>JANAVB010004797.1:248387-508387 GCA_029216955.1 Iris pallida | reverse complement strand
TAATGATAAGGGAGAAGGCATTTTCCAACCATCGAACAAATGATCCATCTTGTCTTCAAATATTTAAGGGACATACTCTTAAAGATTGCTACTCTAGCCTAAAAGAAACAACTGACAAGCTAATACTAATTCAACTACCTATAATTATTTTTCTACCATCCATGGCCACTAGCTCATTCCTAAATTTGGAAGGTTGCCAAATTATTTAGCTACTACGGATCCTCGTATGTTATTGTAATTAACTAGGTAGAGCTTATGAAACTTCTAAATTGCGCATATAATCTAAACGTCGAACTATACCCTCTTAACCATATTATTATCACAATTATATAAGTCTCTTTTTATCTGACCAAGCTAAGTGATACCTACCATTCTGTCTAATCCCAACTATACAACTGATAGGGTATAATAGTAAATGGGTTGGGTTAGGCTATGTTTAGGTTCTTCTTGTAGAGGGTCAATCTTTATACTAAAAACTAACCACTCTATTCTTGATCGAGTAACTACCATAAGAACGTAACCTAGTATGGTTATATATTAATTTCTATATTGAGTACGTCTACCCACTTTTGGTCATACTACCCCCCATCAAGCACATGACGCCCATATATAACACTTTCTTTTCAAAGCGTTACATAAATATATATATATATATATATATATATATATATATATATATATATATATATATATATATATATATATATATATATATATATTTATATATATATAATGCTTTTTTAAAATGTCATGGATGACACAAATATATATATCACCTGTTAAAGTGTTATAAAAGCAATGGTCAATACTCACATTTTCATAAAATACTCATTTAGAACCAAAAAACATAAATTAAACAAAAATTTGAAACATTAATTTTGAATTAAAATATCCTATTCCAAATGTACATAATATCACCATCTTAATTACATTTTTTTTCAAAAATATATCCAAATACATGTATACATCTTAATTTTTTTCTTTTTTAAGGGCACCCTCAAAACTTAGTATGTAGCTTCCTTTGGTTCCATCAGCACGAACTGTTGACAACCTTCAAAATTGTCAACGTACAACCCTCAAAGCTTAGTATTTTTGAAGAAATATGAAAAAGGGTTTCACCTTCGTCCACTTGAATTTTGCTCAACACAAATACATGTGCCACCTTCCTCCACTCCTTGCTACACCATGGCACACCCTAATTCTAACTATTCATTATAGAAGATCAGAGAAGAGATAAAGAAACATACTAATTAGACAACAAAGTAAATAGCAAAACCAAAGAACAAAATATAATTTATAATTAGACAGAAAATGAATATGAGAGAGAAATTTAAACAGCAACAATATTAAATATAGACAGAAAATTGAATAAAGTAATAACAAAACCAAAGAACAAAATGCAATTTACTAAACACAATTTCCTAAATTATACATAACATGTCAAAATACAAATTTCTAAATTATATGCATGCAAATGCAGGCCCTCGTAGAGCTCGGGGCCAGGTTCAACCGCACAAGCCCAACTCCGTTCCGTACGATCTTGTCGACCGCCAAGCCTTTCATGGTCCTCTCGAGGCCGGACGACGGCTGGGAGCACCACCGGGCCACCAACATCCCGACGACCTGGGCCGCAGCCCTCCCTAGTCGCCACAAACGTGCGTGCCATATGTAGACGTACTCCACGGTTCCGAACCGCTCCTTGAGGTCCTTCCGAAGGCTCCTTGAGGTCCTTCACGAAGGGAAAACGAAGTAGTTGAGATGTTTTCAAAGAGGAGGAGGGAGAGGAAGAGGAGGAGAGGGGAGAGGAAAAATGAGGGCAAGATTGAAAATGAGATCGGGGAGAGAAATGGTTGATTTTAGGTTTTTTTGTTTTCGGGGGAAATGAAAAGTGAGCGTCAGGAGTGAAAAAAGAGAGGAGAGTGATTTGGATTTTATGACATTTCAAACGCTTGTATTTATAATCGTTACATATGCATTAAATATATATAATGTTTATATGTGTAAAGCATTATAATAGGCCAAAAACTAGTACAACCCGCCATATTAAGAGGGGTTCTAAAATTCTGTAACGCTTTTATAAATTGTTATAATAATTTTTTACAAGCATTATAAAAGGGACTTTTCCTTGTAGTGCTAACTTATACTATAAATTAAGAATTTCTGATAAATTCTATATAGCACGATCATTCGTCACTCCGAAATAGGAAGGGACGAGAAGCAATGGTATGAGAAAGCAAAGAAGGAATAGTCTAGAGCAAATACGAAGTTCATGGACGATAGAGAAATTCTACGAAGATCGAAACCATATTCTAATTATGAAAATCATTAATATGCTGGTCAAGCCAAATTCTACATTCACAATATAAATTTGGAAAATAATAAAAAAATATATAGTTTCAAAATAAATAATAAAATAACAGTAATAATACCAATACTAATCGTTATCTAGCAAAATATTTACTAGCTACATATTAACAAAGTGTTTACTAAAATTTACTAACTATTAATTAAAATACTTATTAAATAGTAACTACAATACTAGTTATCTAACTAATTAAAATCAGCCCCAACTGTTCAGTCCATAGGCTCAGCCTATGGGCCTACAGACCCAGCCCAATCCCAAAAAATTCCTTTTTTTTTTCTTTTTTTCAAGAGCCCAAACAATCAGGCCTGCGGGTCCAGCCCGTAATGCCTACTGGACCCAGCCAAAAACTCACTCTCTAAACCCTAATCTTTATAACTTTTCTCTCTCCCTTTCTTCCACAGTACAACAGTCGCTTAAAACCCTAGAAAAAGAAAAGGAAAGAGAAGAAGAAGGAGAAGAATGGGAAGGACTCGACGAAGAAGGATGAGCTTACCATGATGGTAGTGTCTCACGCGACGGCGACGCGGCTCCAGGGGAGTGCTCTAGTCACGACGGCACTCTGGAAAGTCGAGGCGCTGGACGAAAAAGACGGTGGAGTAGGCAGTAGGACAAGGGTTAGGGGGCTGTCACCCCCAGTTTCCAGAAACAGCGGTATTTTGTTATTTTTCATTTTAGAATATTTTTGAATTATTTATTTATTTATGATATTATTTTGGGGTTATTTGAGTCGGGTTCGAATTTCAGCTCAATCCGACTTGAAACGGGGACCCGGGGTAGTTTTGACTCTAGTGGACCCATCCATTTGTTAGCCATGGCCCACATGATATTTATTCTAGTTAGTGGTTAGTCTAATTATTATGGATAAGGTTTGGTTAGATTAGAGACTTAAACTAGACTAATTTAGCCTCAACCTAAGCCTTTCCTATTTAATTCAATTAGAGAGAGTGGAGGGTATTTTAGACTTTGTGAAATAGGGGGAAAACAGCCCATATGGCCGGCCCTAGCTAGGAGGAGGGGTTAAGCCTCTTTGATATTTTTTTCCACTCTACTTTCTCTCTCTTGTTCTTCCCCAAATTTCTAGAGAGCAAATCCCTATCATTTCATCTCCAAATCAACTCCTTCTTCCACCAAATCTTCTCCATTTCTTCTCTACTCCATGAAAGGAAGGAGCTAGCCAAGTTTGGGAGGATTCGGAGCTCGTTCGTGTCCTTTTGGAATCTCTACGTGTCGGTGTCGAGTCGGAAGGCTTTTTCCTTTGAATCTCTCTCCCGGAAGGTATAATCTCTCCTCTAAACCATCCCAACATGCATATAGGTTGATTTTTGACCCATAGGAATAACCCCCATGGTTGTGTCTCCATTTGTGTCATTTCGTGTCCTTTTGGAGACTTTTAGGAGTGTCCTATGTGTAGGTTTGTGTCCTAGTGGAAAAATTCCTATTTGGACACATGTGGAATTATTGGTATATTGATTTATGGGTGTTCTAATATTTATTCCAGATTTTAGGAGTGTTTAGGAATGTGTTTTCCATAGTATCATAATGTATCATATTCCTAATATCTATATGTGTATATATGTGGTGATATGTATATTAATCTCTATGTATATATATATGTATATATATAATAATATATATAATATAATATATATATATAGGTTTATATATCTGTATATATTATGGTGGTGTGTATGTGTGATACTTGATGTTGGATGGGGGCATAGAAGTGTTCGGCCAAGGAAGGGATTTGATTGGTGTTGGTTTTGGTATGTGGTGTTGTTGCATGAAGGTGTTTGAGGAAATGTTTGAGTGTTTGTGTGATAGAGAGTTAGAGAGATGAGTGGGGATTTGAGAGTGTGAGAAAGGGGGGAGGGGACACCTGAAAACAGCAGCCATGACAGGGCATTCCAGCCTATATATAGCCACCCCAAACCTGTATTTAGCTCTATTTCAGCCCACATGGCAGCCATGAATACCCCCTTACCAGTCCATAAATCAGTCCATTCACCCCTTGCTAACAGCCCATATAGACCCCCATATTGTTGCTTAAACACCCATCTATAACAGTCCTATTAGCCCCTAAACTTCAGCCTCAAACACGGCCCTATACATGCTGAAATCAGCCCCAACACACCCTATATTACTGTCCATTTCAGTCCTGCACAAGCCCAAGTGGCTGTCCCTAAAACCTGTCCCATGTACACCCCAAATAGCCCCCATAACCTGTCCATTTCCAGCCTTCAAAGGCAGTCCCAAACCTGTCATTTGAAGTCCACATTTCAGTTTCTAACACCACATAAATCGGTCCAATATTTGCCCCACACAACAGCAGTACATTCAGCCCCTTAACCCCATGTTGGCATGCCTAATTTCAGTCCAAACATGCCCATAACAACCACCCTAAACCTGTCCAACTCAGTCCATTATTTCAGCCTATATATGTGAGTGCTAGAGTGATGTAAGAATGAGATCATGATAGGTAGGGGTAATGGGTAGATAACCAATACATGTCCTAAAATAGGTTAGATACCTAGGATACCTATTTTCTTGGTAGGTAAGCCTTAGATAGGATAGTATCTAGCTACCCTAAGGAGCTTAGGCTAGTATCTTGGGTATTAGCGGGATTTCCTTGGTATTGTGCAAGGTATCGGGATTTACCTTGGTGAGGGTAATGTAGGTTTACCTAGAAATAGGGTATTTGAGTTTGGAGTCTAAGATAGGGTTAGAACTTGGTTCCCTTGGTTGGTAATGATCAAATGTAGTGCTCCTAGACTAGTTTTGACGTCGATTGACCATTTTGACCAAAAGTCAACAAAAGTCAACCGAGAGTCAAACTTAGCCTTTAAGCGACTAGATTTGACCAAAACCAAACCAGAGTTGACCAGTTGACTAAAAATCAACTGTTAGTCAACATTTGACTTGTTTGACATAGGGTTGACCCAGGGTTGACTCAGTATTGACCAGAGTTGACTTTTGACCAAAAGTCAACTGTAAGTCAACCTTTGAACCGTTTGACCTAGTTTGACTTGGATTGACTCCCAGTGACCTAGTATGACCTAGTATGAACCAGTATGACCTAATATGACTCAGTTTGACCTAGATTGACCTAGTTTTGACTTAGACTTGTATTTATGACTTATATTAGCTTCTTTTTTTCAGTATAAAGCCCTGTTTGACTCATAGTATCTTATTTTAGGTCTGTGATTACTCTGAGCGTCTGTTCACCTTATCAGCTCAGGGCCACAGGCGAGTACATTCACTGATAGTTTTTATTGTCTTGATATACTCTATATTCGATTCAATTGTAGTGTCTTACATGATTCCCGACACGACGGTTCACGGACTAGTATACGTTGGATCCTGTCATGAGATTTTATTCCCGAATTTTCCTTGGTATGTTGGTATGTGATATCCATGTTCATGTACTTATATAGACATCGATTTGGGAGTGGGCTGATCACCTGCTTTCGAATCCGTATCATGATGTGCCATGTCCGGATCCATGATACTATTCGGAGATAGGGGAATTATTAGGGGTTATGTGATCAAAGTCTCCTTGTCACTATTTTGCTAGCGCCACCCTCACCTCACGTAGGGTGAGCAGATACCCCATGCCAGGTTATCCAGGTTGGCCGGCATGACTCTCCGTTGAGGTTAACGTCGATTGTCGGGCCAAGTGGATAACCCTACCATGACTCTCTAGCCGATCATATATCGCTCTAATAATTCAAATCACATTTTATATTTATTGTCGTATCTTATATTCCAGTTCAGCTTTACTTTCTGTACTTCTTACCATGCTATGATTCCATTACTCATATGCTCTACCTGCTTTTATAATGTACCATGATTTGAGACTAAGTTCTATTTGAAAGAAGGGTTACAATCCCGGTCCTTGTTTGGTTCAAGGGTTGTACTCGGTTTTCAAATGGTTCCCAAGTCACCTATATCTTTGTCTTGTATTTCATTATGCTGTCTCTTATAGTATTTGTCAATTCATATGGAACTGCTATTGGTGTTTGTACTTGCTCATTTTCCTGACAGGATACCGTTGATATATTACAGATGACTCTAAGGGTGATTGCCCGACCTACTATGGGGTCGAGTCTAACGGAGTAGACTTAGACAGTGGCTTGTTGGTAGAGCCACTAGACTTTGCTCACCCTGAGTAGTATAGTTAGTTAGGTTTGCCTGGCCTGCGAGCCAGCTAGCACTTTCAGTTTGTAGCACCTTAGATATATTTTCTGTGATTCTGGATGTTTGTGTATAGCTCTGGTTTGTGTGGATCTTAGACTATTTCCTGCCTTCATCTATTGTATTTCCTTTTCCGTGCTATCTACCTTAGTTTGATATATGTGATTGAGACTGTATTGCTATGTCACCTCCATTCAGAGAGTATATACTGTACAGGTACATTTATCTGTTTTAGTCGTAGTATTTACAGACCCTATATACAGCATTCTACCGCCGATACTGCAGCGTAGGCTGGACGTAACCACGTGCTCGTGCCCCTCTTCAGGGTACGGGTCGTGACAGGGGCGCCATGGTAGATGGAAGTCTCTCCGGCCTAGATCTGACCGGAGCAGGTTTGTAGCGGCGATGCCATGGTCGAGACCGCAGTCTATGGTGGTTCGAGGGGACGGCCACGACATCAAGCGGTAGGGCGGACTCGAGTGCAGGGTCGCTCGATAGATCTAGGTTGGCGACGCTCGACCGGGTTGGCCGGAGATGGTCGGCATGGGGGTACGGGCCGAGCAACCGTGTTGAAAATCATGGCGGAGATGATGATAACGATGGGGCGGTGGTGATTTTGGAACTAGGCGGAGGTGGCTCTGATGCTCAGCACGGAGGAGCACCGCTGTCTCAGATCAGTGCTGGTGGGTGTTAGAAGCAGTGTGGAGGGCGGCGATGGTGGCTAGCCACTGGTCAATGTAGAGCTGGACGCTAATGGCAAGGATGGTAGTGGCCTTAGCCGCAGGATGTGGCGGCATCGGCGGTATGTTCGGCAGTAGATCGCCTTAGGCAAAAAGATGGTGATTTGGTTGTGTCGACGTGTCCGGATTTGTCGGACTCGGCAAAGAAATTGTAATTGTAATAATAACATAGTAGAAATCACGAGGGGTCGGACCCGAGGCCGGCATGACTTACACGAAGATGGTGGTGGTGGACACCGACACACGAACACGAATATGGTTGTGTGTTGTGGCAATGGTTGAGGAATTTTGGGTTGTGGGGAAATATTAGAGGAAGGCTCCTCTTTATATAGATGGGAATCCTAAATAAGGATTAGAATCTATGGATAAATCTTCCTATAGATTTAAATCAATCAATTAGACTGATTAAATCTTTATCCATTATTGATGGAAACACAACTTATATTATCAAATAATCATTAAAATAGATTCCATAAAATCATATACAAAAATATTGATAAGAATAATCCAAATATAAAATAATTAAAATAGACTCCTAAATGTATTTTTCATAAATACAAAAGAAAATTTAAAATAACAATCGTTCGTCAATGGAAATACATTTTGCAAAATAAATAAATTTATTTTCTAACCAGAAAATATTTAAAACTAAATATAAAATAAACTTTTTAAAAAATTTGAAAATTGGGCTTATATCACCATAACACTATATTACAAAATATAATATACAAGCAGAAGAAATAATAATAGAAAATAAACTAAAGACATGACACGATATGATGAGAAGAGTACTACTGTTGATATGATAACAGTATAAAATAGACGCGATGGAAGACAAATAATAAATAATATAGAAACAATGATCAAGTCACGTGTACTATGTATTTTAGAATGCAAGTTTTTCGCACGTGGATGGGTTAGCACATACGGTAGTCGGTACGTGAGGTGCTACGACTGCTATTAACATTAACATTGTGGATTTGAACGTCGCGTAGACCACATGCATACTAGTTGTATTCCCTCTCTCGACTCATGCACAATTAAACATGAAGACTTGACATTAACTTTGAACTTGAACATTGAACATTGAACGAAAGTGTTAAGTGAACATGTATGGTCATGATAACAAGTATAACTCTCGTGCACCAATAATGGAAATATAAAACTAATAGTTAAAAGAATAAACAACATACAGCATAAAATAAAGGCAATATAGGTCATAGTGGTACTTGTCTGCTCTGATAGATGATGATGTCATAAACTCAAGACTTCGTAGTCCGATCTACCCCGTCACATAAATAACCAAAAATTTGATATATGGTTTCCCCTCTAAAAGCCCTAGTAAGTGACTAATGGTTTCACCTAATTAATTCTGAATTAAATCATCTAAAATCCTAATTTATCCTAATTATAATCTGAAACAAAAGTTAAATACAAATTTTTGGCCAAGAAAAATTACAGTTCTAAATTCGAGATACATGGCACGCAAATCGAGACGTATCGTTGACTAAGTAGTCAAACGACACAAACTCAATGGCTTGAGTGTGAAAATAAGTATATTTCAGTGCCACCAGTTCACTGTAATCGATAGTGCCACAAAATCCTGATTTGGTCAAAAGTTATTGCCATTATGGCTAACCGTGACCAAATCGATGAATTATCAGCCAAAACAAAATTCTTTGAATTAAACAAAATATTAGATGAATGTATTAATTTTTGGAATAATTATATGTCGTAGAACATGTCATATTTCTAAGACTTCAAACGAATCACAAACGGAGTTCAGGATCTTTCAAAATCTCAAAATTTGCACGACACATCACTTTTTGGACAACCAGCACTCAAATAATTCTCCAAAAATTCATACATAAAATTACAGAAAATAAATTGCATATTCGATATAAGATAACCTCAATATGGTTCCAACAAAAAAATAGCACTTGAAATGGACGTTGGAGTTGACCGCAATCGTCTCGCGAAGTCGAAGGATCTCCAAGATCAATCCACAAAGAAAGAGGCTGGAATAAAAATAGACTTTTCTGAAACACATTTATATATATAGGGAGAGAGGCGGTGAGCCACGGCTCAGTCGGTGGGATGGGGACACATGTAACAATCTCGTCGACTCTGCCCAGATCGAATGGTCCAGAGCTGAGCGGCTCGACAAGATCGGTTAGGCTCAACGCGGCTCGGCTCGCACCTAAATAAAGAAACTGTTGAGTCACGGCTGCACGGACTGACACGTAGGGCACGCTACGCTGGCCTAAGTGATTGACATACGGGCTCGGGGGTAGCTGACTGGGCTGCTGGTTGTGTAATGAAATATTTTAATTGCAAAAATTTATTTAAAATTTATTTTAACCCTAAATAAATCCAAATATCCCAAAAATTCTAGAAAAATCCTAGAAAATTCTAGAAACTATTTCTAGGTCATGTATAGAGCCTAAATAAAAATGTTTGGTTCAAAATCTCTTTGTGTGACACCACAGTAAATCCTAAAAGCCTATGGAAAAATAATTTCTAAAGGTTTTAATTATCTAAAAATTTCCAAAAATTTTAGAAAATTTTAAAATAATAAATTAAAATATTTGGGGCTATCTAGAGACCCTAGCGACCATATATGACCTAATATTGTCAAACTTCACCTATAGGCTTATGTACGAACCCTTGTGATCTCAAAGTCAAAACCCTAATCTTAATGATTCTAACACTTCTCTACCTAAAATAATAAAAATATTCTCCAAAATTAAAAATAAATTTCTAGGAAAACGAATGCTACAAACTAACCCTCTTAAACGATTGTGTCCTCAAAACTCAAACGTCATAAATAGTATAATTACTATATACCCCATAAGCAATCTAACAATAATTCTTAGGCTAGATTATGAAGAGATAATAGCTAGGAATTCGAAGAAAATTAGATGAATAATATTTAGCTAATGAAGCATACTACCAATAATGAAGCATACACCCTATTTAACAACTATAACTATAGATGTCGTTAAGAAAATCCATTTAATTTAACTATATCTTGGGGTTGAGTCACAGCTACAAATCCTTGTCCTTGTCCTTGACGTTGTGATCCTCTCAACTGTTGGTGCTCGCCTGGCCTATGGGCTTATAGAGGAGGGGCTGAGGGATAATCTTTTACCCTATGATCAAGTGATCCACAATATAGACAAAGTCCTAGTCTCATCCTACATCCATCCCAATTATGTCCTGCTCTTCGACAAAAAGCACAATTGGTTGTCGATGAGTTTTGGGGTGGAACCACTTTAGTTGAAGGATAATGTTGCTGCTAGGTTTGAAGTGTCTTCTGGAGAATATTAGGATGCTTTGATGGTTCTTGATGACTACCATCTCTACTTCTCTTTGGAAAGCTAACTTCTATCTTAGGATGGATTTTTGTCGCCTAGCTGCATTCAAAATATCAGTATAGGATGTTCGGTCTACTAACGTTGTCAAACTCTGCAACTTATAATTCAACATAGAATAAAACTTCTCAGCCTTTTCTTCTTCTATAGAGATAAGAGTATGAGCAAAATGACTCAAACGACTCTAAATTCTACATCATATTCGTCCACCGTCATGCTTTTTTGCTCTAGTCGTATAAATTGATCCCGCAACTCCCAACGAACTACCATGGAAAAGAATATGGTATGAAGAGGTCCGTAACTCTTTCCATGACATATTTGTGCCCAACCGCCTTTCTTATGCAGCCACCAATGACGCGCATTATCCTTAAGATGTAACTTAACCGTCTTTATCCACTTCTCCATGTGCAACTCAAATGCTTCTAATATGGTCTCCGTCTCCACTAGCCAGTTTCTAACTTCTACGGGCTTCTTCAAACCTGTGAAGGGAAGTAGGTTCATCTTGCAAAATCCTACAATAGTTCCCACATGGCCTTGTCATGTTTCTATGCCCCTTTTTCGAACATTTGAATGCCTTTGTTGAGTCTCCAACATACCTTAGAGTATTACAAGGATATGTGCTCCATTCACAGTTACTTCTTGGGCTGTTGCTAGTAGTGGTGGTGGTGGTGGTGGAAGCTCCTCAGCACTAAGACTCTCTTGATGATGGTCAGTTGGATCCATAAACTTAGTACTCTTTGTGGTCAATCTCTCTAGATCGTGAGTAGCATAAGGATTAGCCACTCTTTGTCCCCTACGGATCGTACTATGCCTTATATCAACCATTGTGAACTAAAAGGAATGAAAAGACATGATTAGAATGGTAGATGCAAACATATCGAAGAAATCACGGATGGAATCAAGTAGGATACAAATAAGAGACAAGAGAGTCCCAAAATAAAATAGACTCACAGGGTTAGCAATCCTATTTGTGGACGATATGAATATGTTCTATAATTATTCTAACGTCTAACTTCAACTCTATACATACGCAGGGCCACAGTAGTACGAAACTTAAGTACTAGCACGAGTTCACAATCTTTTATGAAATTAGACCTGCATGGGCTACCATAAAAACTTGTCACGATCCACTCCCACTTTTGGGATACGAGTGCATGGCCAAGTCCAGCCTATGCTATAGCATCGACGGTAGTACGTATGATAACAATGGTCCACAACAAGAACAACACACATATAACATCCACAACTAAGTCACCAATGTTCGCAAAAAATTATAACTAACAGTCTCAAATAATAAACTAAAAAAAGTCGTCAAATAATCCACTACAACTCATATAGTCTCAGGAACAAACCCGGTAGCAGGAAGTAAAATAGATAAACTAGAAACCATAGCTATAACCACTAACTAACGTGAAGGCATAAGAAAAGAAATATGCTAATTCACATCAATGCTGGAATTGGGTACGCCAGTGACGTTAGTGTCACCAACATACTCACTATAGACCTCGGGACCTATCAGTCGTCTAAAGCTAAAAATAATTATCCAGTCAGGATTTGAGCAAGATCACCATAATGTTACATTACACAATATAATATATAAGCATAAGAAATAATTAGGAAAAAAACTGATATGTCACGATATGATGAGAAAAGTACTACTATGATATTATAACAATATGAAATAACTCGATCGAAGATAAACAATAAAAAATATAGAAATAATAATCAAGTCACGTGTACTATGTATTTTAGAATACAAGTTTTTTATATGTGGATGGGTTAGGACATACGATAGTCGATACGTGAGGTGCAACGACTGCTATCAACATTGACATTGTGGATTTGAGCATTACGTAGACCATATGCATACTAGTTATATTCCCCCTCCCAACTCGCTCATAATTAAACATGATCACTTGACATTAACTTTGAACTTGAACATTGAACAAAAGTATCAAGTGAACATGTATGATCATGATAACAAGTATAACTCTTGTGCACCAACAAAGAAAACATAAAACTAACAGTTAAAAGAAATGAACAACATGAAGCATAAAATACAGGTAATATAGGTCATAGTGATACTTGCTTGCTCCGATAGATGATAAAAGCACAAACTCAAGACGTCATAGCACGATCTACCCCGTCACATAAACAACCACAAATTAGATATATGGTTTCCACTCTAAAAGCCCTAGTACTGGTTTCACCTACTTAATTCAATTTCATTCAGAATTAAATCATCTAAAATACTAATTTAACCTAATTATAATCTAAAATAAAAAGCAAAACACAAATTTTTGGCCAAAAACACGGTTACAAATTTGGGATCCGTGGCACGCAAATGGACGTATATCGTTAACTAAGTATTCAAACGACACAAAATCAATGGCTTGAGTGTACAAGCAAGTAGATTTCAGCGCCACGATTGTATTGGAATTGACATTGCCACAAAATTATGATTTGGTCAAAAATTATCGCCATTATGGCTAACTGTGACCAAATCGATGAATCATCGACCAAAAATGAATTCTTTTAATTAAATAAAATACTTGATGAATATATTAATTTTTGGAAAAATTATATGATGTAGATCTACGTGTCATCTTTCCAAAACTTCAAACGGATCGCAAAATGGAATTTGGGGTATTTCAAAATCTCGAAAAGAACGACGCGTGGATTTTTGGACAACCAAAACTCAAATAATTCTCTAGAAATTCATACATAAAATTACAGAAATTAAATTTCATACTCAGATAACTAACCTTACGGTCCATGGCACTCGAAACGGACATCGGGGTTGATCGCAATCGCCTTGCAAAGTCGAATGATCTCCAAGATCAATCCACAAAAAAGAGGGTAGAATAAAAAATAGGGTTTCTGAAATACATTTTTATATATAGGGAGAGAGAGGCGGCGAGCCGCGGCTCAAGGTGTGACTTGGGCAGGGCTGGGCCGACCCGGACCCGGGTTTGACCGGCCTAGGCCGAATTCTTGGGCGGGCCAGTCCGGGCCGGTCCGAATTCGTGGATTGATTCATGGGCGGGCCGGTCTGGGCCGGCTCGATTCACCTGAACCCCGAACCCAGCCCAAACCCACGGCCCAGTTTTCGTCGGGCTGGGCTAAACTGGGCATAGGCCGGGCCGGCAGGCCCGATTTGGTTTAAGAAAACCAAATTTTTTATATGTTTTTAAAAAACTTTAAAAATGAAAAAAAATATAAAAAAGAAAAAAAACTAAAAAAACTAAAAAAAAAACTTTAAAAACTGTAAGGAAATGAAAAAAAAAAGTTTATAAAAAGAAAAATAAAACCTAAAAAACTTAAAAGAAAAAAAGTTAAAAAGATGAAAAGAAACTAAAAGAACTTAAAAAATAAAAAAAATAAAAAAAATAAAAAACTCAAAAAAAAAACTCAAAAAACAGAAAATAATGTTATAAAAATACATGAATTAAAGACAAGTATTTTCTTCCATAAAATTTGTTTGTAATAAAAAGTACAAGTTGTAAATTGATATTTCATATAAATAAACTGTAAAAAATGTACAAGTAATTTTTGTTATCCGTCGTCCGTTGTCCTTCGTCCATCTCTACTGCTCAGCTCCTCCTTCAGTAGTGTCCTCCATGGTAAGAGACTGAAAGTCTAGCTCACTCATGTCGGCACTTTCTTCTCTTGAGTTTTGGGTTTGTTCTTCCGCATTAGCCAATTCTTGAACACAAACACAAGCTTCTAAGATATCTGACAACATCTTGCTCCTCTTTTTGCTCAACATCCTTAAATTTGCACTAAAACAAGATTCTGATACTACAGTGGACACCGGGACCATTAATATATCACATGCTATAGAAGAATATATAGGGTACATTTTTTCGTATCTTTTCCACCATTCTAAAATGGAAAAATAAGATAGAGTTTTATCATCTTCTTCATACGAACTTAAATATAATAACAGTTCCTGAGTTGGTAGGGAAGATTATTTTTATTTCTTCCTTTGCAGTACGCAGGCAGCAAGTGATAATTTGGACATAGACCAGAGCTACTACTACCAACTTGAACGGTCGTACCGGGTCGGACCGATACAACTCGTTCTTCATATAAAGTAATTAAAGAATCTAAAACACCTCCAATCTCTACTTTTAAGTAACTTGCATCAATATTCATATTTTTTCATGAAAATCATCTAACAATATGAATACACTATCTAGTTTAATCTTCGGATCAAAAATCGAAGCCACACGATATAAAAGAGGTATTTCACCCTAATATTTTTGATTTTTTTTTCAATTTGGAAACAACATAATCAAAACCATGGACATTTCTATATTTACAAAATAAATGAGACATGTTAATAATTTTCTATTAACGCTAGAAGAGAATTGGATAATAAACTCAAGATAAAGTACAGGTAACATTGTAAAATAATTCTAAAAATTCATAAATAGAAACATCAATTAACCAATCATTTTCAGTAACTTAATAATCAAAATCAGGATTAACATTACAATAATGAGTAATGACATCTTTAAATCTAATACAAGATTTCAATATTAAATAAGTTGAATTCCATCTATGTGGTGCATCCTTAACAAATCTCCTAAAAATTATACCATATTGTGCACATAAAGTTTTAAAAGCTTGTTTTCTACTTGTAAACCCCTAATTTCCTACTACAATTTTTTTTTTATAAATTGGTTATTGATTTTTGTACTTTGTATTCGTACGTCACGTGTGAGGTTGTATTTGTCGTATTGTATGACATATGCAAGTTTACGTTCGTATTAGCTCGTCGAGTGCGAATATGTGCAAGGCACATATTTTCAGAGAATATTTTATTTATAGATTTTATTTTATGGAAAGTATAGTTTCAAAATAATATAGGATAAATATACTTTTGCCCAAGTTGTCAAAAGTATTGCATCGAGTTTTTATATATATAAAAATAGTAATAAAAAGATTATTCTAAGTATTTACATACGTGATTCATGAATTTAATTCATGAATATATTTTAAATTCCTAATTTTTGAAATTATTATTTTATTAATTTATACCAGTTATAAAAAGTCTTTCTAAATTGGTTTATTATGAATTAAATCAGAAATTAATTTTTCGGATAATTTTAAATTAATTCTTGAATATAACATTATCTAGTATATACATATTTTGGAAAGATATGATTGTTTTGAATTAAAATTATTTAAACTAATACGTGAATTATCTAATTGGGGATTTAAACAATTCCAATCCATATCCAGTAGAGTCTCTACCTCCTATATAAGGAGATGTACTTTTCTCTATTTCCCATATTTACCACAAGCCAAATTTTCACAACCCCATTGTGCATCGTGTCTGTGTCCGTATCCATCCACTATAATCTTTTTAGAGATACATTGTTTCCAATCCAAGGCCGACAAATCTGACCCTCTACCCCCGTCGTATCGAACACCCTACACCACCTGCCATCCAACCATACCCGTACCACCCGCTGGCGCCCGGCCAGAACCACCGCGGCCTTCTGTCGCACAGCCATCCTAGGCCGCAGCCGCTACCCAAGAACCACCTTCACCATCGTCATCACCACCACCATTAGACCACCACCGCCCGCACCCGCTGCTATCACAACCACCACCATATCTTGGCTAACTCTGGCCGAACACCGCTACGGTCACCAACACCACCACTCCTAATCACCATACCCACAAGAAAAGAAGAGAGGAGGACCCTAATCGGACAACCGCGTCGCCGCAAGATCCATGCCGCCGCCCTGCCATTTCTTCCGCCCTCTCCGGATCCGGTACCCTCATACCGAGCCCTTCGACGCGCCGTACAACTCCGTCAGCCGGCATCCGCTCCTCGCCAATGTCCCCATGCCAGACGGGAGCACAGCCCACGCATGCGCATTCCATCGCGTGCGCCTACAGCCGCCGGCGGACAAATCCCCCTGGCACGTCCACCGCCGTATCCCGGCGAGTGGCCGCACTTGCGCGCCACCGTGCTATGCTATCCCCACCGACCGCGTCACCGCTCCTCCTTTAGTTACCGGTGCCCGATCCGGAGGAGCTCCGCTCGTGGACGGCTATGAGCGCCTCCAGCCAGCCTCCGTAGCCGAGTGTCGCGCCACCACCTTCCCCGCGAACCCTCGCTCCCATCCCCTTATATATCTGGTGTGTTTTCCCATTATTTGGAGAACGAGGGGGAGAGCAGTAATAAGTGTTAGTAGCTTTTACTTTAGCAATTACTTAGTGTCATTACATATTATATATTATATAATAGATATATATGTATTAATATATTAATATTATTATTATTAACCATTACTGTTATCATCATTTTTATCAAATATAGAGAGAAAAAAATATTTATATAATAATTAAATAAAAATTATTTCTACTAGTAAATAAAGTTCAAGTATTTTTCCTATAAATTGTTTTGACTAAGAAAAATATATTTTTAGGTAGTAGGAAATTTTTCTAAAATACTATAAATACTCTCCTCCTCAAATTCCTACTAATTGTCAACCTTACTTATGACTAAATCGTATTTTTCCTATTTTTCTGCAACCTCGAACTATTACACACCGAACATAGCTATTGTACAATCGAAACTTGTCGGATTATCGCCCCACGCCAGACGATACACCAGGCAAGATACCTTGCCATAATTTACTGTTTATAATTAGTCTGCATTTTATTTATTACATATCACTGGTCATTTATTTTCAGTTCTTCTAGCTGTACCATTATTACAGTTCTCGATTTACTGCCTGCTCAGTGATATTAGCTTACTTTATTTATTATCCTTTGATTGCATATGGACTTAAAGTTAAGGGACTACCGTTTGTAGTGTATCGCATATACCTTGACACAGTTGTACCACGAGTATGTGTGAGATAAGTAGCATGTAGAGGTCCTTGCATGTTGGCTGATCACCCGTGCGCATGCGTTGGGTCTAACTGCTAATAGAGGCATGTTAGGAGACTTAGCAGTTAGTAGAGGTACATGATCGCGGATGCGACTTCGATAGGTGCATTGGATGGGGAGAACATTTCCTTGTCGTATAGGCTTCTATTACACATTCTCTTGTAACCCAGAAGCTCCGCTGGAGATACGGGTATGCTTACCCCCTCATGTTGGCCACTGACATTTTTGAACGTTATGCGCTTGGGGTAAGATGATCCACTCAGGTTGGCCACTGTCGTTTTTGAACGTCATGCGCTTAGGTCACTGGTGCCCAAGTGGGGACTATACCAGATCCTATTTACAGCCAGGGCTCATGTGGCAAAAGGTTTGTTCTCAATTGCATGTTCACTTTAGCATGGTTAGGTTACCTTATTGAGGTCTTGTCACTTACTTTTATTTGTGGCATATTTTATATTTAGTATTTATATGGTATGTTCTTCATGTATCTTGTTACGTCCCTCTGAGGACCTGGTACTACAACAAAAAACCCTTTTAATGACGGCTAAAAAACGTCATTAATGATGAACCATGACGCTTTTTTTTCCACAGCAACCGTTATGAAAACGGGTGTTACAAATGTTTTTTAAAAGCGTCATAAAATAACCGTCATGAATAGTTTCTATAAAAGCGTTATGAATAGTTAATATATAGTGCACAATTCAGAACAATTTTAAAACGTCATGAATAGATAATATGTATAGACTCAATGCATCACATTTATAACACTTTATACTATTCAAAATAGCATATTTATAATGCTCGATACTGCACAGTATATATTACATTCCAAAAACTTAACATTATATATCACCATCTTTATTATATTTCTCAAAATAGAGTACATATCAACATCTTCATTACATTGAATATCCAAATACAGAATATACCCAAAAAATAGGAATAAATCTCTCTTTTGCTAACCAAATTATTAGAAATATTTACTGAAGTAGATTCTGACCATGGATCTTCTCTCTGCCATCTCTTGAAGATATCGGGAGTCCCAAAGAGAAGTAGTATCACAGCTGAGCGACGACTTGGTGCTGCTGCAGCCGGCACCGTCGTAGGAGAGCCTCATCCTCTGATCCCTCACCAGCGCCTGCATGCACCTCAGCCTCACGTTCGCCTGCCTCCTCACGTTGTCCCCTCGCACCAGCGCATGCAGCTTCACCATCCCCTGCAGCTTCAGGTCCTTCGAAATAATATAGGATTCAACAAATCATGTCCCACTGGTAGGACTTCAGGCATATGCATAAAAAAAAATCAACCCTATAATAAAATCAAGTTCGATATGGACATCATACCTGGGATTCTCATAGTGGTAAATATGTACAAAGGCAAGCAATCATCCACACAAACATAGTAACAGTCTAAGAACAGCCTTCCTTAAGAAGCAGTGTGAAATAATACCACGCAAAGAAGACAAAGATCTCATGGGTTTAACATGTAGAATACTGAGCTGAGATCCAACATGATCCAACAAGGAGAGGACTAGGATATGTAATGAAAGGTGAGAAAGAGGAGCAGGAAGAGTTACTGAGCTGACATCATACCTGGGATTCTTGAAATGCTTTTTCTTTATCAATAGTGTTCAACCAAGTATCTTTAAACTCCATCCTTTGTGTTGCTAAATGCCTCTTGAGTCATTCTAATTTTTGGTAATATGCGAACCTCAAAACCACACCTGTAAAGCATTAAATGCAAGTAATTTAAAAAGGTGAATGGAAGATGACATAACAAATACATATATATATATATAAATGTTCGGTTTCTGACAAATCTGTGCTTTAGGAATATGTGGACCATGCCTTCCTATGATTTACATCTAAAGAAGATCCATCCCGTGCATCGTGAGATTCATGTTTTAAAGCATCTATGTGCGAATTAAATTTCATACAATTTGGTAATATCTAGTCCATCAATCTAATAGTCTCATTTGTTCTATTGTTCAAAAACAATTTAAATGGCACTCACTTGATCGATATATAATTCATATTGACTCCTTTCTGATATTTACCATAATGATTTCTGTATAGGTAAAGTAAGAAACAATTTTCCTCTTGAGATGGCTGAGATTTAGACGCCATTGTTAGCAGCAGATATCAATGATGATGGTAAAATTGAAATTGTTACAGCTGATGTACATGAAAACGTTGCTGCATGGACTGCACAAGGAGATGACATCTGGGATATGCATCTTAAGAGTCTCATTCGAATGGCAAGTTTCCAAAAATTTCTGATTATCTAATGGTAGCATTTTGTATGTATTACGAATCTGAATTTCTTTATGGAAGGCGAAACGCGTAATGAGAAAAATAATGCACATAATCAAAGATCATCACATACTCGCTAAATAATCATACTATCTTTCCTAGTTTAATGATAAATGTTGTCATCTGATCACAACAAAAGTTAGATATCTGACTAGAACCTTCTGACTATAAACTCACCATGCACTAGGATAGAAACTAATTAACCCACTAGCTCTCCAAATGAAAAAGTGACATGAGGGCAGTCTAATGACATTTAATTATCAATGACACAAGAAACAATAATAAACTCACATCAACAACATTCAACGTACTTATATAAAGTCCCTAGCTCCTATACTTGCTCGACAATTAGTGATTGCTTCAAAAGGATGTGCCGAAAGAAGTGAAACAATATGGTATTAAGGTTCAGACATAGCCTGACCTCTCCCCAATTTTGTATTTGAAATGACCAGCAGATTCTATCAACCCTACTAGAGGAAACAAAGAGGCCAAACCTCTTGGATCTTCTACATTGTAAGTAAGAGCATAAAATGAGTGCTTGTGGCTAGAATGTAGCTGCTTATATCCAAGCACTATAAGACTGGTCCCTCGCCTAGAAGAGTCATGTACCAATGGTCCAATACCAACCTATGATATCTTATTCAAGGGTTCTCGGTTTTCAGTCTCAGGTAATAAATACGATCCATTTTAGATTTCAGGAAATAATTTAACTGTTCAAATTTCCAGATAAAATATTAGTTTGTCCAATTGGCATAACATAAATTAACGTAATAAAATTTATTTCAAGCATAATATCAATAAAATTGGTGTACTTCAAATTCTCGTGTTTGTGGAACTTCTTGTATGAATGAGAAAACGAATAGGAGATTGGATTTCAAGATATCAGTTTGGTCTTAAAAACGACGATCCTGTCTTGATGATGGACTCTCATTTTCTACGAAACATCTTTCCTTCCACTGTAATAGTACAATATTTTTCCCTCTATAAATTAATAGGTTTCATGTTACCTAATATCATATATTCATATTACATTGCTACAAATCTATGATATGTATAGAAAACAGAACAATTAAGGATTTATCAAGATACTGCTCATAAGTACAGAAGATAACTGCAAAGAAGAGTACACATATCTTTTGAGTAAATATGTAAAGAAAAATAATTACAAACAAAAGAAAAGAAAAAACAAAAAGGAAATTTGCAGTGAACTTACTCCAGCAGTAGTCACATAGTTGCAGACTGCACAGTTCACAGAGCTTGCTCCATATTGGTACATTAGCAACATCCAACAGCTCCCACAGTTGACATGCGCCACCTGATTTGCTGTCAAAATATATTTTAAGCTCAAAATTAAGTACACAGAGGCACTGAACTCAGTATCTTCATATAAGAACAAGTTAACATGATTATTTTAGTTACCATGTCAGTTTCTTAATGGAAGGACCAATATACATATGCAAAGTTTTGGCCAAAAAAAAGAGTCTCAAAAACCAACATTTCTAGTGATAAAGGTACTTTTATCGAGGAGTTTGAATTGTATTCTCTTTTGGCGCCACCATCTCCACCTGTACCACCAACTCTACACCCACCATCGTTGTTCCCCGACATTATAGTCACCACCCCCACCTGTCGATCGAGCCCAGGAGAGCACAGCCCCTCAATCATCAGTACCACTACCACCATCACCCACCTCTACTCCTAAACACCACCGAAAAAAGATAAAAAAGGAAAACCCTACCACCGCTCCGGCGCGACCGACCGCCCCGACCGTCGATGTGTCGCAGACCCAGCCCTCTCCTTGGCCCCGTGCCTCGTCTCCGAGAGCAGCGTCGGTGACCGCCAGTACCTATGCACCTCTCGTCGCCTAGTCCGGCACCGCCTCTGTCGCAGGAGAGGCAAGTCCCCAGTGAGCCGAGCGCCTCCCCTCTCTTACCTTCGTGCACCATCACCGCGCACCGGCCAGAACCCTCTCGACCACCACCACAGCTATACAACCAAAAAAAGAAGAAGAAAATAACCTTTCAATTCCTTTATGCGAACCAAACGAGACCTCCCAAAATCGCAAAATCAAGTTCACTATGCAAACCCTAAAACGGACAGACACCAATTTCACCATGAATTTATGAATCAACCAACAAATTATACAATTATACAACACAATAGAACAGCTTCACGATGAATTTATGAACCAACCAACAATTATAAAATTATACAACACGATCGATAGAAAAAAAGGGACCTGCTTGATGACGAAGGATCTGCCGTTGGGGGCGACGACTATGTAAACGAAGTTGAGGTTCCCGTCGCCGACCTCCTTGACGGTGAGTCCGTCGAGATGCTCGCCGAGGTGGGAGGAGAGCGCCGGCGTGGACTTGATGTACTCCACCAGGGACTTCTCGTCCAGAGCCCTGAACCCTTCGTTAGCCGCCGCCATTGACTGGTCTTGCTTAATCCTTTCTTTCAAGTTCTTAAATAGAAAAGAAAAAAAAGAACAAAAAATAATGGAGGATGAATGATGACTGACTGTGTGGAAGAATAAAGAAAAAAGAAAACGAAAACTCTATATTGCGTAAAGGAATTAAAAGAGAGAGAGGAAAATTTTAGGGTTTGGGGAGAGGAGGGAAGAGGGGCAGAAGGAGAGCTGGGAAAGAGAAGGAGAGTTCTTCTGATCGTGGGGGTAATAGAATATATTACAAAAAGTTTATTACAAGTTTGCCACCGCTCTAAACTATTAATAACGCTTTATTTTATAAACGTTATAAAAAGCCCAGAATTATCCCAAACCGTCATAGAAAAAAGGTATTTTTTAACTTAATAACGCTTATGTATCAGCCGTCATTAAAACTCCTTGTCGAGCGTCATTAAAAGGGTTTTTTGTTGTAGTGTGGTGATCTCTTCAGGTGTGTGCTTTTGTGATGTTCGCAGGTGCTCTAGTCAATCATACTCCTTCGAGGATGATTGATTTTGGTTCGTCTTCGCATCGCTCGACAAAATTTCGTTATCATGTATTTCTCTCTTTTCGTTGGTAGTGGATTTGGCTCCGTCCAACAACTTGTAAATGATAATTCATGAGTTATTATGAAGTCTTTATTCTTTATTTGTGGATGAGATTAGTATCGTGGTTTACTGCATTTTACAGCTTATGTATACATACGATGGTTCCATATATTGGAGAGTACTTCGTACGTATGCAGCTGGCATGTCGACGTACTCAGTCCTAAGTATTTTGGGACTGGGGCGTTACACTACTTGCAGAAGTGTTCAAACTTTGTAGACAGAATTTAAGAGTTTCTAAATTTACATGAAAAAATTGAAGACATTCTTGTACAACTAAATTAATAATTTGGCAAGTACATCTAACAAAAAAAAGTTGTCCTTCTAATATAGGCAAAAATTGTGAACCTAAAATACTAATACAAGTGTTACTAGCATTTTCTAAAGAAATAGAAAAAAAATTATTGTGAATATAATATTCACGTAAAAATTGCATGATAGCGCCACCGATTACAGAACCGATATGTGGAAATTCCAAAGGACGTAGACAAATAATACATTTTTACAACATCCACTTTGGATCTATATAATGTGTCGTGATACAAATAAAAGCATAATTTTGTTTTGTAGTCCATATATAAGAAGTTAGAGCGAACTTACTAACGTTTACGAAACTTTGCTTCAAAATTGTCCTTTCCTTTTGAAAGATTTTGTTAGCTTATCATATCTAATGGGTCAATTCAGATTCAGAACACACTGTGTTGCAAACATATCTTTGACCAACACCTTTTTGCTTTTGCAACAACTTTCAACATGGAATTACACCATGTTGTGTAATTCACAATGTGAGATGCATATATTTACCCTACACCTTTATCATATTTATTAGACTCACTAGATTGTGACAATAGCACAAAAAAGCAACTTATCATAAAGTTCAATATTAATTTATTTCACACTTGTGTGCTGGTGTCCTGCCCCGGGTGCCCCCCACGAACAACCCTGGTTCCTAGTCCAACGCGGTTTGACCTATGGTCAACACTGATATGCCTTTTTAATTAGTACATAGGATTTTTAAATAAATAAGACGGAAGTGGTATAGCAGATGGAATATGGAAGATATTTTGGGGGAAATATATTAAATGAAAGTTTATCATCACTATGCAACAGCATGCAAGATTGTCATGGATTCAAAGCAATGCCAAAATTATTCATAAGTGGCATGGTACGAAATCTCTGTCGATTGTCATTAGGGAAATCTCCTTGACACGCCTCCTTTTATTTTTTAATTAACTATACATCTGCACTTTCTCCAATAATTAAACAAGTTAATTAGTCTTCTGACACACTTCTTAATAATATCCATGGGTTGTTGGCCTACAGTTGAGCTCCAACTGTTGTGAACCTCTTCACATTTGTAAGTTTGTAACAAGTCGAAGTTGCACATTATGTGCATGATGCATCAAACTTCAGTTGCAAGAATCATAGAAGCTTTTATCTTTTTCTTTTGGTTTTTTTTTAGGGACACCACCACTTCTACTAGGGGAAAACCCAAAATTTTTGAAAAAATTACAAGTTTGCCCTAGATTTTTTTTACTAGGGGGGGCAGCCCAAAAAATACTATAAAAGCCAATGTGATTTTATTTCATCTCTCTCTTTCTTCCTCTACTACTTCTCTTCCTCCACTCTTTTTTTTCTCCCCCTCATATAAACCTATAATTAACCTAACCTAGGTGAAATTGTCCCCCAACTTAAAATTGTTGAAGATTTTTGGTAGAATATCTAGTAACAGTGTCAATCACTTCTCCCATTTATTTGTAAGTCGTCGAATTTATTTTTGTGTAATATTTTAAGTTTTAACCTAAATTTTACATATAAAAGTTGAATTTTGTGTTTAATGTAGAAAGAAATAGAAAATGGAACAACCCGGACCATCAAATGCTGGATACTCTCCTCCCACAACGTCCGAAGAACACTTTGATGCATCGGAAACCCTCGTGGTAACTACACTTGAACTTTATTTCGGGTGAAAAATTGGACTTTGACACAGAGGACTGCCACAAATGTGACAGTCCCTTACATATATAGGACTGCCAGAGATGTGGCAGTCCTATATATGTGAGGGACTGCCACATCTGTGGCAGTCCTCTGTGTCCAAGTCATTTATCTTTGAAGCAGCCTACCTTACCAACTTATCACCAATATTTTTAACATGATCCTCTAGCTAACTCTATAAATAATAATATGAGTATCATTTTCCATTCACTTAAGTGGAGAAATGAAGACATATCACATAAAGAGTAAATACAGAACCATATTTTAACAGTAAAAAAATATATAGGGATCAATCGTATCACGTCTTGTCCAGATATATATATATATATATATATATATATATATATATATATATATATATATATATATATATAACCCAAATATGAACATTGATCCAAATACTGATGTTACTTTCAAGTAGCAACTATATTACATTTATAACTAAATTTTAGAGAACTAAGGATTATATGTTGCAGACAGATACGCTTGAAGTGTCTCAACTTGTGACCAAGTACAGACTCCTCTGTGATGCATTTATCTTTATACATTTTGGCTTTATATAGTTGTTTAGTTTTGACTTTTAACTTCTATTGTAGGAGTTGCGATCTTCCGAGGTTGCGGTACATGCTCCAATTGCAATCGATGTAGGGCATTTATTTTGGACCGATCTTTCGTTTCAATCAAGCGACGATGCGGTACAATGGTGTCGAGAAGTTGGACGGGAAAACAACTTGGTTCTAGTGATATCCAGATCGGCCCAAAATCGCCCGGGATGACACAGTGTGATGGTTGGCTGTGAAAGAGGTGGTGTGTTTAGATCGCACAAGAAAGACACAATTATCCAAAATAAAGTTCCAAGAAAGAAAGCTGGAACGAGGAAATGTGGTTGTCCATTCACGATCCCGATTAGAAAAGAAGAAGAAGGGAAGTGGTCAGTACAAGTGAAGAATGGAACCCACAATCATGAGATTGCCGAGACACTATTGGGTCATCCGTATGTCAGACGGTTGAACCCTACGGAGGAGAAGATAGCCAAAGACTTGTCCACTTCCGGTGTTGCACCGAGACAAATATATTCAGTCATACGGCATGAAGATGAGAAGAACATGTCTACGATGAGGTCAATATACAACGCCCTATCTTCTTCGAACGCTGTCCGGACCAAATCAAGAATGGCGATGCAAGAAGTGCTAAAGTTGCTTGCCGATAATCATTACGTTGATTTCCATAGAAGACATCCCCAGAGTAATGAAGTAATTTCAATCTTTTGGGCTCATCCAGATTGCACAAGTCTGGCCAGGTCTTTTGCCGACGTGTTAGTCCTTGATTGCACGTACAAGACCAACAAGTTCAAGATGCCTCTCCTTCATATTGTCGGATTCACCTCTACTCGAAAAACATTCCCGGTGGCATTTTGCTTCATGAAGAGTGAAAAACTTGAAGACTACACATGGGCATTGGAGAAACTGAAAATACTTTACACCGGTCATACAGAGCCGTCAGTTCTTGTGACCGACAGAGAGCCGTCAGTTCTTGTGACCGACAGAGAGTTTGTCCTAATTAAATATAGTCAAGCATGAGCATAGAAAGAATGTACTGTTAGATGCTTTAGTTCGCGTGGTATCACATACGGTGTTGACATTAATATGTGATGAGATTGAAAGGTCAAAGGATGTCGGGTTTGATCCCCAAGTTTGCGGGTGTGTACATCGACATACACTGGGCCTCCCTTGTGCACATCAGATTAATGAATATCGCCGTAAATCCATTCCTATTCCAGTAGAAGCAGTCAATCAACGTTGGAGGCAGTTGTCTATGATGCCTGTGGTGAAGACGGATGATGATTTCTTCTCTTTGCCACAAGTGAAACTTCTCCTAAGCGAAGAAACGGTTGTAATTTTTTTGTTAAGTATCGCTTGCATCGACAGTGTTATCGGGACAGACCACTACATGTCAGTCCCGTCTACCGGCTATTTATTTGCTAATAGGTACATGATACCTCTCGTAATTTTCTCGATGGGTATTAGAGAAACATTCTTTCCGATGTGCGCACCTCCGCCGGACCACGGACATTATAACCTATGTACTATAGGTCACATCGGTGATCACTTCGCCATACTAAAGATGATCGGTCATTCTCCGATTCCTCCACCTTCAACAGTTTGGTACAAAAGAGCACCGGTCGAAGCCAAAGCTTGGACCACACCTTTCGCTCATCAAATCGACCATTGTAAGAAGTTGTTGAAATTTGAGGAGCCAAGAGACTTACCTGCTGACCACTGTGACGTCAAAATCGACTGAGTATCAATGTGTTATATGGAGGACCACTTTTGTATACATTTTGGCATTTTGGTTATAGAGGACCACTTTTGTATACATTAAACTATGAAATATAAAGTCCAATATATGTTTCTTACTTTTATCCATGTGTTATATGTCTTTTATCTGGGTATTATACATGTGTGTTTTGTGTGTTTTGGGTGTTATACATGTGTGTCATACATGTGTGTTACTTTTATCCTGGTGTTATCTTTTCTAGGACTGCCATACCCAGGGCAGTCCAACACATGCGAAGGATTGCCCTGTGTATGGCAGTCCTTGCTAAAATGTTCTGTGATTTGATCACAGAATAATTCATCTAGGACTGCCACACCCAGGGCAGTCCAACACATGTGAAGGACTGCCCTGTGTGTGGCAGTCCTTGCTAAAATATTCTGTGATTTGATCACAGAACAATTCATCTAGGACTGCCACACCCAGGGAAGTCCAACACATGTGAAGGACTGCCCTGTGTGTGGCAGTCCTTGCTAAAATGTTCTGTGATTTGATCACAGAACAATTCATCTAGGACTGCCACACCCAGGGCAGTCCAACACATGTGAAGGACTGCCCTGTGTGTGGCTGTCCTTGCTAAAATATTCTGTGATTTGATCACAGAACAATTCATCTAGGACTGCCACACCCAGGGCAGTCCAACACATGTGAAGGACTGCCCTGTGTGTGGCAGTCCTAGATGAATTGTTCTGTGATCAAATCACAGAACATTTTAGTAAGTACTTGTTTTATAGAAGTATTTCAACACAAAAATTATTTCAACAGATATCCCACACATATTCAACCAATATCCCACACATATTCAACAGATATCCCACACATATTCAACAGATATTCAACAGAAGAATTTTTTCATCTAAAGTATCCTACACATTTTCAACATCCAAAAATATCAACATCCAAAATAGTGTCAACACCCAAAAATATCACATATCCAACACATATCCAACAGAAGTATATCAACATCCAACAACATGCTCGATACAAGTATTCAACATCATACAATCAGACGTCAGACAATCATACTACATATCTTGGCGGGCCTTCGAACGAGACTCCGCATTACGCATGAATGGAAACTCAACCTCGTCGTCGATGCGCTCAAGCTCGTTGGCGACCAAGACACTAGTGTCGACCAAGACACTAGTGTCACTTTGGCAAGCGGCACTCCGAAGTGTCTTGGCCAGTTCCTTCGCCTTTCTAGACTGTAAATGAAAGTATAATTGAATTTAGTCTACAAACATGAAAATCTCAAACTAATTACTAATACGGAACTCACCATCTTCACCAATGAAACATACAAGATGTTTTTCGAAGGAAGATTTCCAACAGCTACTACGGCCTCGGGACCCGGGTTTGTAGGGTTCAACAACTTAGGATGTCCGATCCGTCGGAAGTACGGCATGTAGTCCTCGCTGCAGTCGGCCATCTGGGTGACCGGTTGACTCTTATCTTCCCCAAGCAGGTGCCTTTGCCACTCGGAGTAGAAGTCGGTCACCCAGTCGAAATATGCCGATTTGTAGTTTAATGGTTGGGTCCCGCGGGGAGGTTCCAACATCTGTAGTGTGCGCTTCGACACACTTTGCATGAAGCCAAACTGTCGAAGTACACGATCAGGCATGTACGGCTCCTTGATATCATAGCATGTGATCATGCCATGAAATAAAGAAACTTGTTGGATGGCACGACTCCCCTCGCAAAAATTGCGGTATGGATCCCAAAATATCTGCAGGAAAACAGTTAACAGCAAAAAAAACTTAACATAAAAAAATAAGTCCCAATTTATTACCTCTTCTGGTACCAAATTGTCAAGTACTTCACGAATGGAAGCCAGTATTTGCCAATCTTTGGTTTCCACCTGGGCCGGCCTCCATCGAGCCACTCTAGGAAGGTGTTCAAAATAGTTTGGGTTCAGGTCACCCCGCCTGAGCATCGAAAATTGATCGTATATCCATGCCTATTCAATTTATAAGTTAATAGTCACAAAATATAAACAACAAAATAAAGTATACGAGATTAAATCGTTGGAAGTTTTTTTACATGTAGCAGAGTCTGGCATCCGGCAATTGTCATAGTCCCGACACGGGATGCGATGCCGAGCTCGCAGTAAAGATAGGCAAGAATACCGCAACCCCACGATATATTAATGAAGTCATCCACGGACAATAAATTGAGCATGTACCTCGCATGTATCGAGGTTCCGAACTTATTCGAAATGCCCACCGTTCCTAGGACGAACAACATGTAAGCATGGGCCACCGTGTCGATCAACTCATCATCATCCTCATCCAATTCCATATTCGTGAAGTGCTCCACCAGAAATGACAGAGGAATTCCATATGATTTCTTGAAGCCGGGGAGAGTTGTAAAACTAGTTTCCTCATGTCCAAGGTACTTGAGACAAACTTGACGATCTTCGAGTACCATTTTGTGGATTTTTCATCTCTGTAATGTTCTTTGGTCATGACGCGACCGGTAACTGGTAGCTCCAGTATCTGGTAGACGTCGTCAAGTGTAATGGTTATCTCTCCGCATGGGAGATGAAACGTGTTGGTCTCCGGGTGCCATCTCTCCACAAAGGCGGATATCAGGGCACTATTCATTGTCCTATATGCATAATCTGCCAAATTATGCAAACCGCTCGGCACGATTTTAACCTGGACGGCCTCCGGTAAGCTTCTAAATGGCCAAGACACGGTTTTCTTTCCGTGACTCACAGCCCTAAGGATACGATATGTCCTCTATATATCAAACAACATATAAAAACATAAAAAATATGAAATACATATAGATATCATATACTAAACTGGTAGCTTACAAAAGTAATGTACATATCGGGTCCTTCCATATTGCATATGCAATATGGTTCTCAAAAGAAGCCAACATTAAGCAACCTGGCGGCCGGACAGGCGGCTCAGAAGGACCGGCCTCCTCAGATGGAGCTGAACCACCTTGACGTGGTGGTAGGAGTTGGCTAATTGGCACGTCGTCATCATCACTGGAAGAAGAAGAAGGAGTACGAGCTCGTTGCTTCGACCGAGCTTGTGCAACCGGTGGGGGTCTCCGTGTCCCAGACCGACCTTGGCGCTCCGATTTGGAATTGTAATCGGACGCTCAAGAGGACGTTCCGCGCGTTCCTTTCGCTTTGACGCGGTGGGGCATATTCTTTTTGGTGCGTCCGGAGGACTGTTACCCCTATAGAACAATGGATTATGCGACCGTACAGTTAATAAATAATATAAACTAAAATAGAAATGTTACCCCCTATCCTCCACCCCCAGACCACAACTAAAACTGAGTACAATAGGACTGCCAAGCATGTGGCAGTCCACATGTAAACAAGGACTGCCATAGTCCTGGCAGTCCTCTATTGAAGGAACACTGCCAGGACTGTGGCAGTCCTTGTTTACATGTGGACTGCCACATGCTTGGCAGTCCTACTGTACTCGGCCAACAGACAAACGACTCGCTAGTTTGTCATTTTCTAGGGTTAGGGTTTGAAGAGAAATTGTGGGTTTGTCGTGTTCGAAAATGCCATTCATAAACCCTAAAGACATACTAAACCTAAATTATCAAAAGTTTTTAGACAATTAAAACTATTCTAGGGTTTCGAATAGAATATAGAAAATTATAGAAGAAATTAGGGAAGAACGTACCTAGAATCCGATTTCTTCGACTTGCGTGTCATCTCGTCGAATGTGGGAGTGTTCTTGAAAGAAATTTGGTGGAGGAATTAGGATTAGAGTGGTGGAGGAGAATTTTCTAGGGTTTTGGGAGAGGAAGAGAGAGCTCTTCTTTTTTTTTCTTTTGGAGGAGAGAGAGAGGAAATTATGAAATAGGAAAGAAATGTGAGTTTGGGGGGTTGGGCTGCCCCCTCGTAAAATGTGGGCTGCCCCATAGTAAAATCTCCACTTTCTGGGCTGCCCCCTAAGTAAGGGCTGCCCCTAGTAAACGTGGTGGTGCCCCTAAAAAAATCCTTTCTTTTCCAGCATGTCCTTGGTAAAGTCCCTACAACTAATTCAAATTTCTAGCACTAAAGCGAGGGTGGAAGGTACATCTATATATTTAATACGAACTAAAGTGAGGGTTTAGCTTTATTTATTTATGTTGTTGAATTGACCAAATTTGTACTAAGTCTTTGTTGGATTGTATCTCGTTTTCGGTTGAGCACTCAAATAGAATGTAACAATGGAGTTGATAATTTAGTCCTACATCGGGTAGACGATGGGATCATGTGGTGTAGATAATTGGAATTGGTTCAGGCCTTACATGAGAATTTTCTTTTCATGCATATGGGCCCAATTCAATATCGTACCTCATGGGCCAACTCCGCTTTGGGTCACACCGCGTTCCCAACAAGTGGTATCAAATCCCATAGTTACGGGGCGAGTTTGGGTAGCTCTAATTGGTTCGAGACAGATGGTGCTGAACGTTCATACATATACACGGACATACGGGCTCTCTTCTCAAGGTGGAGTTAGAAGCATATGCAACTACACGGACTGACTTACGTATCAAGATGGCGAGATAACAATATGTTGGATCTTCTAGGTGCTCGGCTGGCGGGAACGAATAAAAAGGTAGCAAGGAGTGCTAAGATTGTTCGGCTGGCAGGAACGAACAAAAGGTAGCAGGGATGCTAAGGTTGTTCGGCTAGCGAGAATGGAAAATGTAGCAAGGTGCTAAGGTTATTCGGCTAGCGAAAACGTGCTAAGGTGGAGATTGTTGGGTTGTATCACGTTTTGGGTTGAGCACTCAAATGGAAGGTAACAATAGAGTTGGTAATTTAGTCCCATATCGGGTAGGCGATGGGATCATGTGGTGTAGATAATTGGGATTGGTTCATGCCTTATATGAGAATTCTCTTTTAAGGCATATGGACCCAATTCAATATCGTACCTCATGGGCCAACTCCGGTTCGGGTCACACTACGTTCCCAACAGTCTTGAACAAATTAAACCACAAAACCAAGTGTTCTTAGCCCAAGTTGTTAGCACACTCGTAGTTGGACCGGCTGGGTGGTGTTCGTGCTACGGATCCGTTAGAAGAGTAGGTGTGTGTGAGGAAAAAAAATTAAACCACGGAAGTAGAGACAATAACAAGTAAAATTGTAAGCAATAGTACAGGAGCACAACCAACGAATATATCGCTGAAATCATAAAGTCCATATAGTGAATCCTAGTCAGGGTGATGAAGATCACCGTTGTTCAAAACTAAATTCATCCATTTTTTTGTCGGTATGCTTCCAGGTACAAGCAAGTTCGAATGAACTTCTGGAAAGATCATTTGTCACCGCCTTGAAGTCAGACATAATTCAGGCACTCTTGTTGTTGTGTTGTTGTTGCCGCTCTTTCAAAAAATTCGAAGTTCTTTCTTGTGTATGTACACATAGGCCAAAAAAACCTATCTTATATAAAGAGAAGCCAACTCTTGACTGCCATAATCGTCCACATTGTAGTAGACGAATAACTAAAAAATAACTCCCCATTAAGTGGAAAATTACAAGAATAATTCTCTCTAAATATGGTAGTTACAAAACTGAACTGCTCACAACCGAGCAAAACAACAATTGTCGCTGAACAACAAAGCCGCGGAACTAAAGAACACGTGGAGCTCGCATAATTGTTGAACTTGCGAGACTATGTGAAATGCAAAGTACACCATTAAAGCGTCCTTCTCCCACACCCACACCCATACCTACATCCGAGTCCGAGTCACTAGGTCCCTTTGGGGCCTAGCTCCAAAGGAAAGTTTTCCTAGAAATGGTGACATAAAATAAGAATAATGCTATTTGTACCTCTAAATTGTACCTCCAAATCGTCCCTCCTTATATGGCAGCTGACGTGATATGTTGATATGACAACTGATGTGGCAAATTTTAAAAATTCAAATTCAAATTAACATTAAAATTAACATTAAAATTAATGTTAACATTAACATTAAAATTAATATTATCTTTAACATTAACAATAATATCAATATTAACAGTAACATTAGAATTAAAATTAATATTAATTAATATTAATATTAACATTAAATTAACATTAATTAATATTAACATTAAATTAATATGGACAAAATTAGGTAATTAACTTTTTGGATTAAAATTTGCTATGTCATCGCCCATGTCAGATGACACATAATATTATTTGACATGCCACGTCAACTGCCACATAAGGAGGGATGTATTAGAGGGACAATTTGGAGGTACGAATAGCATTACTCATAAAATAAATATTTCTTACGGGATTTGAACGTTGCCCACTAGAAGAAAAAAAAACTCCTACTATACTAACAACTTGAGCTAACAACACGTGTGAAAATCAATATATGATGGTTCAAATATTGAAATAACGCATTTTGGATTTGCCACATCATGGATTGCTGGGCTGGGTTACGTGACCAATCTCTAACAAACCCCAACAATTTATATTTAACACGTCCTCTCGAATGGTGAAAGTCCATTTTGGACAAAGATGATTCACAATGCATGCTGTATAATTTTCTTACCAATCGACTTAAATATTTGGTAGAAGATTTGAACATGTATTGCTTTGATATTATGTTAAATTTCATGAAAGTACATTAGAACTCTAGAGTTGTAGTAAGAGTTGAGAGTTGTACATTTATATTATAGAAGGCTATAGGCTTACAAACATAGGTGATAAAGATGTTGGGTTTTTGATCTTGAACACTAGAATTATAGTTCCACATTACCTACCCCAAGTCTGAACAAACTCGAAAAAAAGTGTGCTTACAAAACTAGACTACAACGTCAGGTAACACGCAATAGAAGGATAATAGATGAACAATGAAAGATAAACATCTAGCTACAATATATCTGAATATCCGACGTTGTCTATCATAAACTCCAGTAAGTCACCATATCAACCAACTCACTAATATGGCAGGGACCAGGTCCTTAGAGTGACGTAACAAGATATAAAATACATGCCATAAAGTATATATTGTATAAACATAAAGGTGAACTAACCATTTATGTGAATGCACTAGAGGATAACTTTGAAACGTATGGGTAAGACAAGCTTAATAGTAATCTCTGGCATAGCTTCTAGCTAGATGCCACATATATACACTGACATATATCATCAATCGACATAGCTCATGGCTAGCGACCATCATCTGATATATCGACAACATATATAATCCTACGATAACGTATATCACGTTATCGAGCCACTAGAAACATGTAATCAAGACCCCGTAGTTTCATCTAAAGACTGAGGCAGACCAATTTGGTTGTCCCATACGCCTACTAATGATCCTTCCTACCCAATGCCAATGCACAAGTTGTGACTACTACCTAAACATCTCGTAACTATATGACAGTCCAATCTAAACTAGAACTATCTTAAACAAATTATTATACCGTTACACGTGCTCTTAGCATCGATAGCTAGTCGACTGCATAAGTACGTTCCCTATATGAACTCATCCTCACACTCAGTGACGTGTAATGGTACGTAACAAGGTATTGGAGATATTAAAATAGCTCCTCAACTTTAGGTGGGTCCACTAGTACTAAGTCAACTGAAATCCATATCGACGCCTTAGTCGACTGCACCCGAGGCATTCTCAGACGCGACCTTTACACTATTTCTTGTAACGCCCGTAGTTCGTATTATGTATTTTGGTATACGTGTACGTATTTTGACTCATATTGCATGTCTCATTGTATAGTTTATTTTAGCATTTCATTTGCTTGGTTCGGTTCGGTTTGCTTGGTTCGATTTTTGTATGTGGACCAACCCCACCTACCACCCACTCTCTTCCTTTATAAGCCACCTAACCACTCTCTCTCTTCCATTAATCCTCATAACTCTTCTTCTTCCTCACCATTACTCTCCACCTACCCAAAGAGAGAGAGAGAGAGAGCTTAGGCAAGTGCATCTTGCTTTATGGAGGAACTCCATTTTTATTGTTCCATTTTCTTCCTTATATGTTTCTAACCCACTTTAGTACTTAGCACTCTTTATTTTTGTAATTAATTTCTTGTATATCTAGCTTTGTGATATTTTCGGTTTTCATGGATTCTAATCTCCTAAACTGTCATATTTATGAAATCTATTGGTTCCATATTGTAGAGATTTTCATTTTACCCAAATTTGACCCATGGAAGTCTGGATTTGGGCTTATAGTGTAGTTTGGTGGAGCATGGAGGCCATGGTATTTTCTATGACATCTCCTCGGTAGGAGTGTTGCAATTTGGTTGGCAGTATGGTCCATTAAATTTAGCCGTATGCATATTTATTTTGATTTGCCGTATGCCCTTTTGTTTTGCATTTTGCCGCATGGCCGCATCAATTGCTTGCCGCATAGGCAAGATGCCAATTGCTGTTGCACGCTTATTTTGACCATGTATTAATTTTGCTTCATGGCCATGCTGGCCGCATGGATGCACACTTAGCTTTGGCCGCATATGGCCTATTAACAGTTTGGCCGCATGGCCATAAGCATTGCAAGCTTTGCTTGCCTTTCCATTATTGGCTTGCCATTTATTAACTTGCTGGCCGCATAGCTATGTAGCTTGCATGCATGATTAATTATTTGGCTGCATGGCCTTTGGTATATATTGTGGCCGCATACTTAGTTAGCCGCATATATAGTGCATATATAGCTTGCCGCATGGCCTTATATATATGTAATGATTAGAGCTGACCGTATGGCCATTATTTGCCTTTGGCCGCTTGGCCAATAAATTCTTGACCGCAAGGAGTTGTATGCATGCAGTGCTAAGTTGCATGGCAGCAACTTTAAGAAGAGGGGCCCGTATGTATTATTTAAGGGGTAGCTTGTATTGGTGCTTTGTGGCCGCATGGCTTAGGTGTGGCCTTTGGCCGCATGGCTAGTTGTATTATTCCTAGCCGCATGCAATTGCACAGCTCTTGGCCGCATGCAAATGCATTGGTCGCTGCCGCATATACTTTTGTCATTTATTTGTCCGCATATGGCCCATTTGCTATTTGGCCGCATAGCTAAATATTTGCTTGCCGCATGACTTATGCTTTAATTGCAGGCTGTATTCCTTGTCAAATTTTCTCCACTTATGATTTATTTTTGGCCCTCTGTGAATTTTGGAATTTTAGTTGTAATAATTAATGCTAGAATGATCCTGAACTTGTTCCCTAAACCCGATTGGTTGGTGTAACTATTTGTCAGTGACCCGTTGTGGTGCACTCCTGATAAGTAACTTGATAAATAAGAATAACTTGATAGTGGCCCGCCGAGGTACACTCTTGACAAGTTAGACATGGCTTGTAACCTGGAATGCTGTTACGACAACTAACTCGACTTGATAATAACTTGCCTTAACACCGTGGATGATTGTCCTTGAATGTGTTGGTACAAGCTACCAGTCTAGTCCAGTCTTGCATCATGTCTAGGATGTGAGTCCCTGGTTACCACGGTCGGGGATTCACATTGAATCTGACTAAGCTAATGACTAGATTAAACAAATAGATCATAGAGATTTCCCAACTACAGGCCATCCCGTTATCTGGAGGCATAAGTGGACTTGTAGCCTGCCGACGAGTAGGGCACATTTCCAGCACACTGTCATGTGTTGCACCCTTCATGAACGAATATTCGACCTGGATAACCTGGATGGTCTGCAGGGCTTGTGGCTGTGGAGTATCTCACTGCATCTTGCCAGTAACTAGGCTTGTGATAACCCTAGTTAGTTAAGTATCAAGCCGTAACCATTGTTTGGCCGTGATTGTTGGATGGAGTCCAATCCTGTCTAGTCTTATCTAGACCCTGTACAAGGCTAACTCAAGACATGATTGCTTGTGTATTACTTTTAATCAGCCAATGGCTAGAGACTAGGTTCTGTTCAGGCGAAGAGTTACGACCCCGATCCTTATTTGGTTTACAGGTGTAACCTGGCTTCCAGAATAGTTCCTCGTCCTCTCGTCATTGTCGCTTTAATCCTATTTTATGCAATTTCTAATTTTTTCTCATGTTTTTATGATTTGACTTGCTGGTTTTAGTTCTTAAGTGAAGTCTCCTTCGTGGCACTTGCACTTTTTGGGATCTGACCCAGCTGGTTTTGTATGGCCAGATACCGGAGTTGCTCCAGGGGATCTACCAGCCTTCCAGCCAAATGGTGACCACCAGGCGTAACCAAGGCAACGAGTGGGTTTCCTTTTTGTTCTCCCACTTTATTGTATAAATATTCTTTTGAGGCGTTTAGCCGACGAGCACGTGTTAGCTCGTATTGAACCTTTACTTACTGTCTGCTTACGGGCTGTAACATGATTGGCAAATCCTAGGGTTGATCATGTATGACTGAACTCTTGCTAGTCCTTATATTTTGTACGACTAGCTACATGATCATCCGAATATGTAATGTATGGGATACCTTACTATTGTATATTTGATGGTCTGACATCTTGTAACTGTATTACTTGCTGGAGATTGAGATAATAGGCTTGTTCTTGACCATAAGAGACTGATGGCTTGTAGTTAAACCCTCATATATCTAGACAGCCGTGATCGTATAGCGAGGTGTATTCCATTTCAATATACGTAGCTGGCCCCCCGCTCTCCAGTATTCTGGTTGTGGGGCGTTACATTTCTAACATAGAGATACATGACGATATTCAAGAAAGTTTTAATACAGTAAAATAAGGCAAGTTATACTTGCCTGGATCACCGAGAAGGAAAAGTTGTTGTCTGAATCCCTTGCCAGTAGTCAAAGTATCCCGGGAGCCTAAATTAAATTTTAAGAAATTAATTAATCATCTAAGGTTACTATTTGGGCATGACATATAATTATTCATTACATATTTAATACGATGTTAGAATATCACATTTTATAAGGAAAACAAGTTATTAACAATGGGTTATAATTAGGAATTTAGAATCATCGATAAGTCAAATAATTTATAATCTTAAAATTAATATATTCTCTAAATAATCATATAACCCAAGTCATGGGTGTCTCCTAGGTTCATCCTTTGTACATAGATTCTATAAGTTACTCCTAATGGGTTTTCCAGCATCGATGTAAAATAGGATTATTTCTAGAAGTCTTTTAATGTTAATTTATGTCATGTCCATTAGACCTAAGTTTTATTGTCAAAATTATAACTAAATAAACTCATTCAAAACCCATACGTCCAAAATAATAAAAAAATTTTATAGGATATTGGGTGTAAAACTATAATATTCTCATTCATAACCCAACTAATGTATTGAGTATAACCAATAACATAACTTAAAATAATTTATAAAATCGAAATTTAATATTTAAAAATCAAAAACTAATATTTTCTGAATTTTATTTAGTCATATATATCCTAAAATTAATGTCACAAATTTACCATCTCTAAACATTAATTTTCTTGGTCGCATCGGTACAACATTCATGTACCAAACTATATGCATATAAAATTTATTAAAAACAGAATAATGTATATCTATTAAATATGATTTTAAGGGTATTTTTAAGGAAGAATGTTGGCCATAACCCATATAATTACCGGGTCCAACTTTATAGCTAAACTAGTCCCTTCTAGGTTCAAAATGACATGTTTGGTGTCACATATGTGAGCCTAAAATGAACACATATATAATCAGAATAAAATAGTGATTAAATAGGTTTTTAATTACAAAAATAATCCCTAAACATGAGTATAGGTTAGCCATATTTTCATGGTCATACTAGTTGAAATTTCTAGCTAAAGTAGTCGAATTCCCGGCTCTACATGTAGAAATACAAAGTCTGAATTCAGATTTTTGTACGCTGATTTTGAGGCCTACAAATCCAATTTAACATGTCATAATTCATGGTTTTTAATTCTATATACATGGGTTAATATAATACCAAGTCGTACAAAAATTTCGGTAAAGAAAACATACATATTTCGTCCACACAAGTCATACAAATGACATATCACACTTCAAATTTTAGAATTTCGTAACCTTCTAAATATTATACTAAAATAGATTTTTAATTAGTTTATTAATGTCCTACAAAGAGTTTACAAGATTTGTGAACAATTGCGAAGGTGTACTTACTTGAAACAGAATTGGACTCCAACGAATCCAACCGAAGTTCTGAATCTGTTCGCTTACATTGTGAAGGTGTTTCAAAGGGAAAAGCAGCATCCTACGGACTTGAGACTCCTCCTCTAGCAAGCCAAGACACCAAGGTATATTTTATGCTTCCAACTTGGTGCTACGCCTTCCTGGTTGGTCGTCGGAGCGCTCCGAAGTCGAAGAACTTACCGAAAAGGGCTGCTGAAATTCTGCCACTTGTGGACTGATATGATACTGAATTTTAAGTGGAAATGGATGGATAAATGAGAGGGGAAGGTAGTATAGGATGTAGGAAAATTTGTGGAGATGTTGGCTTATGTTTAGGAGAGAGGGAGGGTGGTTTCTTAACTTCCAAAGAGGTGGACAGCCCCCCATACCTGCCAGTTCCTGCTGCCATAAGCTATTGTTTGTAGCAGTTTATTGGTTTACAAATTGTCCTAAGACTCTCGTGTTGAGGTTGGCTAAGCCCCACATAAGTTTGGTTAGGTTTGAAGGTCATTTGGTTAGCTTATGTGTGCTAGAACACAACATATAGACCACTTAAACCATGTGGACTGATATAAAATATATACTGCTGTCCGCACCTATTAGGAACTCCATAAGTTGGTCTAGACCCTCTAAGATTAACCTAATTAAGTCCTATATATTTATGGATCGAGTCGGTGCACCATTTGGCTCTTGTTCCGGGTTATTTCGACACGCCGATAAACTTTTATATCTCGTTAAGCCCGAAAAAAATTTCTACGTAAATTTCCTAATGATTTGTGGATGTTTAGAGAGTGTTTAGGGGTCCATTTGAGTGGGAAACAAGCTACATGAATGCTCTAGTCTTAGTATAGATCATAATGATCCTATGGGTCGAAGGGTTCTGGTCGCAATTGTGTCTCAAATTTCGATTGGAAAGTACATATATAATTGGTCTAATTTAACTATGGTTTTCGTATACGAAAGTTGTGCTATAAAAATAAAGCACAAGGAGACGTGTTTGAGGGGTACATAAACAGTACTAGTCTAGAGGACCTAGACTAGGTCACGAATACTAATTTTGTTAGGAAAAACTAGCTAGTGTTGTGCTAGTAAACTCAAAGCTACAAGAATGGGTATAAGTACTATATACAAATATATAATCCAAATAATTATTTATTAATTAAATTTAATAACTAAAACCCTAAAAAATTTAGTGGGGCTTACAATCTACCAACCTTAAAAATTTCGTCTTCGAAATTAAGACGTCCTAATCTCCAATAGCAAGAATACATAAACTATAAATAAATAACATAATCTTTTGGCAATCTCAATCACAATCACACCTAATCCATACAAAGATAAATAGAACTTCCGTAAATCATAACCTCACGTTCCCAAATCGACTCCCTGTGCATAATGCTTCCATGTGACATGAACTAAAGAAATAGTGTATCCTTTAAACTTTCTTTTTCTAGTCCAGAATAATATATTTCTCCATACATGTTAGGCTTGGCCCGACGGGAAACTTTAAGTTCTCTAAGCCTCATAACACAAGCAACTATATGTAACGACGCTCTAGTCCTCTCTTCCATAGATGACTACACCCCCAAATTAGCGACCATACCTTCTTTTCTAGTCAATTAAAATCTCAATACTTAGTCCTTGTACTTATATAATATTCCCTTTCGAACTATCAAGAAATACGCCATAGGCTTACAGCTCGACGCATCAGTTACTACCTCCACCTTGGCAACTACTTCCTACTTATGCTAACTTATACTCAATATCAATTCCCTTAATTTATCTTAAATTAGTGGTTCTCCTTATACACCATGCTCAACTTCTTTTCTCAATTTACACAACCATTCCATGGTTTTCTAGGACATTTAAAAAAAAATTGGTGCAATTATTCATACTAATATCCCTTAAGCAGTTCCTTTCAAACATTTCTTCATTAAAAGGTTCTAATTTTTTTTACTCATTCGTCTTGTCAATAAAGTATTTCCCAACCATTGATCCTCAATAATCTTGTATAATAAGACTATCCTAATAAATCATGCCTTATGTTCCTCAATAATTTGCTTTGTCTAAATTCTTTTGTCATTCCAATAGTAACTACTCATTCATTTCTAGTTTGAAAATCCAGATTACTTAATGTTATTCTCTAAAAATTTGAACTTGTCATCCTTCAAATAATTATTTTTAGAAGTCATATGTATTTTTTTACCAATTCCTCAACCTTCTTAGATGTCTTAAGTCTAGGGTACCAGTGAATCCTCTTAGTCTTTGTCTGATGATTAGTCTCCACATATTTCCTACTAATCACTTATTGTCTTCATATCTTGTATATAACTTCTGATCCTCAACCTCCATAGCTATGAACGAACTCCCGTCACGCATAAGTACTTCTATTATTCCATATTTATTATTGTTCCCTTTTCTAATCATCTTTTTTTTTAAACTCAAGTTACTCCACGGACGACAAGTATATCACATGTACTAAAAAATTAAAAAACATTTAACCTCATTATTTAGATTGTCAAACCTTTATTCGGTATCCTTGAAAAGTTCTATCTTATCCTTAATTCCATGTAATTCCAATACTTCTTTACCTTGAGAATTCCTTCTATCTATCTTAAAATCAATCCTTAAGTTATAATAATCAACTATGAGTAACTTAAAACTTATCCCAGGACGATCATTTATTACTAACTACCCAATAACATTAATATACCAATAATTTTATTAGAAACTTATCATTACTAGTTGGCCTACCTTTCCTAATAACTACTTGCAATAATATACAACGACGCCTAGAGTTAACTACAACCTCAAGTCATAACCAACCAAGAAGCCTAATCTTGTTTATACTCTAAGGAAATCACACCTTTGCTCATTTATGTTCTAAATAATATTGATAACTCAGACACCTCAACCATAACCCCAACTTGTACTAGCAGTCTTTCTATCATGAACTATAGTGAACTAAAATTTCTCTTTGGAAAGTATAATTCTCTCTCTGGTGTCTAATTGTGTATGCCCCAAAAGTAGAATCCTTTAATCATCTTAGTAATATTTCAATCAATACAAAGGAAAATCCACTCTTCAAATTCTAAACCAATATCATAAGTATTCTTCATATGGCATCAAGTTCATCCTTCTGATCCACAAGTATTTTAGTTATTATTTTCTCCTTAAAGTTATTCTCCTTCCTATGTAGCTACTTGTTGGGTGACTAAGTCTTATATCCTTTAGCATGAATCCTGAATATCTACTACCACAAGATCTATCTCCTTTAAGCAACCACTCATCTAAATTTCTTGATCCCTTCAACTAACTTTTTCATTTATTGCATCACATTACATTCCATAAAACTATATTTCTCGATTTGTTTCTTCTTGCTATTTTTACTCGAAGTCATCATAATATTAAAAGGGATATTCTACATGCGTTTACTCAAAATCCAATTATCACATATCCTTCCATGAAAATGTTAGTCTCATATTCTATACCATAAGTCGTAATCATTCCATAGTATTTGAAATGCTTACATCAAATCATTCTTTCTAACTTCTAAAATTACTTATAACCTCTAGTTCTAGGCTCCTGTTGCTATGAACAACCCCTACACTAGGCCGATGTATCTAGATGAACATCGAATATAACTCTCCTCACTATCAGGAACCATTTTCTTCTAGACGATTCAATAAAGTATGCCTTCTTCGTCTTGTCGAGGATGTGCCTCTTAAGAAAATACCATGCACGAGGGTTCGTCTCTCCAAAATACGAAAGGACGAGAAACAACGATAATGAGTTCGAGAAGGGTATAATATGAAATACAAATTCGAGTTTCAAGGACGTTATTTAGAAATCAAAAGATGATTTAATAGCAGTTGTGGATTGAATTCCTAACAAAATTTTCTTATCGCAGGCTCGCTCAGTACAGTAACGTAACCGAAATTATAAATCGGACATGCATGGGCCACCACCAAAATATGTCACGCCCTAGTTCCAAAACACCTAGGAACTTGGACGAAATGATGCCAGCTAATACGATCGGATATATGTTCTCTAATTTAATGGACATACCCAGATATACTACGCTGTAAAAATATACTAAGCATATGCTATCTCAACTAGTCTCAATTCACATAAGTAAATAGAGCAAGAATGGGCATCATGTACTATAGTCGGCCACCTTATGATACACATGTTCGAGAAAACTCGAAGAAGAGTGAGCTTTCTAAGCAAGAATATAACAAGTAACATGCAATAGAAGGATAATAGATGAACAACGAAAGATAAACTTCTAGCTACAATATACCTGAATATCTTAGTTACCCATCATCAGCTCCGGTAAGTCATCATATCAACCAACTCTATAATCTGGCAGGGACCAGGTCCTCAAAGGGATGTAACAAGATGCAAAATACTTGTCATAAAGTATATATTGTATAAACATAAAGGTGAATTAACCATCTATGTGAATGCACTAGAGGATAACTTTAAAACGTATGGGTAGGACAAGCTCAATAGTAATCTCTGCCATAGCCTTTGGCTAGATGCCACATATATACACTGACATATATCATCAATCGACATAGCTCATGGCTAGCAACCATCGCCTGATATACCGACATCATATATAATCCTACGATAACGCATACCACGTTATCGATCCTCTAGAAACATGTAATCAAGACTCCGTAGTTTCATCAGAAGACTACTGCCGACCAATTTGGCTGTCCCATACGCCTACTAATGATCATTTTTGCCCAATGACAATGCATTGGTTGTGACTACAACCTGAACATCTCGTAACTATATGCCAGTCCAATCTAAACTAGAACTATCTTAATCTAATTATTACACCGTTACATGTGCTCTTAGCATCGATAACTAGTCGACTGCATAAGCACATGTCCTATATGAACTCATCCTCACACTCAGTAATGTGTAATGGTGCGTGACAAGGTCTGGAAGATATAAAAATAGCTCCTCAACTTTAGGTGGGTCCACTATTACTAAGTCAACTCAAACCCATGTCGATGCCTTCGTCGACTGCACCCGACGCATTCTCAGACGCGTCCTTTATACTATTTCTAACACAGAGATACTTGACAATATTCAAGAAAGTTTCAATATAGTAAAACAAGGCAAGGTATACTTGCCTGGACCACCGAGAAGGAAAAGCTATGGTCCGAATCCCCGGCCAGTAGTCAAAGTATCCCGGGAGCCTAAATTAAATATTAAGAAATTAATTAATCATCCAAGGTTACTATTTAGGCATAACATATAATTATTCATTACATATTTAATACGACGTTAGACTATCACATTTTATATTGAAAACTAGTTACTAACAATGGGTTATAATTAGGAATTTAGAATCATCGATAAGTCAATTAATTTTATAATCTTCAAATTAATATATTCTCCAGATAATCATATAAACCAAGTCATGTGTGTCTCCTAGGTTCATCCTTTGTACCTAGATTCTATAAGTTTCTCCTAATGAGTTCTCTAGCATCGATGTAAAATAGGATTACTTATAGAAGTCTATTAATGTTAATTCCATGTCATGTCCATTAGACGTAAGTTTTAACCTCAAAATTATAACTAAATAAACTTATTCAAAACCCATACATCCGAAATGATAAATTTTGATAGGATATTGGGTGTACAACTATAATATTCTCTTGCATAACCCAACTAATGTACTGAATATAACCTATAACGTAAATTAAAAATAATTTATAAAATCAAATTTTAATATTTAAAAATCATAAACTAATATTTTCTAAAATGTTTATTTATTTATATATATCCTCAAATTAATGTCACAAATTTACCATCTCTAAACATTAATTTTCTAGGTCGCATCGGTGCAACTATTTGTTAAAACTATATGCATCTAAAATTTATTAAAGAAAGAATAATATATATCTATTAAATATGATTTTAAATTTATTTTTAAGGAAAAATGTTGGCAATAACCTATATAATTATCGGGTCCAACTTTATAGCTAAACAAGTCCCTTCTAGGTTCAAACTGACATGTTTGGTGTCACATATGTGAGCCTAAAATATACACATATATAATCAGAATAAAATAGTGATTCAAATGGTTTTTAATCACTAAAACAATCCCTAAACATGAGTCATATGTTAGCCATAATTTCATGGTCATACTCGTTGAAATTTCTAGCTAAACTAGTCGAATTCCCGACTCTACATGTAGAAATACAAAGTCTGAATTCAGATTTATGTACGCTGATTTTGAGGCCTACAAACCCAACTTAACATGTCATAATTCATGGTTTTTAAGTCTATATACATGGGTTAATATACTACCAAGTCGTACAAAAATTTCGGTAAAGAAAACATGCATATTTCGTTCACAAAAGTCATACAAATGACATATCACACTTCAAATTTCTGAATTCCGTAACCTTCAAAAAATTATATTAAAATTGATATTTTTAATGAGTTTATTAAGCTTTCTACCTATGACACGACATGTAATTGGGGTCCTACAACTAGTTTACATGATTTTGGAACAATAATGAAGGTGTACTTACTTGAAACAGAATTGGACTCCAACAAATCCAACCGAAGTTCCGAATCACTCCGCTTGCTTTGTGAAGGTGTTTCGGAGGAGAAAGCAGCGTCCCACCACTTTGAGACTCCTCCTCTAGCAAGCTAAAGCACCAAGTTACATTCTAGGCTTCCTACTTGGATGCTAGGCCTTCGTGGTTGGTCGTCTGAGCTCTCGGAAGTCGAAGAACTCACCGAAAAGGGCTGCTGAAATTCTGCCACTTGTGGACTATTTTGGGAATGAATTTTAAGTGGAAATGGATGGAAAAAAGAGAGGGGAAGGTAGTATAGGATTTTGGAAAAGTTGTGGAGAAGTTGGCTTAAGTTTAGGAGAGTGGGAGGGTGGTTTCTTAACTTCCAAAGAGGTGGACAACACCCCCCCCCCCCCCCCCCCCCCCCCCAACAATACCCTCAAGTTATTGCTGCCATAAGCCGTTGTTTGAAGCAGCTTATTGACTTATAAATTGTCCTAAGACTCTCCTGTTGACGTTGGCTAAGCCCCACTTAAGTTTGGTTAGGTTTGGAGGCCATTTGGTTAGCTTATGTGTGCTAGAACTCAACATATTGACCACTTAAACCATGTGGACTGATATAAAATATATGCTGCTGTCCACACCTATTAGGAACTCCATAAGTTGGTCTAGACCCTCTAGGATTAACCTAACTAAGTCCTATATATTTATGGATCGAGTCGGTGCACCATTTGACTTTTGTTCCGGACTATTTCGACACACCGATAAACTTTTATAGCTCGTTAAACCCATTTTTTTCTACGTAAATGTCCTAATGATTTGTGGGTGATTAGAGAGTGTGTAGGGTTCCATTTGAGTGGTACACAAACTACATGAATGCACTAGACTTAGTATTGATCATAATGATCCTATGGGTTGAAGGGTTCGGGTCGCAATTGTGTCTCCAATTTCGATTGGAACGTACATAATAATTGGTCTAATTTAACTACGATTTTCGTATCCAAAAGTTGTTCTATAAAAATAAAGCACAAGAATACGTGTTTGAGGGGTACGTAAATAGTATAAGTCTAGAAGAGCTCGACTAGGTCACGAATACTAATTTTGTTAGGAGAAACTAGCTAGTATTGTGCTAGTAAACTCAAAGCTATGAGAATGGGTATAAAATACCTATATACAAATATATAATCCAAATAATTATAAAAATAAATTTTAGTGGGGTTTACAATATGGTTGGTGGAGTGTTTTCCTAGAGGGCAAGGATCAAGACACCATGGAAATAATCTTGTTTTTGCACTCATTCTTTGGAATTTTTCTTACGAGCTAACTTGAACTCGAACTCGGACGAAGGAGAAGGACGCAAAGTGGCGCTTTGATGGCACACTTTTCTTGTACGCGTTGGGTGCGAGATGGCACTTTTGTTCTTTGTTGCGCTCGTGTTCTCATTTTTGTGTGAGTTGCTTCGTGGTTGCGCACGGGCTTAATCATGGTCTTACGTACACAAGTGTCTTGGGCGTGTGGCTTACGTGAGGGTCTTCCGCTGAGTGCTCCGCGGGAATGCTGCGCATAAGCACGTCGCACGGATGCTGCTTGTAAACGCTCCTCGCGGACACTTCCCATAAACACTCCGCTTGGACACTATGCATAAGTGCTGGATAGGTACATTGTTTGGCTAATTTTGTGGATATTCTGTTTAAACCATTCCTTATCTTTTGAAGTTCAGAGATAATGGTTTGTAACTTCCATTATCCTTTTATATTATTTGCGAATTAAGGGGTTACGACTAATTAAGGGTTGGTGAATGCCTCTCCTATATATGTTCTATTCTCTTCTAAATAGACAAAGGTAGTTAATATACTACTACGAGAGGATTTTGGAATAGCTACTAAATTCCACAAAATTCATCCTATTCGATCGTAGAGTTTGTCCATTTGAGTTTACAATAAGGGTGACAAGAGCGTTCAAGAAATTCAATCCATTAAACTTGCTAGTTTCTGGGAGTATATCGTCTAAAAGGAGCAAATATTGCTTTGAGCAACGGTGATCATTACTACCCAGCAAGATTTTTTGATTTCTTCTTCTAGTTCTGTACATGTTCTATCTCAGTGTGGTTATTATGATTGTAAAGAGAAGAACAACTTTTTGTTTCAGCATTTTGTTTTTCGCAAGTGGTATGTTTCTTGAAGTAAGTTTGTAAAATCTTGTATTTCCATACATGTTCTGGTTAGATCTAAGTTTATCACTTGATTGCATAAGACAAGTGTTGTAGCAATCATGTGTGACCTCTAGTTTTTATAGGTTCTTGTTGCCATCTTTATAACCCATGCAGTAACAATCTCAAAGCAAGATCCAGCAACAAAGATAGACAACTGTTCAAATCTCCTCAACACAAGTTTTCACAAACTTGCAAAATTTGATGGAGAATACTACAACACTTGGAAGAGGAAGATTTGTCTCAATTTTCAAGTTGTAAATGTTGAATACATATTGACAGATCGAGAGCCTACCATTCCAGAGACACAAGATGTAATGGCTATTGCTAGTGCTATAGACAAATAGTTGAATTGGAACAAAGACAACAATTTATGTAAGTTATTGATTAAAAATGCCATAGAATATTCAATTGTAGAATCTTACAACTAGAAGGTCAATATAAGAGATGTATATGAATCCCTTGAAAAGCATTATAAGACATATAAGATGTCAAAAATAAAATTATCGACAAATTTCTCAAGATGCAATTTGAGGATGAGAAGACCATGGCCTCAAGTTAAATAACTACTCAAGTTACAGCAAAAGCTTGAGGAAGAAGGCATACACCAAAAAGATAAATTCATGGTGGGGGCTACCGTCTCCAAGCTTTCTCCTGGCTAGAACAAACTTACAACAAACATGTACCGTGAAAAGATGGAGATTCAGCCAAAACTAAAAGTGTAAGGTGAGGTTAACTTGGTTGCTATGGTTGTGCAAGTTGACTCATCTAGCATGGACACTGACTAGCAGGTGGATGGGTGTGTCTTTCCATATATTCTCTAAGAAGGAGTTGTTCGCCAAGTATGAACCTACCTTTGAGAAGGTCTCTATAACGAACAAGTCTTAAGCACAAGTTCTGGAAATCAGGACAATGATACTGAAACTGACTTCAAAGAAGTCACTTACCCTAGAGAATGTGAAGCATGTAATGGTGATAGTCAAGGACTCGGTTTCTGGAAGTATACTATGCAATATAAGCTTAAGGATGGACATCAATGCTAGTCAAATAGTGATGTCATATAAAGGAGCATATTTTCGAACAACTTTCTATACCGAAGGGATGTTAAAATTATAAATTGTATTTCCTTATGAAAGTATTAATATAGTATTTTCTTCTGGTTATACTCTTGACTTGTGATATAATAGACTATAACATGTACTTTATAAATAATCGACAAGATGTCTAGTCTACGCTTTATCTCCAAATATGGAGGTAAGAAAGTGAAGAAGTCATGTGAAATCTATGGATATAATAAGAATGTAAGGAAGCCATTCAGATGTGTAAACCTCAGCACATATCTTCTGTAGTTGGTGCACTTAGATATCTGTGACTTCAATCAACCACAAAGACCGGGATGAAGTAGTTCATTACTTTCATCGACGACTTCTTATACGTGTTCTTATATCTTCTCAAATCGAAAGATGAAGCATTCGAGAAGTTCATAAACTTCAAGGCTGAAGCTAAGTGTCAACAAACAGGTCAACAACTCAGGAGGATCAAAAGAGATTGAGGCGAAGAGTATTGTTCCCTTGAACTATGTCAATGAAACAAATGCTTCGTATTCCCTCGATCAAATAGTGTAGCAGAAAGAAAGAATTAAACATTAACAGAGATGATGAACTCTACGTTAACTAATAGTCTTATGAACTATTTCTGGAGAGAAGCTGCACTAACAACTACGTTTATTCTGACTAGAGTACTGTTTGCAGAATTAGGTCTTACTCCTTATGAACTATGGTTGAAGGTCACATCCAACTTGAATATTATTCGAGTACGGGGGTGTCTGACTTATGTGAAGCCTTCGGATATGAATAATTAGAAGTTTGTAACAAGGACTAGAAAGACCATATTATTGGGTTATGCCAAAAAGAGTGATGCTCGGAAGTTCCTTGATATTGAGTCCAATCATATCATTGAATCTTGCGATACATAATTCTTTGAAGACAAGTTTGTTAGGCACAAGAATATCGTTCTTACAGATATTTTGGAGAATACTGCAAGCATCGAAGAGGCTAGTACTTCTAAAGAAGTTGTGGTCCAAGATAAAATTATCGTTGAAAAGGCAATTTTTGAATGAGAACTCGCCGAGCCATCATCGAAATGAGTGAGAAGGCCGAAGGACTTCGAAGAAGATTTCATCACTATCATGTAAAAGCAGATCAACATACCTATGATGAGGAGATAAAGAACACATATGCTATTTTTTAGAATGAGGTAGTCATCGACGGGACTGACTATGTAATGTCTAATAACACTTAAGTCTTGGTCAATCTTCCTGAATAAGAAAAATCTATCGGATGTAAATAGATATTCTAGATGAAGATTAAAGTCGATGGAACTGTTGATAAGTTCAAGGATACACTAATAGCCAAAGGGTTTTCTCAAAAGTAGGGAATCAACTATTTTAACCCATATTCTCTAGTTTTACAGATGACAACTATTAGGATGCAGATTGCTCTGGGTGTTATTCATAAGATGATGATTCATCAGATGGATGTCAAGACAATATTCCTTAATAGAGATCTAACCGTATTACATACAACAACTAGAAGGGTTTGTCGTCAAGGGGGTCTTAAAGACAAAGTCTGCAGGTTGGTAAAGTCTCTATACTGTCTAAAGCAAGATCCCAAGATGTGGCATGAGAAGCTTGATAAGTTAAACAGATCAAACAATTACAATGTCAGCGAGACAAATAAGTGAGTATACACAAAATTTGTTGATGGCAGAGGAGTGATCGTGTGTCTCTATTTGGATGATATGTTAATCATGTGTACGAATCAAGAATGCATCAAAGAGATGAAAACGTTTCTCCCATCAAAGTTTAGAATAAGAAGTTGAAACTAAATCCAAGAAAATGTGTTAGACAATCGAAGTACTAGATTGTCATCAAAAGTTTGATGTATGGTACGACTATCACCATACATGACATAGCTTTTTCCATTTGGATGCTGGGTCGGTTCACGAGTAATCTAGGTGTAGAATACCGAAAATCTATGAAGAGAGTGATGAGATATCTCAAGAGGACTCAAAAGTTTATATTGAACTATAGTAGTTTACGGTTGTAGTAGAAGGCTTCCGTGATGCAAGTTAGTGCTCAAAGTATGCATTTTCTCTATGGGTAGAGCTACTATATTATAGAATTTAAAGAATTAGACTTTACTCTCCCACTCATCTATGTAGTTTGAGTTCTATGCTCTAGTGGCTGAAACGGATGAAGCATAATGGCTTCTGAATCTCATGTATTATCTTTCTTTGATTGGTGTACAGATTTTGGCTATAATGATTTACTATGATAGTCAATAGATTACAGCAGTGGCAGCAAATGATCTCTGCAAAGGTAAGGAAAGGATTATGCGACTTCGTCACACAGAATTGAATGACCTCATCAAGGATGTCATCATTATAGTAGTCGATGTTTAGAGCTAGAATAATCTGGCAAATTCGTTTACCAAATTCCTTAAGCACTAGCTGGCCGAGGATACAACAAAGAAGATGGGCTTAAAAAAGTTTTGCTATTATGTCTTTATAATTTTAACATAAAGTTTTATGCTATTAGGTCAAAAAAATCTACTAACATCTAACTTTTGGTTTAAAGAATGTTCATTGACTGGTAAAAATATAGGATACAAAGGTTAGTTATTGGGGACATTATTGGGATTGTATCCAGGAACCTTTGTAGTCTACTATTTGCTTTTCGTATAGCAAGTCATGTGAAAGGATGGCTTTAAGATTTAATAATTTCTTGGGCATTTGGAATGCCTGGCATACTTTGCAGGAAGCATGGTAGCTCAACACCATAAATAGACTAGTACCCCATACTACAGTAGCGTGACACCATATAAGGTGGGACCTCGGGTTCGGTGTATGTCACAATGGTGTAGCACAGCGTAGAGGCAGGTGGCCTAATGTTGAAAGATATAGAGTAGTAGTAGTTGTCACGTCCTAGTCCCAAAATACGTAGGACTGGGAACGCATATGATCTAGAATAAGTTTCCAATTTAATAGATATCCCAGACGTACTATGCTATAAAATATACTAAACATATACAAACTAAACTATATCTCAATTCACAATAAAGAATGAATAGTACAAGAAATACCCCATAAGGCAACAATTTTTTTTAGCAACGTAACGTTTTTCATTGCTAATAAACCTTTTTTGCAACGCATATTTTTGTCTATTGGGGACATTATTCAAAACTTTAGTATGCACAAATGAATAAATAAATAAATAATTTGGCAACGGTAAAGAGTTGTTACCAAATATTTTGATAAATTCTAAATTGTTTGACAACAGATTAATGTTGTTGCTAATTATAGCATATAGTAACAAGTATGTGTGTTGCTAAAATTTTGTACATTTTGCAATGATGTATTGTCGTTTAAATATAGTAAATAGCAACGATAAACATAGGTTGTTAAAGACTTCTACTTTTACGAAAGGAAACTTTGTCCACGAAAGCAGCAACGAAAAAGAAGTCGCGTTGCTAAAAAGTGAGGATTCAACAACGAATTCAAAATTTTGTTGCTCATACTTTAGGTGATACACTTTCAACAACGGGTACAGTAACGACAATTTTTCGTTGCTAAAAGTTTTAGCAACAATTTTGGTACTTTTAGCAACGAATTTTTTTGCTGCTAAAAACCTAATTTTTTGTAGTGCCGAGAAAGAAAATAATATATTAAAGTTGGCCACCTGTAATATACATGTTTGAGCAAACTCGAGAATGAAATAAGTTTCCAAAACTAGGCTAATGAGCAGAGTATATCATGGTAAGAAATATATAAAACATGGAAGAATGATGGAATAATACAAGCAATACCTGAATCATATAGACACAAATGTACCATCCATCTATTTATAAGTGCTCCATAACAACCTGGAGAGATCATCAGGTCCTCAAAGGAACGTAACAAGATACAAAAGAAACATGCCATAATATAAACTGAATAAATATAAACGGATAACCCGAACCACCACACGGTACACTATCTTATTGTCGAAACAGTGAACCACACCCATAACCAAACCAGGACAATGTGTGGCACACTATTATACAACAAGACACTGTCCCATGCTATAGTAAGATGTATAGACATGATCTAACCATTCTATGTGAAAGCATATTGAAGACGACTTTGGAACGTATTAGTAGGTTAAAGGAATAAAGCGTAGCATCCACCAGAGGCTTATATATATCATAGTGTGCCTCCCGACCGTACCTGACGCATAGTCAGTGGTCGCTGCTGGATATATCCTCTAGTATACCCATACCCGAGAGTCACTGAGGCTGATGAATGCAAAGTCTGTCTCATACGCCTACTAATAGTCTTCCTCGTCCATGTATTTGCACAAGTCATGTCCATGACTCAAATAATCCATATCTCAATGCAAGTAACTAAATAAGACACAATCTAATCAATATATATAGTGACACACGAACTGCTCGTACCGGTAGCTAGCTAAATGCGTAAGCTCGTACCAACACAATGAACCCTACTCACAATGCCGTGTAATGCTACGTGTCAAGTTAAAGAAGTTACAGGAAATGGCTTCACAACTTTTAGGAATGTCTTCTATATACTAAGTCACATACACACCCCCCTATCATATCAATAGCACCCAAGTCATACTCGAACACACACCATTATAACTATTATAAACATAAAATATGAACATACATCGATATTTAAACAGACAAATGATGGCTAGGTATCTTGTCTGAAACCTCGGGAAAGGTGTACAGCAATGGTCTGACTCTAATAATCTCAGACGAACGGTCACGAACTGCTAGAATATAATAAAACTAACAATCAATGTCAAGACATCATATATATATATATATTTTTTTTTTTCAAGACATCATATATATATATATATATATATATATATATATATATATATATATATATATATATATATATATATTTATATATATATATATATATATATATATATATATATATATATATATATATATACATACATATTTTTATATATATATATATATATATATATATATATATATATATATAAAAAAAAAAAAAAAAAAAAAATATATATATATATATATATATATATATATATATATATATATATATATATATATATATATATATATATATATATATATATATAAAACAAACTATCAAATCAACTAGCTTTATTATTACATTACTATATATAACCATACCTACCATATGTAGTATCATATTATCATAAAATAATACTTTTATAATAAATCATCTTAAATTATGAATAATTAAATAAATTTTTTTGAACAATTATTATATATATATTTAAGAAAAACAAAGTGTCAAAGTATCAATCTTAACTAGCAACAAAAGTTGCCAACTTGTCGGATAAGTTTGTAATCAAATAACCATAGAGAATAGGAATTTAAAATTCTGAAATAATTCAGAATAATATGAGAAATAATATAATTTTATGTGAAAATACCCAACAAGATTTATCTACATATTGTACTAAGTTTAGAGATTAAAAGGCTACGCTAGATCAATGGGTTTCGATGTTCAATAATTTGTATGACGAAAACGGGTGCACAAATATATGAAAAACTCGACAAGATCATTATAAAGCATTATAGAATGATAGAGGAGGATGTTAGGATCACTACCAATAATTTGTTTTAGGTCATAAAGCTTCGCAAGTCGTTGAAAACATCCATGCACCGAAATTGGTTCATCTTGGACCAACTTTCATAAAACTTTCGACGCAAACAAACCGCTGAGGACCACATGAGGTGGCAATTGGAGATGATAGAGGACACATAGGGATACATGTTAGAGTTAGTTTGATGGAGGTTTAAGAAATAAAAATCATAGAAAGAAGGGTTATAAGAGGACCAACCTGCTATTTGGATTTCAGCACTATGTTGTGAATAGGGCTCGAGTTTTTCTCTCTACCGACCAAACAAACGGCTGTGGCTCCTTGGAGGATTGACAGGGTTGAAGAGGGGTGTCCTAGATTCACAACTAACCCTCTTGGAGCATCGGAGGAAGTTGGGAAGGGGTGGTTTTGATGGCTGTACTGAAAGGTGGCTGTCGACCTTGAAGGCTGAAGGGATTTCAATTTTGATGGTTTTGGGGAGAGCGGCCGGCCATATTTGGACATGAATATATAAATTTTTGAGGGACTATGAGTTGGGGTTGTAATGCCCTTGTCCCAAAATACGTAGGATTAGGTAACATACATGCCAGCCATATAATAAATATATATAAGCTGTAAACGCAGTATGTAGATGGTCATGTCTCACTAAATCTCATCCACAGAAAATAAGAAATAAAGATATTATTAAATCAAATATTAAAATATTAATTTATAAGTTGCTAGATGGAGACAAATCCACTACCAAAAATTAAACTAGAAAGAAAGAAAGAAATTGCAAAGTAACAAATTTGTCATAAGCATCAAAGAATTGTCCAAAGGAAGACCTCTTGGATAGAGGAAGAAAAGATCACGATCTTGGCTGGTACTCCTGCGAAAATTCAAGAACATCTACACCTGGAGAGATCACCAGGCCCTCAGAGGGACGTAACAAGATACAGAAAAAATGCCATATAAACCGAATATAAAATGTCACATAAATATAGGTAAAATAAAATGTTACTGATCACAAGATGGTCTAATATCCCCTCATCGAAATAGTGGACCACATCTAGAACCAAACGAGGACAAGGTATGGCACACTATTCCATAATGAGATATTGTCCCATGTCATGATTAGAACGGTGTGTGGCAAGACGTCAACAAAGGTCACCTAACCATTCTACTGTGAATATGAAGTTAAGAACAAACCTTCAACGCATGGACACTCTGGCTATATGGGATTGGCATAGTCCCCTCTCTAGGCACCAGGGGCCTCAAAGCATGACTTTTCTCGAATGTCAAAGGCCAACAGGAACAGTAAAAGGGTAGTCATGCATGTATCTCCAGCGGAGCTTCCGGGTACAAAAAGGGAAGTGAATACTTGGCCCATACGCTAAAGAACTGTCCTTCCCATCTCATGTACCTATATATGTCGTATCTACGACACTGTACCTCTACTAACGGCCAAGTCTTCTAGTATACATATACTTAGCAGTTATATCTAACGCATGTGTGCACTGGTGATCAGCCAACACACAAGTTTCCGCTACATGACACTCACAACACACAACTCGTGGCACACCTGTGTCAAGGGTAATGGAATGCCTACTATACAAGAGGTAGTCCCTTAACTCTAGGTCCACATGCATAGTTTAAAGATAAGGAATGAGAATATGACTAACACCCTTGCACCATCGATAACATGGAAGCACAATAAAATAAACCATAAACAGATAACATGGATGCAACTGGATGAACTGAAAGTAAATAAACAGTAAATATGCTGTAAATATGGCATGATATCTTGCCTGATAGTGGTGCGATGATTTAGCACGTCCCAATTTGTCCAACAACCATGGTCGATGTGAAAGGGTCCAAGTTTGCTAGGAAATATTAATGCACGATTAGTAATGGTCAAGACTTAAAATATGAAGGAATTAAATAAATAATTATATATACTATTTAAAAATCTATTTAGTCAAAGCATTTTAGATAATACTTAAATAATCTAGAAATTCTTTATTATAATATTTAAAACTATATTTTTATTAGTTAAATTACTTTAGATAAAGACCTGAAAAGCGAAAAAATCATTTTAAGGCTAAACCCCCAATTAGGCAAAATACATTTAGGTAAACACTTATAAATTCTAGAAAATCATTTAAGGATAATTAGGCAAAATACATTTAGGCTAAACCCCCAAGCCAAATATAATATTTTTCATTGATATAATTTTTTATAGAAAATATTTAATATGTATTCATATAACATTAGTACTAATAATAACAAATATAACATTTATAATACTATTAGTAATTATATATTTAAACACTAATTACTTCCATTATAAGATATAATAAAATAATATTATTAATATTATTAATAATAATAAAAACGTATGGTGTTAACCAAATTTGTGAAATGATAAATTAATAATATTAAGCAACAATAATGATGAGGAGTCATGACCCATTCGATGCGTTGAAGAGAGAGAGAGAAAGAGAGAGAGAGAGAGAGAGAGAGAAGGAGGAGAGAGAATTGAGAGAAGGAGAAATAGAAAAGAGGGAGGAAAAGGGAAAAAATGCTCACCGGGGCTCTCGAGCGAGGGGCTTGGCCACGGTACGGGGAGGGACGGAGGAGACTCGGGCTGGTTTGGCAGTGCTAGTAGCGGCAGTGACTGGATTTGGGCACGGATTCGTCGACGGCGCTGCAATGGTGTTCATAGAGGTGCGGGCGGATAGAGTGGTGGTGATGGTGTTGTTGGTGAACGAAGTGGCATTTGGCGGTTTTGGTAGGGTGTCAGAGAGAGGTGGCCGCCTGGGTGGTTTAGATGCAGCGGCTGCAGTGGTGGCCGAGAGACAATGGTCGACAAGGCTTGACCAGAGTTGAGGATGTTGGTAATCGAGGGTGTAGATCGATGGGAGAGGTAGCGCCGAAGGAGTAGTAGGGTGGTGCGGCTCCACTCGGTGATGCTAACTCGAGGAGTCGTTAGTCGGTTGTGATGGAGGCCAGCGACATAGGTGTGGCCCGCAAGCACGGGTCCGAGGCGACCATGGCATTAGTCCGACAGCGACTGGGAGGTTGCGAGTGTCGATTGGGAAGAGGCATCAATGTCACGGCCAGCGCCCGCATGTTCGAGTACAGGTGTGTGAGGTACACCCAGCCTACACCGCAGCATCAGTGTAGTAAGTTGTCTAGACAATCACTAACTAATTATGTCAAACATATATCTAACTTTAAAGAAGAACAATAATATCTGACAATAACAATACTCAATCACAATATTTGAAAAGCACGATATGGCATGATAGAATATAAAGAGATGATGATCCAAAAACCACAAGTTCTAGATAATTCTAAACAACAACAACAAAACTAAATCCATTACAGAATCCCAAGATATCAATAGTTGCCGAAGACAAATCCGGTACCATAATACTAATAGAGAAAAATAATATAACTAGATAATCCGGCTAGACCTCCCGGCAGTCACTCATCTACTCCTGAGCTAGATGGGTCAACTCTGCTCCTACACCCTCCTGGGTTACATAATAAGTAGGAAACCAGTCCTCCGGATCGATCCCTGAAAAATGTTATTCAATCAAGATTGGAACAAGTACAACTCTAACAGCAGTTCTAATAACATAATAATGGCTATACGACAGTAATAGAAAATGTAATACATGATGAGAAGGTAAACTGATTCATGGCAATGGCAAGTAATGAACAATAAGTAGACAAGTACAAGCTGCATAAAACATGATATAAATTGAAACAGGAAATAACTGTAACTATATGTGTTTTGAAATACTAGTTTAGATATGTGATCGGTCTGGGAACTTGCACAATGTCTATAAGATCCGACTAACCATACGTAAAATGTATGATTTGCTCTCACAATGTCTACACTACCACAATGTCTAGGATATAATCACATATCTAAATAGCATTTTCCTACCCCAACACAATATATGAATCACAAAATAATATCTAAAATCAATATAATGAACAATGTCTAATATCATCACAATGAACAATGTCTAAATATCAATACGATGAACAATATCAAATGTGAAGGTAACATCTCATGACTAAGGATCCAATATGAACCAATTCGTGCACCATCGTGTCAAGAATCAAGTATAACATCACTAGTACATGTATCATAGTAATCATCAGATAAAGAAAACTATTAAAGAATGTAATCGCCTGTGGTCCTAAGAAATGTACAAGGTTCTGAGTCCAAAAAGAAGTCACAAATACCTAAATATGAAATATCATTGTCAATTGGTGTTTTAGAATGATAATCATTGATATCTAAGTTGAAATATGATTTCTAGGTCAATTCTAGGTCATGGGAGTCAACTAGGTCAATACTAGGCTTTACCTAGGTTTCTAGGTCCATACTTTGAGGGTATTTCTATACTAGCTAGGTCCATACATTGAGATAATTACTCGACTTGGGTGTCCCCCCTTTGGAGAACTCTGAAATTGGATACAAAAAAGTTGAATCGGATACGGTCTTCCTTGCTTGAACTCCTCCTCTAGCTTCCTCTTGTGCTCCAAGCCTCTAGTTCTCCAATAGAAGAAAAAAAGAATGGTTTCGTAGACAATTTGTATTGGAACTCTAGATCTAGAAATGATGGAGAATGGGTGGAGTGAAGCTTGGAGAAGAAGTAAAAACCTTATGGAAGGAAATTGAATTGGAAAGTTCTACTAGTGGTCCACATATCATCCAACTAACCTAATAGAATATTCTATTCATGACACTACTCTAATTACTTCTAATTAATAAATATTTTAACTAACACTAATTAATAATAACTATATAATAGAAATATATAAAATTACCAAACACCCCTAAGGTGAAATGTCACGACTCACACCCACTTTTCGGATACGAGTTCGTAGCCAAGTCTAGCCTACGTCGCAGCATCGACGATAGTATGCTGTCTAGGTCTCAATGTCAAACTCAAATACAATAAAATTATATTTAATTTCTCATTCACAATAACTATTTTATTTACAAATCGAATATTACAATATTAATCATTTTTGGGGAATAAATCCGCTAAATATTTAAATAAAAGAAACTAACTAATCTCTCTAGAATATAAGATCGACCTCCAAGATCTCTGTATCCCCGGTATAGTCCATTATGTAAAAGTAGGAAGCACGACAAGTCACCTGCAACGATTACAACCCTATTGCATTTATGTAACTTAATACAAAATAAGCTAGACAAGTAGAGATGCGGTAGAGAATAAAGAAAACATGTACATGAACTGAAAACAATAAACGTGTATAAGAAACTAGTAGGAGAAAAAAAATATGAAAAAGGCAACTGGAATATGAACAAGTAAAACTAATCAAATAGTAATTCGAAATACCTTTTGATATGAGAACGACTAGGCTAATATGGCACATCATACGATAGCTATCCACATTCTTGGCACGACCAACCCATACATGAGGTATATGACTTAGCTATCCACTAAACATTCATTAGGGTTTGTTCACATGTCTACTTAGTATTTTCCCTTCCGACTTACTAAACAGTCAATAAACGAGCAATGATACAATCAAGTCTATCGTGTCACAATCGTGTCTCAACAGGATATCAAATGGAAACATAATGTTGTATAGCATTATAATGTACTAGAAATATAAATCAATAGTGTACTTACCTCAAGTTAAGTTGCAGTTGACATGTGTGACACAATCTCAATTTGATTGAAAGTTATCATCGTTATGGCTAACCGTGATCAAATCGGTTAATTACCAGCCAAATCTGAGTTCAATAAATTAAATAAAATATTATACAAATTTTTAAATTTTTGAAAAATTTATATGTTATAGATCTTAGTGTCATCTTTCCAAAACTTCAAACGGATCACAAAATGGATTTCGGGATCTCCCAAAATCTCGAAAACAGAGTGATACATCAATTTTTGGACAACCGATACTCAAATAAATCTCAAAAAATTCACGTAATTAATTACATAAAATAAAATATAGACTTAGAAAGCTAACCTTGATACAATTCTAAAAAAAACTGGAGGTGAAACGGAATCCGGAGTTGGTCGCAACGATTTCTTGAAGTTGCTATAGCTTCAAAAAGAAGAGGCTGGATTTATGACGAATTTTGGCCTACTTTGGACGAAAAATAAAGAAACTTTAAAAAAGAAAATATGGGAGATGACATAGGTTCAATAAGTTTATATAAAGGATAGTCATTACTTAATTAGGATTAGATTGAAAGGGTTTTGTTTTGGGGAGAAGAATAAGGACTCGTTAAATAGATAGAGATTGACTCGTAATTTCCTAATTTAGAAAGGTCAAGAATATAATGAATAAATCTTTCCATTAAATTCATATCAAATCAATCTCAAAACTATATGATCAAATCTCAATCCATAATTGATCATAATAATAATTGGGTTTGTCAAAAAAATAAAGGGAGGCTTCCCTTTATATAGGAGATGAAAGATTTCCTAAATAAGGATTTGATTCATGATCAAATCTTTCCATGAATTAAATTGGATTTCATTCAATCCTATACCAACTCAATCACAATAATATTATTCTAAAATAATATCTATTATGTTAATTAATCTTTAAAATAGATTTCATAAAATCAATTATCAAAAATAATGATAAGAATAATTCAAATATTTATAAATGTATATTTTCATAAATACAAATATCTTCTAAAATAATAATAATCAATAATCAATAAATTAGACTAAATACAATCCTAATTTAAAATTGACCACAACTAAATTCAATAATATTTACAAATATATTTTTATAAACATAAACTTAAAGATAATTGATAATAGAAAATTAATAAGTTTAAAAGTATATCTTTTTATAAAAATAAAATCAAATTTAAAAAAATAGTTCGACAAATTCCTTCGTCAATACAAATTTCTTTTATAGAATTAAGAAAAAATTAAAATTTATTTTCTAACTAGAAAATATATCAAGCTAAAAATTAAAAAAAATAAAAAATTCGGGAAGTGAGCTTACAAATCTATCCACCTACGATTAGGCACGATTAAGAATATAATCAAGAAATGATACGATTAACGATCAATATAGGTTAGACATAATCGTAGATTGAATCGAGAGCTCAAGAAAAGATATGATTTAACATGATCAAAATATAGTCAAAGAGGGTTACTCAAAACCTAGGCTTGGTTAAGGATATAATCGAAATAGGATTTTCTCAACAAGAAAAGTCATTGGGCAGGATTATCTATTGACCAAAATCATTCGAGCATGATTATAGAATCAAAATCTAGGAAAAGATGTGAATTGGCTTGATTGAACTATAATCAAGATAGTCTAATCGCGATCAAAATCGTTTCGGCACGACCCGCTATTTAACCCAAATCATTTAGGCACAATAATCAAATCTAGATATGATTATATATCTAGTGGAAAGAAATCAAAATAGGTTTAAAAGATTACTAGAAAACCTAATAATGATATGAAAATAAAAGATAAGAAAGAAAGGTTCAAGAAAGGAAAAGATAAAAACTAAATCAAATTCAAGTGAGGGTGCATAAAATTACGAACCATGAAAATCAATAGTCATATGCCAAAAATGATGTAGTCTCTATAATATTCGAAAATCTTAAGCATATTCGAAGTTATTTTACCGAAAATTTATGCCTCGCCAGTGTACATATGGCTGCAGTAAACCCTTGGTTCCATGACTCAAATAAGAATACGGTATCGAATGCTCTACCAACTCTATCAAATATTAACATAACAACTCAAAGATCAAAATAGGGCAACTGGACATAGTTTTAATATTATTCGATAACCTATCCATAGTTGAAATTACTTCAACTTAGGGGTCATACCTAGCCAGTGCGCTGCTGGAAGTAGTGAACCCGTGGTCTCCATAATTCAAATAAATAGGGACAGTACGCATCTGCCTTGCCATTGTAAGTTATCAAAAATTATTTCAACTATATCCATATGAATTTCAAAGGAGCTTCTAAAAATTCAAACAAGTCGATCATGATAGGAAAAGTGTAAGTATCTGTCCTTGAAGTGAAAGTATTAATTTTGAAAATCAAACGATCGCTTATGAAGAAAACGATCGAGGATGAGAGAAATATAAATCATATATATCTTGAATTTCAAAAAAAATGACTCAGAATAAATATATGTATAATTGAATCAAGTTAGGCTCAAAACTCAATAAATGAAAATAGAATGTTGGCTCTTAGAAAAAAAAATAATTACTATGGCCAATGGAAATTAAATACAAACTTTACAATATGATGATAATGATTAGAGGGAAAAAAAAAGATTGCACAAATGATCAAGAATAGGAATCAAATCCTAGGAAGTCCTAATTTACCGAGCGAATTGTCAATCCACCTTTGATCCTACCATCGTGTTGAAATACAATAGTACATTCCTCTAGGAAAATTCTCAAGTTATCTAACAGGTTTTAGAATTCAATAAATCATTACCTAAATCATATGGCCTATATAGCAACTTTAACTACCCAATTGTCAAATTCAATAAGGACTTTCCTATGGTATACCTAGTCCTAGCTATTCTACTAAAATCAAATCAATCCTAATTGTGAATGAGGACTTCTTAGTCGCAAGATCATAGTAGTACGATTAACTTATGTACTACAGCGAGTTCGCACAATTTTGCAAAAATAGACCTATATGGGCCATAAAAAAACTTGTCATGACCCGCACCCGATTTTCGGATACGAGTTCGTAGCCAAGTCCAGACTATATCGCAGCATCGGTGGTAGTACGCTGTCTAGGTCTCAATATCAAACTCAAAGGCAATAAAATCATATTTAATGAAATGGGTATGTCAATTTCCACTTTTATACCCTTCTTATGTGACATACACGTCACATTCCTTCGATCTGACATTGCTAAGATATTTGTGTTTGTTTCAGTTGAAAGTGTAGAACATGATGCTAGTGTAGACATTTGGAGCTTGGGTGTTCTGTGCTACGAGTTCCTTTATGGGGTGCCGCCATTTGAAGCGAAGGAGCACTCTGATACTTATAAGAGGTAAGAAGAGTGGCTTGTCTCCTTTCCTCAGTAGCATAATTTGTCCTTTTATGTTGTAGAACTCAAATTATAATATCTTCACTTGAATAATGTTCTAGAAGAGTCGTCCATCTACAAGTATTATTTATAACAGTTTGTTATTACACACTTTTACCATTATAGAAGTTGGGATTTGCCTGATAATCCCACCCATAATAACAACTTAAACTCCCTGAGGGTAGGCTGAACTTGGATTATCTCTTAGATAATTTTAGAGGAGCAATATGGGCTAGTTCCACTATTTTTCTGGAAACTCTTGGTTTTCTTAGTAATATTCAGTAGTATAAATATGTTAAAAACATGAAAGATCTTCCTTATAAATTTTCCTATTATAGATGAAGAGTACTATGGTCATAGGATTACTCAGTATAGAGATGTGCTGAAGACATAGGGGTTAGGTTCTTGTCCGAAGATTCTTATGCTGCAACCAGTGATATATTTGTTCTTCTTGCTTCATCTAAAATGACCAAAGAGAATGTATATACCCTGCTTAAGTATATCAAACACTCAAAGGAGCACGATAAACTAAGTGAAAGCTTCTTGATAAATCTAAGTCAAAAATTGTGGCTTAAGACCTCTCAAGGGTACAAGTCACCTCTGGGATCTATTTTCGTAAGGTCCAAGATGGATGATATTGCACAGATTATAACCGTCCCTGTCCTTGATGAGGTTTTCTATGGAAGTGAAATCAGTGAGCATGTTTCGGAGCTCAAGTTGTTAGGAGTTGTTACGGATCTGGAAGAAGTCTACAAATATATATAGGTGAGCTTCACATTTTCTACTGGTTTGGTTGAAATGAGGAGAGATGCAGTTCTGTTGTTACTTAGTTTTATCCAAAACATGGGGTCCTCGGATCATAGGTTGTTAAAAAATATTAAGGAAGTACCTTGGATGAGAACCAAAATTGGCTTTCGATGCCCTTCGGAATCCATCCTTTGGTATGATTGTCACGACCCGCACCCTAAAGTAAGGGCACGAGAAATGGGTACGTCCAGCCTACGCCGCAGTGTCGGCGGTAGAACGCTGTCCTAGGTCACAACATCTAACAATATAAGGTACCTGTACAGTATATACACTCCGAATGGAGGTGACATAACAGAATACATTCTCAATCACATTTATGGCAGAAATATGATAAGATAGATAGATATGAAACGAGTCCACAAAATACAGATAGATAGAGAGTCTAAGTGTCTAAGATAACATCAAATCCAGAAAACATCCCAAATCTTAAATACAGTAATCCAGAGTGTAAATACAACTAATAATCACTAAACTAGACTAATGGTGTGTCATCCACTGCTAAGGGATCCTGCTGGAGATCCAGGTCACAGCAATCCTCTAAGGTAGTCCCATAATATGTGGTACAGAGCGCCTTGTCCTCATCCTCTGTAATATTTTCAACAGGTCCAGTCAGGACAGGAGCGAGCACAATACATCTCATACAAATCATATCATGTTAGGAAATATAAACATGCTAGAGAGTAAGATACATGAAACTGAAAGAACAACATGATGTAAAAGAGAGACTGTAAGTAAATAGCTACAATATATATAAGAGAACTATCGATGACTAGTGATTCAGAGTACAAGATAAACATGTGAACAGCTGGATGTGATTCATGACTATACTAAAGAGGTGATTCATGACTATACTACTTTGGAATTATTCACATGTTTAGTTCTACTCCCCCATCCCCAATCAATACACAAGGATCCAGTCAAGTTACGTTAAGATTCATGACTACGCTACTGGCTCATAAAGAGTGATTCATGAATAGATTCTTGAAAGCTCTGTGATTCATGAGAGTACAGGAATCACAAGCAGATTTATGATAGATTCATGATAATAGAAGCATAAGATATATGATGTAAGTGAAATACACGAGATATGAGTATCTGATGCTCCCGAGAGGGATAACATCTTATGAAGGGATTCATATAGTACCAATCCGTGTTACCAACGTGTCAGCATCAAGTAAAGTAATCTACAGCAGGAATATACTGTCTGAGGAGTGGTATCTAGCTTCTATAGAATAGTACAAGTCACTACATGTCCAAAATAGTAAAATAGACTGCTGCAATGCATTCTACATGAGGTTTGGGTCAATCTAGGCTAAAGTCAACCTTTGGTCAACTCTAGTCAACTACACTAGTCAAACTAGGTCAACTAGGTCAAGCCTAACCCAAACAAGTCTCACTAAGCCTAGCCAGCCTATTCTAGTAAGCACACATCATCACAAGGCCATACCAGTCTACCAACACACAAGTCACATGTGTATACATACCATATACACATATGAATGCACATAGGAACCATAGGCTATCCCATAGGGCTATATACCATATAGTCTATATGCCATACATATATTTTCACACATTATACATATCTACTAAATTAGTATAGACAACATATATGAATATCACATTATTATTATCAAGCATATAGATAATATATATACACACATAGAGTGATAGGGGTAATGTGGCATGTGTGTGTGTTAATATTGTGTGTGTGTGGCATACAACATAGGCTAGGTGCATATCAGTTTACATATGTGTGTGGGTGGGCTAACAGTGTACTAGGTTTTCATGTGTGTGTGTGTCTAGACTATCACATAGGTTCTCAGTTAGTGTGCAATGTATCTCATACTTGTGTGTGTGCGTGAACATTGTGTGAGCGTGTGTGTACATGACATAAGCTAGGGTGTGTGTGTATATGAGTGTCATAGGTTCTCAGATTTAGATAGGGAATGTATGAACATTAAAAACAGTGTACAATGTTCTCAGATTACAGTGTGTAATAATTCAGTCAAAACAGTGCTAGTTCTCTGATTTGAATGTGTAATATCAGTGTGAATTCTCAGGAAAAACAGTTTGAACATGACAGTTTCAGTTTACACATATCAGTCCCCAAATCGATTCAAAACCCAAAACCAAACATAATTCAAAAAATGAACCCTACTATATCTAACATGTATACAGCATCCTAACTAACATGTAACCCATAGAGTTTATCAAATGAAATTGAATTTAAACCACAACAATCAAACTTTAAAAAGAAGAGTATCATAATATTGGGGATTCTCTAAAATATGAATCAAAACACAAGGAAACACATGCAAAATAGGTCAGGGTCGAGTCTTACATGTGTCCAGAGTCCACACGAGTCCCCACGACTGGATACGGCGTGTCCAAGTCATAAAACATGCACAGACACCATTGCGTGCACAGACAGCATCGTGTTACGATGCAGTCGCCTCGTGGACACGATACGTGACACATCATACCATGTGGTCATGTTCACATATAGCCCAACACTAGGGCTACATACTGGACCCATCACGACGTGTCAAACGTAGACACGAAGCCCGTATCAGGTCGTGTCAGCACGTTTCACACGTACAGTACAATCCCAATACACTCGACACCACGTGTCTGACACGCAACTATTCGACACGAGGCTTGGGGGCTGATGTGTCAGTCATTGCCCCCTCCTCTGTGCCAAACCACAGGTCGCTACGTGCCCTATGCAGTGAGTACGAGGCCTCGAGCAGCAGGGCAATGCCCTAGGCTGCTACGAGCATGTTCGTGTCCTGTTTGGATACGAATATGGCTCCAAAATAGACACAAAGCATAGGAAAACCAATAAACACATATAGATCTACATTCCTATTGATCAAATAGATTTTAAAAATAGCAATAAATTACTCTTTGAGGTATTTAATCAAACACTTGTATATAGGTTATGATACGTGTCTGATACGAATACGAAATTAAATGCAATTGACACCAAACCTTTACTACAGCTAGAGGACACCTAGATCTAGGCTACCATGTAAAGAAAACAGAATTTAATTACAATTTAAAGGGTTTTACCTATAGGTGCCAAATGGCAAGAAAAGCCTCAAATCGATTGATCCCCGTTGCTAGCCAAATCCTCTAAATTGCTCATAAACTGAAATTACTCTCCATAAACATCAAATAGAGGATGATTAGAATCTATTGCAAAAGATTTGAGTCAGAAAGGACTTGAAATGAGAAAGTTATGGATTGGGGAAGATTGCTCTTTACCTCTTTCTTCAAAATGTTGAAACAACACAAAAGAGGCAAGAACATTCAATAAGATGCTTTATAGGGGGGGAACCCTAGGGGCCGGCCACATGGCTGAAATTAGGGTTAGGGTTTCATGGCATGGGCCTTGGGCCAAGTTGCAATAGTCATGGAATTAAATTCCTAAGTCATAAGTCATTGAACCTATTCATTATTTCTCCTATTGAAACTAGATTCTAAATGACTAGACTAGGGTTGACTTAAGTTAGACTAGGGTCCCACCATGCTAACCAAGTCACCATAGCTAGGGTCAACATCTAGGTTAGTCTACAAAGTCTCAATTAGCCAAAGTCAAAAATAGCAATCACCAATTCAATAAATTAAAATAAATTCGAAATTCACCAAATAACTAAAATACCCTCAAGCTAAAATGTGGTAGTGACAATGATCATTGGGCTCCTTTGTGTGATGTCCCTGTTATTGATGAAGCATTTTATGGAAATGATATTTAGTCTTTCAAGGCTAAACTAAAAGCAATTGGAGTTGTATATTTTGATGATGAAATGGAGACATGTCTCCCATCTTATATGGTCGATACTCTCCCTTAAAACTCGTGACTATAATGATGTTACCTCTTTAAACCTCGTGACTGTATTGATACTACAGTTCCTAAATATTAGTAATATTTGTTCAGTTCAAGAGGCTATATCAGTACAGTCACGAGTCCAAGTGATGAACCTGCTCAAGGCTCAAGTAAAGATGAGTTTTGATACTCAAAATGGAAGATGAACAACTGATGGATTGCAAGTGACAGACAAGTCAGCCAGTTAACTGCCTTTACCTCTTCTTGATTGAGGGTTTTGGTTGTTTTGTGTGGATATAGTTAATTGCTTTGTTCAGCTTTAAGCTAAACTTGTATTGTGTAATATTTGGATGATTTAACTCTAGCTTCAAGCAAATATATATATATATATATATATATATATATATTGATACCAGGTTTGTGCATATATATATATATATATATTTATATATATATATAATAAATATATTGGATGAGCCATATTATATTTTATCTGAAGGATCATCATTTGGTAAATTTAACCTGGGTGAGCCATATACACATATCTGGAAAATAAGGGTCAGAGATTTGAGGGACTTCATCATTGTTGTTATATTTTGTTGTGCCCGGAGCTGTCTCATCATCTGCTGAATGTCATTAATGTCTTGGTTGTGTATGAACATCAAGTTAAACAATTTTTTAGAAGAAAATTGATGAATCTTGCTAGATTTCAACTTTTTCTCCAAAGAAAATATCGAATTATACAACATGTATTTTAACTTGACCGGTATAACAGTATAGATACTGACCTCACTGGTACTGATGGATCAGGGTCACCATCGTTGACTTTTTCTTGGCAGGCATAAGGTTACTTAGAGCTTTTGTGAACCTAATTAATTTCCTCTTGCTATGTACAACTAGTTGGAAGTTTGGGACTCACCTTTTAACCTTACTCTAGTTTTATGTCCATTACAGAGACCTCTAGGCTGAGAGAATCAATCATCACATGGTATTTGGCAATAATATGTAACTGGGTTCCATACTTCTATGTTGTTCTTTCGGTCACTAGGGGGCGGGGAAGGGTCTTGACCACCAACATGCCTGGGATGCTATGCTTTCTATTATCTACTTTATTCGGAACATATTTGAACCTGCTTACTAATATTTTTTGATGTGATTTCTATTTGAGACAATTTATCTTCATTTAGTTATGTATTTGTTAGTTATTTCTCTGACATCTTCCTATTCTATTTGGTTTATAATTGTGTAATATATTTTATTTTCTGTAACCTTTCAATTTGAGCTTTGGCTGAAGCTGGCTTGGGTTGCCTATCATTGGGTTTTAGAGCAGGCTTCATCTTGATTGGTATGTAATTGCTTTTGGTGTAGCAGTTAACTAGTGATATATCAGTGCCCGTGTTTCCTAGGATATATTAGCATCAAGAATTTCAATGCTATATGTGAATTGTGTTCCAACTCTTCCAATTCTAGGTTTTTTTTCTTCTAATTAATTGTTGACATATGATTGAAACCCAGTTTGGGTTATCTTCAGTATTTTTGATATTTATTACATACTATATTAGACTTTATTCTTGGCATGAGTTTGGTCTTTTTTAATTTTTATTTTTTGAATAGTGATGAATGTTTGTAGCTTTGTTACAAACATAGAGCTAAGGATTCATACTCTAATATCCTATCTAACTACACTTTGGATCAGTTGCTTAACTTTGGGATCGGTGGCTTTGGTTTCTTTAATTCTCACTTTGGATCAGTTGCTTAACTTTTGGATATCCTTGGTATCCAGTTTTTTGGATATCCTTTTAATGATGTGGGCTCAGTTTTTTTTAATGATACATAGGGCTATAGTGAGAAATTCACACTATTACCAATGATGGTGATCAGTATTTTTATAGTACACTAGAGTTTTTACATCTGTTTGTGTATCTGCTGCAATATTGGCCCTTATATCTGTTTATGTTTCTCCATTTGTATCATTTCTTTATAGGATATGATGAGTACACTGCAATTTTTACAACTGTGTGAATATCACTTTTTACATCTGTTTGAGTATCAGTTCATTATGTGATTTCTTTGGTACTCGTAGTTTGTCAATTACATTCACTTGAATAATCTCTGATACTTGGATCACATTCACTTGAATTCTCCCTGATACTTGGCCAATTATTATATATTGGTTCAGTTTTGCAGCACAAAAATCGTGTGAATGTTGGTTCATTTTTTGAAGCAAAACTCTTTGAGAATGCTGCTAAAGGTTCAATTTTTGAAGCAAACTTTCTCGGAGCCCAAACATATATGTATCTGTTTGTGAGTGTTGGTTCATTTGTTATGTCACTTTTGTGAATGTTAGTTCAGTTTTAAAGCAAAAACGGTTGTAGGAAAATATATTGATAATTTGTGTTCATGTTCTCTCAGGAACTTGCTAAAAAATGAAGGTGCATGCATGCTGTGAATAGGGGAATGCTATGGATATGGGAGGGATGTGCTTCGATCTGGTTTGCTCCTTTTTGGTTTCATTTTGTATGGTTGGATTATGTTTTGTGGTGACAAGTGATGTATGTTTGTGGTTTGGATGTTTAAATGGTATGAAAACAATAGATGTGGGATATGTGCACTTTGTGGTTGGATTATGTTGTGGTTGGACAAGTGAAGAATACATGTGATGGGATATGTATTGGAAGCTTTTGTTGTATGAACAATACAGTTTGTTAATATCAAATTTGAGTTTTATAGTAATTTGATGTGTGTAGCTTCTGGATTGATATTATGTGTGTTTGATTAATATTATATATAATTCTTGATGGAATTTTGGCAAGCATCTCTTGACGGTACTTTGGATTGCTTCTCTTGACGGTTGTCAAACGTCAATTTTAATTCAAATCATGCTACATAATAGCCTGTGAATAAATGCTTTTCTTGACGGCTAATAACCGTCGTCGAGGCCGGAGTCAAGAAAAGTTTTTGCCTACATTGACGATTTCTAAAAACTGCTATCTTGACGGCTAAAAATAGTCAAGAAAAGTACTTTATATGACGGCCAAAAACTGTCAAAAAAAGCCTTCCAGCGACCGTCAAGAAAGGGGGGTCCTTTTCTTGACTCCGGCCTACTTGACGGATCCGCAACCTTCAAGATACCCATTTCTTGATGGGGAATCACCGTCAAGAAAAGCCTTTTTTTCTTGTAGTGTTTACAGACATTGTGATTGTATATGTTCTATATTACAGCTAGCTGTATGATTGTGTACTATTGGATACTTTGCTAGTATTTTATTTTATATAATAGCTTTATGATCATTTATGTTATAATGTTTGAGATGCATTACTACTTTTTATATTATGAGATATTTTGTTTTTTCTTATTTCATGGAATGAGACATCGAATTTCTAGTCGGTTATACGACAGACTATTGGATTATATTAACCCCTTGTCTTTATATGGCTGTGACCATACTTCAGGGTAGTTATGTACTCTACAGTATATATCTGGCTAAGTTCTGCCCTCATTTTATGTATTCTAGTACTAGGGTTTGACACATGATATAGAATTGGAGCAAATGGATGTTAAAATGATATTTTGTTTTTACGCAAAGAGTTAGAGAGAAGATCTTTATGAGGTAACCTGAAGGATTTTTGGAGTCTGATAAGGAGGATTTATCATGTGTGTGAGTGCAAGTTGTCTCTATATGGGTTGAAGCAATATCCTCAACAATGGTACAAGCGGTTTCACTCATTAATGCTAAAAACCAATTTCTTATGGTATAAGTATAACAACCATGTCTACTCAATGAGGCCAAGGATGGGTCGTCTATATATCTCCTCTTATATATATATATATATATATATATATATATATATATATATATATATATATATATATATATATATATATATATATATATATATGTTGATGGCATGTTTGTTACAAGAGTATAGGGGAGAAAAGGTCAATCAAAGCTTCATTGAGTGCAAAATTTGACATAAAGAATTCAGGTGCAATACAATAAATCCTTAGGATGGAAATTCATCGAGAGAAAAGGGCTTAAAAGCTTTGGCTATCTCATAGGAAGTATATAGAGGAGGTGATTGAGAGATTCAACATGAAGGACTATAGATAGGTGAGTATCTCGATCACTAGTCATTTTAAGTTATCCTCTAAGGAGTACCAAAATTAGAGCATGAGAAGGTATGATATCTTGAGTTTTGTATGCGAGTGCGGTAGGATGATTTTTATATGCTATGGTTTGCACCATTCATATGTCGTAAAGCTGTTAAATCTAGAGCATGAGAAGGTATGGTATCTTGAGTTTGGTGAGATTACACATGTTAAATCTAGGGATACTTTATGGAAAGTCGTAAAGTTGATACTTCTGTATCTAAGGGCTCTAAAGATGTTGGTTTGTTGTTTCACAAGTCAGAACATGGATCGAACTAGTTGCAGGGGCATATTGATGCCAATTTTGCTGGTGACATGGATAAGAGAAAACTTAACTATGTGCTATGTATATATTGGAGTTGAGTAGGGTTTCCAACCATTTTGGAGAATACCCCATAGTGCGACGAGCACCATCCATAAGTCAGAGAAGCTCAGGGAGTGCTACAAGCACCATTCATATGTCGAAGAAGCTCAGGGAACTGAAGGCAGAGGTTTGTGAAGGCTAGACCAAATTATGTACCATACCGTGTTCGGTTAAACCCCGTTAGAACTTCCTAGCATAGACTGACCGAATTCGGTCTGAATTTGGTTGGGAGTAGAGTTCCCATCATATCCTGATAGAATTATTTCTGTTAAAAGACCAAATTTTGTCAAAGTTGGGCTTCATCCGTTTGAACCCAATTTTAGGTATTTTATTTTCAACATTGGATCCCATAAATGGTCCATATTTTCTACAAGATTGATGGGGATATATATAGGTTTTTCCTAACCCTAATCTATAACCTAATTGAGGTTTTGCAACTTTTGGAAATGGAAAGAGAGATTGAAGAATGTTCGAAGGAAAGATTTTTTCAGGTAAAATTTCTCGTTATCTCTTGTTCTTCAGAGTATGTAGTTTATTTTTATCGTCCATATAGTTGTGGTGATCCTGTTTGGATCGGTAAGAAGATTGTAAGGAGTCCATTACTTTTTATTCCATTAGTGGAGGCTTTTCAGGGTTCAGCTCCAATCATCTAGTATTTTTTTTCCCATAAGGGTTTTCCATGTCAAAATTGCTGTGTATTTACGTTTGGCTCTTTGTGATTTTGGCAAACTTATTTTTTATATTGTTCATCGGTTCTCTCTAGTCTTCTTGGTTTAGAGGAACAGTTTCTATATTTCATTCCCAATAGAGTGGTATCAAAGCCAGGTTGGTTGGTTCATTCTATACCCACAAAGAGGTTTCAAAGCTTTGGGTTCAAAGTATCAGGTATCAAAGTTGATAGTCAAGCCAAGAAGAAGAGATGGACGTAAAGTTGATGCTCATGGTAAACCTAAACAATTCCAATTACCACTATTAACAGAGTAAGGTAAAGGATTCGATGTTCATCAAGATGCTGCATCTTCTGGTATTTGCTTCCGAAAAGCCCAGGGGGAAACTTAACCAGGAGTGGAAGTTCAAGCATATACAGGTATGTGTGTATATTAGGCAGTTCGTTAGCAAAAATATGTACAATCACATTGCCAATATTAAGCACGAGAGAACACCTTGAGAGAAGTTGGAATCCTTGTACGTAAAGAAGATCGGGGTACATAAGTTGTTCACGATCTGACGGATGATAGGTATGAGGTACAAGTATGGAACGTACATTACTGATCACCAAAGTGAGTTCCAAGGCATGGTTGTCAAATTATCCTCTATGGGAGTGAACTTCGACGATGAAGTTCAGGGGTTGTACGTTGCCAGACTTGTGTGAGACCGTACAAGTGTCCATGATTAATTGCTTCTGCTCCGAAAGGCATAGTTAGTCTGGAGTTCATCAAGAGCAGGGTGTAAATGAAGAGATACGGAGAAAATCTCAGGATACTTTATCTATATCTCATTTAGAGCCACTTGTTTTAGTGAGCCGTGGCAGGAGTAAAAGCAAGTATTCGGTCGGTGGAAGAGACAAAAGCAGAGACAAGTCCAAGGGTTGGCACGAGGACTCTAAGTGCTATTATTGTTGCAAGAAGCGTCATATAAAGTAAAAATGTTTTTCTTGAAAGAGAGAAGAAAAGCAACAAAGTGAAGCAGAGTGAGAATACAACAACGGTCGCCTCAGCTGTAGAATTTGTTTCCCTAGAAATTTATTTTATATTTTGGAGAATATTTTTTATTGTTATTAGGTATAGAAGTAATAGAATCATTAAGATTAGAGTTTTGAATTTGAGATCACAAGGGCTGTACCTAAGCCTATAGGTGAATTATGAAAATATTTGGTCATATATGGTCATTATGGTCTCTAGATAGCCACAAATATTTTAATTTATTATTATATAATTTTTTAAAATTTTTGGGAATTTTTAGATAATTAAAACCTTTAAAAATTATTTTTCCACAGGCTTTTGGGATTTACTGTGGGGTCGCACAAATATTTTGAGACCATACATTTTTATTTAGGCTCTAAACACCTAGAAATAGTTTCTAGAATTTTTTGGGGTTTTTTTTGGAATTTTTTGGGATTTATTTGGAGTTAAAATAAATTTCTGCAACTAAAATAATTAATTACGCAGTCAGCAGCCCAGTCATCCACTCCTGGGCCTTCCTGTCAGTCGCTCAGGCCAGCGCAGCATGCCCCACGTGTTAGTCATCGTAACAGCTGACTCATCAGTTTCTTTATTTTGGTGCACGTTGAGCCGAACCGCGTTGAGCCAAGCCAATCTTGTCGAACCGCTCAGCTATTGACCATTCGATCTGGGCAGAGTCGACATGATTATGACACGTGTCTCCAGCCCACAGACTGAGTCGCGGCTCATCGCCTCTCTCTTCCTATATATATAAATGTATTTTAGAAAACCCTATTTTTTCAACCACTTTCTTCGTGGATTGATCTTTGAGATGCTTCGACTTCGCGAAGCAATTACGATCAATTCTGACGTCCATTTCGAGTGTTATTTATTATTAGAACCGTATCGAGGTTAGCTTTCTGAATATGTAATTTTTTCTACAATTTTATGCATAAATTTTTTTGAAAATTATTTGGGTGTTGGTTATCCAAAAATCGACGCGGCGTACGGTTTTTGATATTCCGTAAGATCTCGAACTCTTTTTTGTGATCCTTGGGAAAGCTGACACACAAATCTACAGAATATAATTTTTTCAGAAATTAATACATTCATCTAGTATTTATTTAATTCAAAGAATTCACTTTTGGCTGATGATTCATCGATTTGGTCGCAGTTAGCCATAATGGCGATAACTTTCAGCCAAATCATGTTTTGTGGCACCATCAATTCAAGTGCACTCATGGCGCTGAAATATCCTTGTTTTCACACTCAGGTCATTAAGTTTTTGTCGTTTGACTACTTAGTCAATGATATGCCTCGATTTGCGTGCCACGAATCCCGAATTTGGTAGCGTAATTTTCCTTGATCAAAAATTTGTGTTTAGCCTTTATTTTAGATTATAATTAGGTTAAATTAATATTTTAGATGATTTAATTCATAATTAAATAGAATTAATTAGGTAAAACCATTACTAGGGCTTTTAGAGTGGAAATCATATATCTAATTTGTGGTGGTTTATGTGACGGGATAGATCAAGCTACGACATCTTAAGTTTGTGAATTCATCATCTATCGGAGCTGGCAAGTATGACTATGACCTATGTTGCCTTTATTTTATGCTGCATGTTGTTTATTTCTTTTAACTGTTAGTTTATGTTTCTATTATTAGTGGTGCACGAGAGTTATACTTGTTATCATGACCTTATACGTTCACTTAACACTTTCATTAAATGTTCAATATTCAATGTTCAAGTTCAAAGTTAATGTCAAATGATCATGTTTAATTATGAACAAGTCGGGAGGGGAATACAACTAATATGCATGTGGTCTACACAATACTTAAATCCATAATGTCAATGTTGATAACAGTTATTGTACCTTACGTACCGACTGCAATATGTCCTAACCCATCCACATGCGAAAAACATGATTTCTAAAATACATAGTACACGTGACTTGATCATTGTTTTTATGTTGTTTATTGTTTGTCTTCCATCGAGTCTACTTAATACTGTTATCATGTCATAGTAGTACTCTTCTTATCATATTGTGTCATGTCTATAGTTTATTTTCCTTATTATTGTTTTTTCATGCTTGTATATTATATTATGTAATGTAGTATTATGGTGATCTTGCTCTAATCCTGATTGGCTAATTATTTTTCAGCTTTAGACAATGTGATCTGTTCCGAGCTCTACAGTGAGTAGTTGGCGACACTGACGTCACTAGCGTACCCGATTCTAGCACTGATGCAAATTAGCATTTTTTTTCTTTCTTATGCTTTCACATTAGTTAGTGGATGTAGCTATGGATTCTAGTTTATCTACTTTACTTCCTTCTACCAGGTTTGTTCCCGAGACTATCTGAGTTGTAGTAGATTATTTGACGACTTTCTTTAGTTTATTATTTGAGATTATTAGTTATAATTTTTTGTGAACATTGGTGACTTAGTTGTGGATGTTATATGTGTATTGTTCTTGTTGTGGACCATTATTTGTTAGCCCAATGATTATATCATGCTTTTCAATATGGCTAATTATTTAATTAATTTTAACATAATGATGTCACTAATATTCATGTAATCACTATCATGTTGCTATTTAAACTTAGCATTGTCCTACTGCTCATTAAACTTACCATACTATTATACTGCTTTGTTCGCCTAACATGTACTTGCTGACAAGCAGTAAGTATGATCAAACTAGGACATATGCAATAAAACATTAACGATGGGCCAAAGATGGCGTTATACAAGAAGATTTCTCTGAACCGCCTAACGACTTATTCGGGGCCTTGTACTCGGGGGAAAGGCGTCATCAAAGTGTTCATGTCCTTATATTTAATTTTGTATTTTATCATTCTTTTATAGAACAATATGTGCATTGAGTCGTGCTGGCACTTGATTGGCTTCCTATACCCCAATACCAAAAAGCCGACCTATTTGTTCAGTCCACAAACCAAAAAGCCAGCCCACTCAAATATCCAAAAACCAAAGCCCATTCTTCATAACCCATCCTGGTACAGGGCAACCGAACTCGGACCGAGTTCTGCCCAAACTCAGACCGAACTCGGTCCCCCCTGACCCAGTTCCCAAGAGATCAGGTATCCCTGTAGAATCGGCTCCAACGTTCAATTTTCAGAACATTAGGGAACCGAACTCTGACCGAGTTCGGTGCCCAAAACCCTTATAAATAGAGAAGAAAACTCCGTTCATTTCAACTCATTCATTCATTCTTCTTCTATCTAGTCAAAAGTTCTACCTGATCTTTAACCTTTCTATCTACAAAGTTTACAACCCACAACCAACTATATGCCAGTATAGTCTTGATTTAGAAGTTGGATCGAGTTGTAAAAAGTTTAGATTTCAAAGTGTTGTCTCTACACTTGTTGTTGTGAAGTTGCGAGTCCTTCCTTCGTATTAAAGCTCGTAGTTGAAGTCGCCGTACCTTTCAGATAAAGCACGAGGTTATAAGAAGTCGACGTGCCCTTCGGATGAAAGCACGTGGTGTAATTGCTTTTTCAAATAGTGGATTCAATATCGGGTTGAGTACTCGAGACTAGACTAGTCCTCTCAGAGGGAAACCAGTATAAACCTTGGTGTTTGTGTTTGCTCTTCTGAACTTATTTACGTTACACATCTACTTATATACTACCTGCTTCATATTTGTTTGATTACTGCCTTAAATATTTTTAATTAGTGATTATTATTCCGATATACACACCTATTCACCCCCCCTCTACAGGTGTTTAACGTTCCTACATTGTTATCATAGAACCGTCAATGCTGAGGCGTAGGTTGGACTTGGCCACACACTCGTATCCTAAAAGTGGAAGCGGGTTGTGACAAGTTTTTATGGTGGCCTATGCAAGTCCAATTTTGCAAAAAATTGCGAACTCATGGTAGTACTTAAGTTAGCCATACTACTGCGGCCTTGCGAATATAGTTGAAGTTAGACGTTAGAATAATTTTAGAAAAGGTTCATATCATCCACAAATAGGATTTCTAACCCTATAAGTCTATTTTATCGTAGGATTCTCTTGTCTCTTATTTGCATCTTGCTCGATTTCGTCCGTGATTTCTTTGATATGTTTGCATCTACCGTTCTAACCATGTCTTTTCATTCCTTTTAGTTCGCAATGGTTGATACAAGGCGTAGTACGATCCGGAGGGACAAGAGAGTGGCTAACCCTTATGCTACTCCCGATCCTGAGAGATCGACTGCAGAGATTACTGAGTTCATAGATCCAACTGACCATCATCAAGAGAGAGTTAGTGATGAGGAGCTCCCATCACCACCACCACCACCAGCAATAGCCCAAGGAGTAACTGTGGATGTATCACATATCCTTGCAATGCTCCATGGTATGATGGAGACTCAACAGAGGCATGCAAATGTTCTGGAAAGGAGCATAGAAACACGACAAGGCAATGTAGGAACTATTAAAGGATTTCGCAAGATGAACCCACCTCCCTTTACAGGTATGAAAAACCCTATAGAAGTACCAATTGGCTAGTGAAGACGAAGACCATTTTAGAAGCATCTAAGTTGCCCTATGAGAAGTAGATAAAGGCGGTTAAGCTACAGCTTAAGGATAATACGCATAATTGGTGGGCTACACAAGAAAGACGGATTGGCACAAATGTGTCATAGGAAGAGTTCACAAACATCTTCAATACCATGTTCTTCCCTATGACAGTTCGGATGGAGTTGCGGGATCAGTTCATATGACTAGCGAAGAAAAACATGACTCTGGACGAATATGATGCATAATTTAGTCGTTTGAGCCGCTTTGCTCCTACTCCTAACTCTACGGAAGAAGAGAAGGTGGATAAGTTTCATTCTGGTTTGAATTACAAGTTGCAGAGTTTGACAACATTGGTAGGCCTGACATCCTATACTGATATTTTGAATGCAGCCAGGCGTCAAGAATCCATCCAAAGACATTAGTTAGCTTCCCAAAAGATAGGTAGAGATGGTAGTCATCAAGAACCATCAAAGCATCCTAATGTTGTCCAGAAGACCCTTTAACCAACAGCAATATTATCCTTCAACTAAAGTGGTACCACCCCAACAACAACAACAGAGACAAAACTCATCGACAACCAATTGTGCTTTTTGTCGAAGAGCAGGACATACTTGGGATGGATGTAGGATGAAACTAGGACTTTGTCTACATTATGGATCACCTAATCATAGGGTAAAACATTGTCCCACAGCCCCTTCTTTACAAGCCCATAGGCCAAGCGAGCACCAACAGTTCGAAGGACCACAACGTCAAGGACAAGGAGAAGCATTTGTAGCTGCAACCCCAAGATATAGGTAAATTAAATGTATTTCCTTAACGCCATTCTATAGTTATAGTTGTTAAATAGGGTATATGCTTAATTATTTGGTAGTATGCTTAGTTGCCTAAATATTATTGATCTAATTTCCTTTGAATTCCTAGCCATTATCTCTTCATGATCTAGTCTAAGAATTATTGTTAGATTGCTGGTAGGATTATACACTATATTATACTATTTATGATGTTTGATTCTTGAGGACAAAAATCTTTTAAGGGGGGGTAGTTTGTAGCATTTGTTTCCCTAGAAACTTATTTTTAATTGTAGAATATTTTTTATTATTATTAGGTATAGAAGTATTAGAATCATTAAGATTAGGGTTCTGACTTTGAGATCGCAAGGGTTTGTACCTAAGATTATGGATAAAGTATGACAATATTAGGTTATATATGGTTACTAGGGTCTCTTGATAGCCCTAAATATTTTAATTTAGGATTTTAGAATTTTTTGATTTTTTTTGGATAATAAAAACATTTAGAATTGCTTTTAGGCTTTACTGTGGGGTAACACAAAGAGATTTTGAGACCAAATATTTGTATTTAGGCTCTGGACACCTAGAAATAGTTTCTAGAATTTTTTATAATTTTTTTGGAATTTTTTGTGATTTATTTGGATTTATTTGGAATTAAAATAAATTTTAAATGAATTTCTGCAATTAAAATAATTAATTACACAGTCAGCATCCCAATCAGCCACCCCCGGGCTCGATTGTCAGTCGCTCAGGCCAGTACAGTGTGCCCTACGTGTCAGTCAGCACAGCCGCTGACTCGGTAGTTTCTTTATTTGGGTGTGCGTCGAGCCGAGCCGAGTTGAGATGAACCGGTCTTGTCGAACCGCTCATGTAGAAGCATGGATATCGATACACATGCCTTAAAAAGATAAATTACCCATGCCTCACCTAGGCACTGTGTTACCCACGCCTCACCTAGGCGTTGTGTTATCCTCGTCTCATCTAGGCACTGTATTACCCGTGCCTCATCTAGGCGCCATGCGACCCATGCCTCACTTAGGCGCTGTATTACCCCTGCCCCATCTAGGCGCCATCCTGCCAGCACCTCATTCTCGGACCTTGGGCTGAAATGCTTCAATACTCGTGCAAAAATCGACAAGAGTGGATATAACGAGGAGTCATTCATCAGGAGGCTGGCCACACGCGCCTCATCTGGGCATCATATTTGTTATGCCTCATACAGATGACAAGAGTGCACTTAACGAGTTAAGTGTTTTCAAGACTTTTTAACTTAAATGCTTCGATCCTCGTACAAAAGGTGGCAATTGACACAAAAGATGAGGTTCACTTGTTTCAAAAATAGTGTACTACTCAAGTAGGGGGCGTGTGTTAAACTAAGGCGTGTGCCACTTCTGAGGCGCATGCCATGTGATTTCACTCAGGCTTGAGTCTTCTCTAGGCATGTAAGTCATCTCCTTACACCATGTTTTGAGTCTCCTACTCTAGTGACAACACGCGCCTGCCAAGACAGTGATTCTTGGGCGCGAGTATCTCGGTGATTGAAATAGAGCGAGATTATCGAACTATCGGCGTGCACCACATACTAAAGACCCAGTCTTGACAAAGAACAAGCTTTAAACAACCTAAAATCTTCTCCAACAGCAAATCTCAACAATGTGACACATGGCAATCAGCTACAATCCCCACATCAGTGAAGTATGCACGCAGTTGTAACTGAACCCTGTTTAGGGGCGCCATGTGGCAGTCAAAGACACACGCGCCTGCCACTCACAGGCGTGTGTATTGATGTTTCATCCCTGTTATAAATACGAGGAGTTCTCCTCCATTAAAAGGACCCGAGTATCCGAGCATTACAGAGATAGTTCCTGCCGATCCCCTTAGCTAGTGAAGTTAAGCTCGGTAGTTCTCCCTCGCCGTCAGGCTATCAACGGAGTAAAAGAATCAATCCTCCACCGTCACAACCCAGATCAAAATAAAGTGTAATTAGGATTCCTACCTAAGGGTTCCTTCTTACATTCTTGTTTGACACCTTCAAAGTTTTCCTTCAAGCTCACGAAGAAATGTCAAACAAGAAGGCGAATCTGCTGGGGACTTTTTTCTCTTACAAAGAGAAGGCTGTGACACAGTCTGACACGGCCATGCTCGGCACTACTGCGAAGACGTTGGTCATCCAATTTGACTAAACAACCTTCGAGGAAATGCTCTTCGGGGTAGCGCAGGCCCTGCTCCTAGGTTGACAGGCCTAAAATGGTGAAGAAAGTGTGGGTGCCTAAGGCTCGTATAGCCTACCTACAGCCTGCCGAGGAAGTGCAACATGCAAAAATGCAACTTTCATCAAGTACACAGGCGGTATCGCTCTCTGTTCCATCCCTGTCGTATGACTCCGAGAATTATGATGCTCGCTCCCAGGGGAAAGCATCGCAAAAGGCACACGCGCCTGCTAGCAGGCGCAGGAGTAGTGCGACCCGAGGCAAAGGCAGTGCTTTTGATCATTTGAATGACTCCGAACCCCAGGCACAGGAAGGAGTCCAGGACATCGGCTCTGTGTATGACAGGCCTAAGTTGGCGCAAGTTACACGTGCTACGCACGCCACTACTGATGCGCCAATAATTAGCCAAAGACTCACACCACTGAACGTAATGAGCATGACCGATGGAAAGCTCTATAGGTCCAACTCGTGCGCCCTCACGCTAGGGTTGGTCCAATCTCTAAAATCCTCTAAACACCCAGGTGTGCCACATGCACAGGTATTGGGTTCGAAAAAAAATTCTACTTACATACCACAACCATCGGTCTACCCGGGGGCTTGAAGAGGGCATAAAGGTGAACCTCCCTTCTCATGATCTGCGTCACGTGATCAGTCACAAACCCAAAGTGGAAGGAACAACTGCAAATGCTACACACAAAACACCCCTAGTTGGGCATACGTGTGCTAGTATAGTCATAAATTGCTGCTGTGCAAAACCAGCAATAGTCCAAGAAAGACAGTCTGTATTCCAATGACTGCAGTCTATGTAGTGCCCCGCTCTGCAAAGGCACTAGATAAACAGAAAGATCGGATTGTTGGCTCTGCAAAAGAAGACGCTTGATCTGGGTGAGTGGACAAAGACTCATTTTATGATTCTCTTACGCCTAATAAGAATCTGAGTTTTTTAATGAATGTTATTGCTAATAACAAGATGATAATCATTGAGTATTCTTATAAGAGAATCCTCATACTACTATGCTAAGAACAAGAAAAGAGATAACCTATATGCTAAGAAGAATTGTTGCCTGCTAATAAGAAATGATATGATGCATGTCATGCTAAAGTAGAATGTTGTCGCAATCAATGAACTATTGCCATGCTAAATAAGATAAAAACAGAGTATGCTTTTATGTCCCTAATTGTATGCTATCAAAGAATAGAATGCTATACATGCCGTTATAGAAATGTTATCATGCTTAACTAGAGATTGTCTTGTGCCTGATTGTATGCTGAAACAAATGAATGAATGATGGCAATTGTATCGATCGAATGAATGAACAAAAAATAGAACAACAGAGTTATGACTCTGTTGTTTGAATGAATGAAATAAAAAAGAGGAGCTATTGGGTCTATTATACGAAAAGAAGAGAAAACACAGAATGATTGATGATTGATAACTTTGCGTTGATTGGTTTTATTTGATAGAAGGGATAGTTCATGCATTGGTCTCGGATAACTTGGGCACAAGGTAATAGTCTCTCGACGGTTCCTGGGGCATTGGGAATCGATCGACACGAGAGAGATTGTAATAGCATCCCTGACGTAAATGCTAAACCTTGCGATTATGGAGGATGTTGTATCTATTAGCGACAAGCTGAACCATGAGTCTCAGCGGCTAATCATGGGAACGTATCCATGGACCATCATGTAGATAGGCGTGGATTGGTGAAGAGCTGAACCCTAAGCCACAGCTGCTAATATGTGTACGTATCAGTGCAGAGCTGACCCAGAATGTCACAACTACTAGTATGTGCACGTACTAGTACAGAGCTGAGCTTTGAGTCACACCTGCCAATCGGGTTGCATGAGTCGGTAAATGTTTTGCTAAGAGCTAACAATGCAGAGACGAACATGAGAAATATTGGTTATATTATGTTTATACTCATCCTTGTCTTGTGCAGGAATTGACCGTCGACTATGGTAAGAATCACTGAAAAGTGATGCATTAGTTACTAAGTTTCCTGAACTTTAGTCGCTTAAACAATAATTTGTTGCCAAGAATTGTTATGCCCCTTTCAAGAAAAACATCTGATAATCGTGCTTATAATCTGACCCTGAGAATGTCTTGAATAAAAGAAAAGAATGTCAATGCTTTTGTCCCTGAGAAATGATTATGGTTCATGAAACACGCTACGCACATCACAAGAAATGAGTAGTCATCGTGCATGAAATGAATAGTCCCTTGTATGCTTGAAATGAAAGAAATGATATGTTGGCTTTTCAAAGTATTTTCAAAAGATCTAAACTGACTCTGTACTGCACGAAATGAACATAGGTAAAAGTAGCAAGATTACATCACAAGAAATGTTTTCCCACTAAGTGAATTAGTGATCATTTCAGACAAATGTAGCCTTTGTTCACAATCACCAGTATGTTGATATACTGACCCATCATCAGTCTGCATACAGGTGCAAGACGCATCGAGAAGGATAGTTCGAAGTGATAGCTCGAGCCTCATCCTCAGGTGCCAAAAATCAGAAGAGATACCAAGAGATGGACATCTGTTGTAAAGATTTTGTGGTATATAAAGGGATGTAATGTGTGGAACGGGATCATTGTACTTCTGTAAAGTTTCTGAGAGACTGTAAGCAATATGGCATTGTATCAGAGAGAAATAAGAGCTTTGTAATCTGTTCAAATGAATATCAATAAAGAGAATTGTTTATGCTACCTTGTGTTCAATTTATATTATGCAATGTGTTCGCTGCTAATTTCAAATATATGCATTTTGGTCCGCTGCGCTATTGCCTATCTTATCTAATTTGTCATTGTACAGGTCTTATCCTTGTGCAAGCGCAACTTAGGCTTGCATGGCATCACGCCCAAGCGAGGACGAACGGTTCTACAGAGTCTGAAATGAGGATGAAAGGACTCTGCGGGATCGAGCGTGACATAATAGTATCAAAGCAACATGATCCTCTGGCCAATTGTTGATTCGATTGAATTCAAAGATGTTCTTCTGATCGAAATTTTCTTTCCTACTTGTTATTATCGATGAGATGAACGTTCCATACAATAAGTCCAAAAATATTTTTATGATGCCGGCATATGTTTTATTGATTGATTGAGATTGAGATGTTTTATTGAACATCTGCTTTTGATATGCAATAAATCGTGATTTCATGGATTGATGATGGCGAAGGATGAGGACTATCGCTGCTATGGATATCATAAGTTTCTTCTTAAGTTTCGAGGATGAAACTTCTTCTCAGTGGGTAATTATGTAATACCCCGCTCCGCGAAGGTACTAGATAAACAGAAAGATCGGATTGCTGGCTCTGCAACAGAAGACGATTAATCTGGGTGAGTGGACAAAGACTCATTTTATGATTCTCTTACGCCTAATAAGAATCTCAGTTTTTGAATAAATGTTATTGCTAATAACAAGATGGTAATCATTGAGTATACCTATAAGAGAATCCACATGCTGCCATGCTAATAACAAGAAAAAAGATAACATGTATGCTAAAAAGAATTATTGCCTGCTAATATAAGAAATAATATGATACCTGTCATGCTAAAGTAGAATGTTGCCGTAATCAATGAACTGTTTCCATGTTAAATAAGATGAAAACAGAGTATTCTTTTATGTCCCTAATTATATGCTATCAAAGAATAGAATGCTATGCGTGCCATTATAGAAATATTATCATGCTTAACTAGAGATTGTCTTGTGCCTGATTGTATGCTGAAATGAATGAATGAATGAATGACGACAATTGTATCGATCGAATGAATGAACAGAAAAAAGAAAAGAAGAGTTATGACTCTGTTGTTTGAATGAATGAAATGAAAAAGAGGAGCTATTGGCTCTGTTATAAGAAAAGAAGAGAAAAGACAAAATGATTACTGATTGATAACCTGTGCATTGAATGGTTTTATTTAATAGAAGGGATAGTTCATGCATTGGTCTCAGACAACTTGTGCACATGGTAATAGTCTCTCGACGGTTCCTGGGGTGCTAGGAATCGATCAGCCTGGAAGAGATTATAATAGCATCCCTGAGGTAAATGCTAGACTACGCGATCAGGGGGGATCTTGTGTCTATTAGCGACGAGCAGAGCCATGACTCTCAGCGGCTAATCATGGAAACGTACCCATGGACCATCGTATAGATAGGCGTTGATTGGTGAAGAGCTGAACCCTGAGCCACAGCTGCTAATATGTGTACATATCAGTACAGAGCTAACCTAGAGTGTCACAACTGTTGGTATGCGCACATACTAATGTAGAGCTGAGCCTTGAGTCACAGCTGCAATCGGGTTGCATGATTCGATAAATGTTTTGCTAAGAGCTAACAATGCAGAGACGAACAAAAGAAATGCTGGTTATATTATGTTTATGCCGATCCTTGTCTTGTGCAGGGATGGACCATCGGCTATAGTAAAAATCACTGAAAAATGATGCATCTGTTCCTAAGTTTCCTGAACTTGAGTCGCTTAAAAAATAATTTATTGCCAAGAATTGTTGTCCCTTTCAAGGAAAACATCTGATAATCGTGCTTATAATCTGACCCTGAGAATGTCTTGAATAAAAGAAAAGAATGCCAATGCTTTTGTCCCTGAGAAATGATTATGGTTCATGAAACACGCAGCGCACATCATAAGAAATGAGTAGTCATCGTGCATAAAATGAATAGTCCTTATATGCTTGAAATGAAAGAAATGATCTGTTGGCTTTTTAAAGTGTTTTCAAAAGATGTAAACTGACTATGTACTGCATGAAATGAACATAGGTAAAAGTAGCAAGATCACATCACAAGAAATATTTTCTCACTAAATGAATTAGTGATCGTTTCAGACAAATGTAGCCTTTGTTCACAATCACCAGTATGTTGATATACTGACCCATCATCAGTCTGCACGCAGGTGCAAGACGCATCGAAAAGGATAGTCCGAAGCGATAGCCCGAGCCTCGTCCTCAGGAGCCAGAAATCAGAAGAGATGCCAAGAGATGGACATCTGTTGCAAAGAGTTGGTGTTGTATATAAAGGGATGTAATGTGTGGAACGGGATCATTGTACTTCTGTAAAGTTTCTGAGAGACTGTAAGCAATATGGCTTTGTATCAGAGAGAAATGAAAGCTATGTAATCTGTTCAAATGAATATTAATAAAGAGAATTATTTCTGCTACCTTGTATTCAACTCGTATTTTGCAATGTGTCCGCTGCTAATTTTAAATATCTGTATTTTGTTCCGCTGCACTATTGCCTATTTTGTCTAATTTGTCATTGTACAGGTCTTGGCCTTGTGCAAGCGCAACTTAGGCTTGCACGGCATCACGTCCAAGCGAGGATGAACGGTTCCACAGAGTACGAAGCGAGGACGAAAGGACTCTGCGGGAGCAGGGCATGACATACCACATTCGTCCGACAATGTCTCTATGAATGGATACAATCAGACGACGAAGAAGAGCCTCTCTTCGCCTCATGCCATGCTGCAATGAGCTCCCCTTTGGTCAAAAGGAACCCCAAATCCAATCCCTCGGTTAGTATACCGAAGAATCGACCTAGGGGCAGCAAGTTGGTTGTGGCCAACATTTGGGTATTTCAGAGCACATATTCCAAGACCAAACTTTTGCATGAAGCCTTGAAAGCTGGGGGTGGCCGGTCTTCCGTATCTTATGTTGAGATAGTTGGGGGTACCTGCCCTCAGCACGCTCACGATACTGGGGGTAGCCAACTCCTGGTACTGCACCATAACCCGATATTTCAAAAAGATAAAGATTCTCATGGAACCGATGTCAGAGGAGCCAGGGTTGCTTATCCCAAGTTCACTTCTGAAGCCTCAGTGACTGAGGACAGTCGGAACACTGACTTTGGCGACTACTCCCAGATGATCGCTTATACGGTCGACAGCGAGGCATGGGAGTCAGGAAAGAAAAGCGAACAATCAGTTCGTACCCATGTCTGATAAGTGATGAACAGAGATCCTATAATAGCTGACGCTTGGACATGATTGATGAAATGATGCAGACTATGAACTCTAGCCTGGCACTCCTGACGAAGACTGTTGCTGAGTTAAAGGCGGCCCAAACATCATCACAACCACATGCTCAAGCTCCGAAACTGGAAAATAATAGAGAATCCAATACCCCCAACCATCTGACTACAAATCATCATGTAGTGCTACCGCCCGCGGCCAGTAACCATACTTTGCCACAAGAATCTATGCCAACGACGTCGGAAGAAGTCCTCGAAGCCATCCGAGATCTCCAAGCACGGGCTGATGCTAAAGATAAATAAGAGTCACGATGGAAGCTGGGGCTTAGTCAACCTTTTCCCATTAAATGGAATAATGTGGTCTATCCTCCAAAATATAAACCTCTGTCTATTATTCCCTTCGACGGAAGAGGATCCCCTCTGTCAACATCTGAATCACTTCGGAACCATAATGGGACATCTACCAAAAGATAATGCTCTTCTCGCGAATTTGTTTGTTGGTGCCTTGAAGGGAGTTGTTTTTGAATGGTTCTGCAGTCTGCCAGACAATTGCATTTCTACCTTCAATGATCTTCGACACATGTTCCTGTCCCGATTTTGTAAATCGGAAATAGATATGACGATGTCCACTCTACTGGACACCGTTCTAAAGGACAAAGAGTCTACTCGGGACTACTTAGAACGGTTCTGGAAAGCCACATTAAGACTACTGCTAGGCATTCCTGAGTCAGTCTTATGGACATTTATCGAAAAGGTTTGCTAACCATGATTAAACTCTGGACTAGTTCCTCCAGTCACACAAATTGGGTTGCATTCACTATCAGCGTCGATGACGCTGAAAGGAAAGCCAAGGAGGCTCATTTGCTGGGAATGAACTTTCCTAACACTAGTAAAAACGGCAGAAGATACGTCAGTGCTTCCCGCAACAACGATCGGGAGTCCAAAGCAAAACAGGTAATGACCGCAAGCCTCAGTCGGGGTGCGGCTCCTGCTCAGAAGCCCGAGAAACCATCGATACAAAAGGAAACCAATTCTATTAAAGACAAGGATGCATTGCAGCTACTCAATGTACTCCTCGAAGGTGAAAAGCTCCAGCTTCCTCCCCCCAGGCGTCCCGATGAAGTAGTCAAGGTGGATGACCCCAAGCATTGTCATTATCATCGGTACGTCTACCATGAAACTCGAGACTACTATATCCTGAAGAACCATATATAGCGACTGATCGACACAAACGTACTGTCGCTAGACTTTGAAGAAAAGGTGGTCTCTGCCAACATGCTAACCCTCCAATTCGGTAACTTATCGCCTGCAAAGGTGCAAGATGGGGTCGTTCTGATACCAAAAATAGCTGTGGAGGTCATTAACTTTCTGGCTGCTCAGGCATCTGGGCTAATACCCGTCCAAACACCTAAAGAAGGGGTCATATGGGTACACCCAAACCTCACCGATGATCTAGTACGGCCCGTAATCCGTCCTACTGCTAAATCCAGAGGAAAGAAAGTCAAATCATGTAATACGGTTTCCGTCACGCCCAATAAATAAAAGATGGAAGCAACCAGGACGTAACTACGACCAGACCTTTAAAAAAGAAACGTACCCAATTTCGATGTCTCCAGCTCCCAGTTCATCCGAACCTGCCCATCCCAATCGCCAGCAACGGACAAGCAGAAACAGAAGGAGGGGCGCTATGAGAAATTCCTCATAAAAAAAATAGCTATAGGGTTGGATAGGACTTACAACTTCGACATTTTGGCACAATTGGCTAACACTCCAGCCAGATTATCATTATTCGAGCTTTTTCGTCTTTCCAAGAATACTCGAGAGGCTCTAAGCGAGGTGTTACAGCATGCTGAGTCTTTTTTGGGACAGATACAACATGTAGCTCCCCTTTCCAGAAATTTTTGAAATATTTTTTTTATTTTTTATTTTTTATTTTATTTATTTGATTTAAATGATGATTTTATTATTTTTATAAATAATTATTTAGTTAATTATTACGGTAGATGATTTTAGCCATGGTGAAGTTTTGGAGTACAAGGTGACTAGAAATCATGGCACAGATAGTGCAGTGGCGTGCTTTGACTAGTGTATTAGCCCTGGTAGGGAAGACCGAGCAATAGTGATGTCCTAACTAGGAAAACCAGGCAAAGTTGCGACTTAACCCTTACCGATGGTTTATTTATTTAGTAATTATATTTTTGAGTTTTAGAGAAACCGGTTATACCATTTTAGTCCGGACTTGACCCGAACTGAGCCGAGCCCATGTAGTCATGCGGCACGCCCAATGAAAATCGTGTTGATGGAATTTGGTAAGAGGGTATTGTATTTCGTTTTAATGGTTTAAGGAATATTTTCTAAGTATTTGTATTTAAATATTATAAATAATATTATTAAGTGATATTCAGTGACATCCCTATAAAATAGGCTCTCGTGCATTTTAGAAATTTAGACTGAACATAATGGTATACAAGCCATTATTAATTATTAATTTATTGAATTTTGCTATTATTATTATTATTCTTATTATTATTGTTATTATTATTTTCTTACGATTATTATTATATAATATTAATTCATTAATGATGGTTATATTATTCTGCCATTCAGATATTATTATACATAGTTATATATGTATATACAACTAGAGCCTACACCAGGAATAGATAAAGCTAGGGTTTTGTTAAATTTTAGGGATATTATATTATATAAGTATATAGGTGTATATATATATATATACGTATATCTATATAGATAATATCTATATAGATATTTTATATATAGGAAGAAATGTTCATGAAGCTTTGGAAATTAACTACTAAGGCTTTCAGCCAAAGCCTACCCCAAGTCGGCCTTGCCATTAGGCCCAAACCCGACCCCCTCAAGTTAGATCCCAGCAAACAAACCCAAAGCTGAGCAGAGAAACCCCACGGCTACAGGGTATACATATACGCGAAGTAGAACACTAAAACCCTAATACCTATGTGCGCCACCACACCCATGGGCGACCTCCCCTGCGCGCTTGCCGCCACCGGAGGCCGGCCGGAGTCGCCGCACTGGCCGACGCGCGCCGGAGCTGCACGACAAGCCGCCCAAGCAACAGCAGGCCGGTTCTCCGAGGGCAACTTCGTGACGGAAGTTCGTCCACGACTCTCGATCGTTCGTCGAACTAACTACACAGGTACATTCCCAACCTATCCACGTTCGATTCCTAGCAATCAGTCTAATTTTAGGAAACCTACGTTGCCCAGAAAATCGACCCAAAGTCGAGCGAAAACCTGTCCAAAACAGGACAGGAAACCCCTCTCGAACCCCAAGTTGGAGGCCGTTTTCACATCAGACCGTGCGCCGTCTCGAGAAGTTACCAACACGGAACTTAATGCCAACATATACACGAGTAAAACCCTTCTTTTAGTTTATCTTTAATTGCTGTAATGTAATAGTTATCGAGCCGACAACTTGAGGGAAAATCTGTTTTAAAAACTAGAAAATTGTTCCACACGACGTGCGTTCCGCCATTCCGGGCGACGTGGTCGCACACCGTAAGCATCGAAAGCTGCGTAACGGCTTCGTGGTCGTGTGGGCTTTGGCAGAATTCAAATTGGTCGCGTGTGCGCGACGAATTTGATGCGTATCCGTCAAAATTCACCGTATCGTGCACTTTGCAAATTCTTCAATTACTTTGTGCACGCTCGTCAGATCGAGACGAAACTTGCGCCATCAGGACCGTATCATTTTTCTGGTCCTGTATGCCAAGTTTGGTCCGATTCTGAGACCGTTGATAAAATTACCGTTTTGTGGGCCCCACGGTCCCACTCAACGGGTGATTTTGTGCACGGCCCGCCGGAATCCAACTTTGGACATACGGTTGGGTTCGTATCGGAAAACCGGATCCGTATACATGTAGTTTGACAACTTTAGAGACCATTGACTCTGGCACGCTTTTTGGTGCAAAGCGGGTCCAACGGCAGATACCGTTTTTGTTCGAAATTACCATTTTGCCCCTGTGTCTAGAATTGGACTTAAGGACAGGCATTCCTAGGTAATTTGACTATTCTGAGACTGTTGGCATTATCTGTTTCAGCTTTCGGAGACAGTTGTGATGATTTGGACCTTATGGCTTAGAAGTGGACTAGATTGTTATTGGATCTACCTGCAACCTCCAGGCAAGTATACCTTGCCTTCCTCTACAGTTTTACTTACATGCATTTTCTTTCATTTTTCAGTCATTTGATTTTTTATGGAAATGTGCTTTTCGTGTTATTTTCTGTGGAGTTATTTTTATTGTTTATAGCCATGTTCATGTTTTGGCCTTGTGTTTCACATTTGGAGTTCTCGTCAGTATCTTGCTTGAGTCGTGTCATAGAATGAGTACGTGTAAGTGAACTGCTAAATCCTTGACATTGTTTCCTTGGCACCAGAGAGTCTACACAAGGGACGAGGGTGTTTTCCTTGATCTGTTTACATCCGTGAGTCCACGCTAGGGACTAGGATGTCGATTATTTGCACCAGAGAGTCCACGCTCGGGACGAGGGTGTTGACTTGACTTGACTTGCACCAGAGAGTTCACGCTCGAGACGAGGGTGTTTACATCAGAGAGTCCACACACGGGACGAGGATGTAGTATTTGCACCAGAGAGTCCACACTCGGGACGAGGGTGCCTTGCCGTGAACTAACCAGAGAGTCCACACTCGGGACGAAGGTTAGTACTAACCAGATAGTCCACACTCGGGACGAGGGTTAGTGTTTAGTTCAAACCCGTGAGTCCACACTCGGGATGAGGGTTTGGTTTCTTCCATTGATCTCGTAATTATCGTTTATTCGGCAGTTCATTTATACGTAGTGTTCTAGTGTTCGTGTTCGTGTCTGTGTTCGTATTCGTGTTCGTGTTCGTAGTCATTTGTCTTGTCCTTGTTCTTTCTTGTTTATTTCCTTGCGCATGATAAAACTGTTAGATAGGCATGTATATTATGTATCTTGCTATGTCCTCTGAGGACCTGATGATCTCCTCAGGTTTAGCGATTGCATGGAGTTAGCTAGTAGTTCTGGATGGCGGAGGATTTGCGGTTCTTGCGAGATTCAGGTACCGTTATTGTGTTTATTATCTGCTCATGCTTTTCATTCCTTATCATGAGATATCATGTTCTTTGTTTCAGTTGTAGACTCTTATTATATTCCTTAGAGTCTTATCGAACATTTATGCTAGTGGGCTGCAGACCACGACCCATAGTGTTCATTCATGTTTCATATTCTTATTGTGGATTGAGATATAGATTGCATTGCCATGATTTGGCAGTAAACCATAGCCTTGACAGCGTTTACGTATTCAAGATGGGCTGGAGTCCGCTCGATGCGTAGCTGGGCTTGCTCACGCTCTCGCGTCCGAAAAACGGATGCGGGTCGTGACACAACAGCCTAATGAAGATCTCGTTGTATGTCACCAATGTCAAAGTGTGATAGAAGTTATACCGAACATTATATTTTTGCAGCAAGATATGCTATTAAAGAACAATAGGCACGCCAGATCCTTGTACTATATAGGATATGTTGGTGCTATCAGGGTCGATCCCATGCATATCGACCCTGGGTCGTCCGTAAGCGTCATTCCCCATCGCCTACTACATACTTTGGGGATCCCGATGCATTGGCTTTCTGTAACCCAAACCATGATTAGTAGTTTTAATAAGGGCAAAAGCTGCCCAAAGGGGAAGATCCATCTGAAGATCCAAATTGGCGACCTGAATACGGAGGCAACCTACTACGTCATTGACGCGGATGTTTGTTATAACATTTTGTTGGAAAGAACGTGGATACATGAGCACATGATTGTGCCATGCACTCTACACCAGTGATTTAAATACGTTAATAGTGACGGTATAGTAAAAACCGAGTTCGCAGGCATCAATCCCTTCAAAGGGATTGAAGTCTATTACACAGAATCACGCCTATTCCAGAAGAATCATCAAAACACTCAGGTGAGGATGCTGATGATGAGGAAGAAGCTCGGACCTCCTCCAATGGGCCTATCAAAGTAAAATTAAAAGAACGCCCTTCCTCACTAATGGTCAAGCCACAGACGAAGGCTCCAACTCCGTTAGTATTCCGATTGAAAGCAAAGCCACCAGCAAGGGAAAGTTTTTCAACTAAGCCCCTCATGGTGAAGTTGCACAGTCTGCCTCATCCCTCTTTATTTTTGCCAGACGTAGATGCTGGGGGTAGTAATCTAGAGGACTTTATAGTACCTCATTTTCCTGCTTTCGACAATGTAATTCTAGAAGACGAATTGTCTTACTTTATCAATAAAGGAATGCCTTTGAATTATTTTGAGTCTTATTTCGCTGCATATTCATTAGAGGAAAATCTGAGATTGTCACTACAGACACAAATCGCGTCCATTTACCCTTTGAGCCAAGTGATCCCAATACGCGACACATACTTTGTAGTACCAACAAGAAAAAAGGAAGAGAGGCCCATTATCTTTGGTCGAGTAGAAGGCTCTCGGACCCACATTCCTTGTGAGCTAGAACCTGAAATCGGTTCGGTGCAGACTCACCATTACAGTCCCCAAGCCAGATACATCATCCAAAAGATAGAGTATGATTTGGATAGCAATATGGGTCTTAACTATGGTAAGGGTTGGCAGTTGTCAATCAAGCTTAATGTCCCTAAGGGAATGTCTCACCAGTATTACCACAAGACCCGCTGTGGACTAGGGTATGTCTCGTCTAAGATTCATGAAGTTTTAAAATCCAAAGAAGAAACATACTCGTACTCTTCGGATTCTTCCTGGGACTCTCACGTTAACATCGAAAAGGTATTCCAAAAAACATTATCAGTGAATATGACATCCGTAGACCAAATCAATGAAGATGACCAACTCTTCGAGCCCTTCAAGGTCAAACCTTGGGCTCAACAACTTGATCCTCAATGGGAGAAACGTTTCGAACAATGCAAACTTCCTACCAAAGATGAAGTTGTATAAGTCAATCTAGGGAATGACTCTTCTCCTAAACCAATTTTCATTAGCAAAAGCTTAAAAGGGGAAGACCGTGAATCTCTCATAGACCTTGTAAGAGAATACATAGATGTCTTCATCTGGAGCTATGAAGATATGTCGGGTTTGGCAAATATTGCCATGCACAGACTAAACATTTTACCCAAAGCTAAACCAGTGAAGCAACAACAACGACGTTTCCTCCCGGATGTCATGAACGCTATTGAAGCTGAAGTAAATAAATTAATAGCCAGTGATTTCATCCGTGAAGAACAACACCCGAATTGGGTAGCCAATATTTTCCTAGTCATCAAGGAGAATGGAAAGTTTCGAGTCTGTATAGACTTCCGTGATCTAAACGTCGCTCGTCCAAAAGATGAATATCTGTTACCAATCACTGATGTGATGGTCAAAAACACGTATGGGTTCGAGCGTATGTCCTTCATGGATGGTTACTCAGGCTATGACCAAATCAAGATGTTCCTAGACGACAATAAACATATGTCGTTCCGGACTCCGATCGGGGTATTCTGCTACACGGGGATGCCCTTTGGTCTAAAGAACACAAGTGCTACATACCAGCAAGCCATGAGTACCATATTCTGTAAGCACTTACGTAAGACAGTCGAATGCTATGTTGATGAGATCACTGTCAAGAGTCATTTTCGTGGTGATCACCTTCATGACTTCCGTATCGTCTTTGATCTAACGAGGGCACACCAATTGAAGATGAACCCAACCAAGTCCTTCCTAGGGGTATCCAGCAGCAAGTTCTTGGTTTTTATCATCACTTCAAAGGGTATCCATATTGACTCCGAGAAGACAAAAGCTATCATTGAGATGCAACCACTAAAGAATCTTCGTGAACTTCACAGTCTTCAAGGGCGCTAGCATACATTCAAATATTTATTTCTAACCTTTCGGGACGCTGTAATCCCTTCACTGAGCTTATAAAGAAAGAATTATCTTATATTTGGACCGAAGAGTGCTAACAAGCATTCGAGGACATTAAGAGGTACCTCATGAATCCTCCAGTTTTAATAGCAACAACAATAGAAAAACCATTTTTACTTTACGTCCGAGCCATGGATTACTCTCATGGTGCTTTGTTATCCCAAAATAGAGATACAAGCCACGAAAAAGCTATCTACTACCTTAGTCGGCAACTGGTTGGGGCCGAACATAGATACACTCCTGTTGAGAAAGAATGTCTTGCCCTAGTTTTTGCCATTCAGAAAACCCATCATTATATAGTGGGACAGATGATTCACGTCATTTCCCGGGTAAATCTCCTTAGGGTCCTCGTGACCAAATCAGGAGGGCTAAATTCTCGCCTTGCTACATGGGCAATACTATTGTCACCATATGATATGGTATTTCTCCCACAAAAAGTGATCAAAGGCCAAGCAATGGTCGACTTCCTGGCCACTCATCCGATAGCCGAAATATCGAAACTTTATGATGATATTCTGGCTGAAGTAATGGAAGCCCATATCACAACAGAAGAGCCAGTCTAGCCACTGTTCTTCGACGGGGCTTTGAGGGCAGAACCCAAAGGCGATATTATGGCAGGAGTGAGGGTAGTATTAATCTCCCCCGACGACTTGGTCATCCAGCGAGTATACTCACTCTTGGAATTATGTTCTAATAATGTTGTCGAGTATAATGCTCTCATCACAGGGCACCGGATAGCTAAAGAGATGGGGGTTGACTTCCTGGAAGCTTATGGCGATTCCTAGTTGATAGTTAACTAGGTCCGAGGACAATACGAGGTTTGACAAGAAAACCTGATCCTATACCATCAGGCTACAATCTCGATGATTTCTACCTTTACATGATTCTTTATAGAACACGTTCTACGATTACGGAACCTAGAAGCAGACGCCCTGGCTGGTCTTGTGGCTTCATTAGCAATACCCGTAGGAACTCAGTAAATTATCATGGTGATTGGTCAAGAGCTGGTATGCCCTAAGAATAAATTATGCATGCGAGTCGACCATTCCATGGATGCAAGCATAGATGTTCGAGACTGGCGGTCCTCCTTTTTAGATTTCGTGGTCTATAGAATCCTGTCAGTTAATGCAAAGGAAGCAGCTTCCGTCAGAAGAAGCTATCTTCGGTTCTATTGCGATAGTCAAACTAAAACGTTATATCATTATTCCTTTGACGGACTCTTACTGCGATATTTATCGGATAATGAAGCAAAGGAAGCACTTCGTGAAGCTCATGATGGTACTTGAGGATCCCACCAACCAGGTTCTAAACTACAGGACCGGCTCAGACGCATGGGCTACTACTGGCCTACAATGATAGCAGACGCATTGGCATACGCCAATAAATATCGAATGTGCCAGATTCACGTGGACTTCATTCATCAGCCATTAGAATTTTTACACCCGACAGTTGCATCATGGCCATTTGAAGCATGGGGGATGGATATCATCGGTACGATCACACTACCTTCATCAAAAGGTCACCGATTTATTTTGTCTATAATCGATTATTTTTTCAAGTGGGCGGAAGCGATACCACTCATTGACGTAAAACCCTCGGACATGATTAATTTCTTTAAACATCGGTACGATCACACCACCTTCTTATTCGCTTTTGGACCAAAACTAAAACCAAATAAGGAATTTTTAGTATTTTTAAAACTGAAGATAATTTTTTTCAAACCAAACTGAATCATTTATTCGGTTCGGTTTAGTTCAATTTTCAGTCCAAATTGGATAATGCTCACCACTAGTAGTTGTCCCTGTAGTTTCAACAAATGATAGCTGACAATCCAGCATGTTTACCTATGACAGAATTAAAGCCTATTGAAATGATAGTTGGTGTTGAAGCAACAACAACATATGATTAATCACAAACTCCATATGATACACGTGCATGTACAATTTTATATTTTGTCTGTCTATTACTTTTCTTTTTCATAGGATATTATGTACAAACTCCAGCAATAGCTGAAAGGTAGGCAGAAAACCCTACTTCATTTTGGTGTCTCCTCTCTCTTTCGTCTATGTATTAATCACAATCCCAATCCATATCTGCATCTAAATTCGAATCCAAAAATCAAACACAACTGGTCCTCAATCTTCTACTATATAATGCAGCTTAGACATGGCTCAAAAGTGAGCCATCCAAGCCGTATGTATATCATCAACCATTTAATTAAAAAACGTAAATTAAAATTTTTTTTTCTTCTACGTAACCGACTCTCTTTTATTTATATATATTTCCATAACAAATTATAACTAAAATATAAATATAAATATAAATATATATATATATATATATATATATATATATATATATATATATTTTATATATATATATAAAAAAAAAAATATATATATATATATATATATATATATATATATATATATAAATATATATATATATATATATATATATATATATATATATGTAAAATACTTAATTCAAATATATTTAAATATTTAAAATATTAATTCAGCTTAGAAAATGACTTATTTTATAAAATTAAATATTAGTAAATCTTAATTCAAATATATTTAAATATTCAAATATGTTTAAAATATTAATTCGGCTTATAATTAAAATATAAATGTATATGTAATAAATTTTAATTCAAATATATTTAGATATTTAAATTATTTTTAATAATAACAAAAAATAAAAATTATTTTACATGGAACAAAGTCAAAAGTGAGTCGTCCAAGCTGTATATATATCAACAACCATTTAATTAAAAAATACGTGAATTTTATATGTTCTTTTTTCTTCTTCCACGTAACCGACTCTCTTTTATTTATATATATCTCCATAACAAATTATAATTAAAATATAAAAATATAAATATATATGTAATCAATCTTAATTCAAATATATTTAAATTATTAATTCGGCTTAGAAATTGCTAATAAATATTTAAACGAAATATTAATGAATCTTAATAAATCTTAATTTAAATATATTTAAATATTTATATTATTAAATATATTTGAATATATATAAATAGTAAAATATTCAAATATATTTAAAATATAAATTTATATTTAAATTATTAATTTGGATTATCATTAAAATATAAATATATATGTAATAAATCTTAATTCAAATATATTTAAATATTTGAATCATTTTTAATAATAACATAAAAATTAAAATGATTTATATGGAATGGACTCAAAAGTTGTCAAAATCGACCCAAAATAGTCAAAACCGGATAAACTAAAATTCTAAAACTCTAAAATTGAAACCGAAACTGAACCAAAAGTAGCCAAAATTGAAACCAAACTAAATAGTCGAATCAGTTTATTCGATTTGTTCGGTTGAATTATTTTCATTTGTTCCGTTGAAATATGTCGAGATCGTAGTTAAATTATATTAAATATTATAATTTCTATACACATTTGTTGTATTTCAATGTTGCGGACAAAGTGGACTAGCTATTAAATTATTAAAGTTGGACGTCAAAACATATACATAGAATTGTTATTTTCAAACTATACATATTTTTAATCTATGTTTGGTCTTTCAAAATTGTGTCCAACCAATTATAGTAACTAATATAGTTTTAAAAATCAATTTGAGATCAGTGTATAGCCATTTCACTAACTTTACTTTATCACAACAGTACAACACTAATAACTGAAAATATTTAATTTTTGATGTACCAAAAAGGAGAAGAAAGATGAAAGCTAGAAATAAGGAAAAGAAGTAACATAGTTACATGCTTGCATTGTGTAATCAACTCATTTTCCTCTTTATTCTGAAAGTATTTTATTGCTCTCTCTATCTACCCATTAAAAACTAAAAAAACAAACCTACATTTGATGCTCTATGTCAATGCATTATCAAAAGTTTGATGATTCCTGAGTACTGCTCTAAGTCAATGCATAAAATTTATGATTGTTATTGGTACTTGTTTTTGGCCACTCCAAAGCCACTCAAAAAATCATTTATGGCTCTGCAAGTGCTTCTGGTATATTTTTCGTTTATGTCCCTTGATTGAGGTCAATGGTGTAAATAAGCTTCATGATGCTGACCCCAAATTTAGAGTATAACTGTATAAGAGGTTCAAGGGAGGCTGTTAGTAGGTTCACCAAGAAAAAGTCTCTTTTAACATCTATTTTGTGATGTCAAACCCAAATTACACTATTGTTACCTTTCATTGCAAGTTTCCTTTATTTACCCGAGTCTACTGAGTGCATTTGATGCTACTTCTTATCATTTGGCTAAGATCCATATATTGATAAAAAAATTCCTTTTCCTATGATTCCTTCAGTGTAAATCTTACCCAGAAAGCATATATAATTAACTTTTCTTTTCTCCTTTGAAATGTTTGCTAAGATGCTATGCAACTTCAATAGATCCGACAAAAGGTGCAAGTGCCAAAACTAGGTCTTTCACAAATAGCTAAACAACAAAAACCCTTCATCCCAAAATTTTGAGTGGCTAGGTAAATTCTTATCCCCCCCCATTTAGCTCTGTTTATGACCATATCCAGACATTACCATAAGCCCTATCCTTCTTCTCAGCCTCAGTTTCTTCCAAAAATAGTTGTTGATGAAACTATATGGTTATGGAAATTGGTTTATCAAACAGATAAGAATAGGAATGATCTCTTGGATTTGGTGGATTTGCAAATATATTAAAGAGGGCTAGGACATGTATAGTTGTGAATACTATTTAATTGAATTCATTTTGAAATATTTGTATTCATTTCTTGTGTGTGTTTCTTTCAGTGTAGTTTACAATAGGATCCATGTCCTTGGCATCATGCGTGATTTGTGCATGTACATATACCCTTCAAATATGTTATTATGTAGCATATGAATGTGCAACTAGTCCTTTGTCTTGCTACTACATTACATCTCTCGTTCATAGCATGCATATTCCATTTTCATTGTTCAAGGTCTTCCGTCTTAATTCATGTTTTCCTGTGGAATTTTACCTAGCAGAGATAATTGTCTTTTCTTTTGAGAACAATTATGTAGAGATGATTAGTTTAGAAATTTTTATGTGCATGCTAAGGCCCTTACTTGATGCGGTATATTGATTTTGCATAAACAAAAGTGCGTTCAGTTGGAAGACCTTGCTGCAGAGTTCAAGTTACGCACCCAGGTAATTTACTTGCCCAAAACCTTCAATAGGTTTTTTTCTTTTTCCCCTAATTATGTTGTAACATTATGGATTTGTTGCACTTCCTCTCTTTTGCCTTTTTTTCATAAAGTATGGTTGTGTTCCCATTCTGGTCTATACCTATAACCTATAATAGTTGCAGTCGTATATTTTAAATAAATTATATTCTCTTCAATAAATTATAAATGCGTGATAATTATTTGTTGCAATCAAGAATTCTTATTTATTTTTTCTAAATAATTAATATTAATAGTTATAACTAATACCATATTATGTATCTTTTTGAAATATTGGTTACAATCGTATATTATTGTTGTCTCCAGAGTAGCAGGAAGGCTTACAAGCACTCACAACAAATATAAAGAAGAGGTCAATTGGCATCTCATGGACTGCCGAAAAACACTAGAAAAACTTGAAGCATGCCATGTAGAGTTAAAGGAACTGCAGATCGACAAAGTATGTTGATCCTTACATTGTTTTACTAAATCTTTGTACCTTTATAAACTTTCTATAAGACAAAGACTTTTGCAGCATATAATTCATATTCTATAAGACAAAGACTTCTACAACATTTAATTCATATTCTGAAAAAAACTTTTGCATAATTTAAAAAAAAAGACTTTTGAATACTTTCAGTTTTAATATTTGTGCTTGAAGATGATTACTAAATTATACTTTCATTTATTTAATGATAGTTTTTTTTCTTACCACATAATTATTATATTTTGTTTCTCTAAATGTTTATTTATGTAAAAGGATGTTAAGGTTCTTAATGAGAATAATTTTCTTGTTTATTTTAGATGAATAACTATTAAATTTCTATAAGAAATGAGTGTTAGAAATATTTTCTACGAGAAATAGAGAACGTGAGGTAAAACCCTGCTAACAAGAGAGTTACCATTCTCGAGCAGCAGCAACAACAACAACGGTAGCATCAACAACAAGAAGAGCGGAAGCAAGGGCAAAAATTAGAAGAATGTATTTGTGTTTTGTATTATAATTGCAATGAATATATTTTTATTTATAAATTGTATTTTTTTAATTGGAAACACATCCAACAACTTTTAAAAACTATTGTAAGAAAATATTTTGACAACTTTTTAAACATTGTAAACTAATTAATTTACAATGCTTTTAAACTCATTGTTAACATTATAACTACAACATACAAATATTATTTACAACGTTTGGTAAACATAATTGAATAAGATATACAATATTTTCCAAAAGTTGTATAAATATGTTTTTATAATGTATGTACATTGTTGTACAAAAACTATGCACAACGATTACTGAATGTGGTCGATATTATTTCTACTACAGCTGCAGAACATTGTTGAAAATATAGTTACAATACTTGTAATATATTTTAAAAAGTATTTTTACAATATTTGTATAACGTTGTAGAAAAGTTTTTGTCAGATTTTATAAATTTCAATAATGTTTGTAAACTGTTGTGGGAATAACTTTTATAACGTCTTCACAACGTTCAAACGAGCATTGTGGAAGATACCCTACCCTTTTACAACCCTGGATATAACAACTTTATATTAAACGTTGTAAAAGCCCTTTCACATCATTTTTCAACGTTGCAAAAAGCGTTCTAATTTTTTCTTGTAATGATAGTACCAACTCCAACATCACCACATTTTGAGCGCTTAGCTAGATACGAGATACAATCCAACAATATCCATCTTAGCTCGTATCCGCTCGAGCAACCAGGCGACCATAAGTGATCTAGCATATTGTTATCTTGTTCCATTTGACCATAGAACTAAATTGACGTATTCATCAATATCACTAGTGTGTTCCAACCTTGTTCCACCTTGGGCATCAGACCCATGTCTCTAAACTCAATCCATATAATTTCCTCCATCATTAGGTCTGAGCCTTCCTGCGGATGTCTTACCCATACCACCTATAAAGGATGCTCCTAAACTCCAACTTTAGAAGAAAGCCTATATTATAAATATGATTATAAGCATGAATGTTCTACACCATCTATATTGAACTAATTAGAGCCGCCCAAACATGTGTCTTAACATGGCTTCATACCACTTTATTGGAAAATACACTACCGAACGACATCAATATCCACTTGAAGATAACAAACCACAATCTCCACACAAGAACCAAGACATATCAGACACCGTATGTGTGGTGACTCCATTACCATAACAAAACTTAATCTCTATATACGCTAATATAAAGACTGATTATTAAGTGGTTCCTTTGTCCCAAGAACCAATCCCTCACCAACCTAAAAAAAGAAGAAGATTGCACGAGGAAATCACTCACAAACCCTATGACGATCTTCCTAAATAGAGCAAACGACTCCCTGAGCATTAATGTTCTTCTCTAACTATCTTGAAGAGCGAGCCTACGAGCAAAGCATGGACTTTTATGTAGATTTGTGTGGTTTATCTCCTCGAATCACCATGATAAGCACACCCTTTCACAATTCTCTAAATAGCCTCCTTTAAATAGGTTAAAAAGCCCTAATTTAGGATTAGAAAATTGCTAAATTAGCCCAGCACCAGTTGTACATGGTCATTCAGATCTAATCTAATGCTCCAAAATGTGCTGATCATGCACCCAAACTGAACAAAAAACTTGCAAGAAGTATATTGGACGGTGTACTTCCTGCACACAAAAACTCATAAAAATGTTCTGACTGCTCAACGGTATACTTAGCATTATAGAGATCATATACTGTATGATATAATGATGCTGCTATTTTGGCTCTATTTGAGCCCTGATCTAGCCACCGATTCTCTGTCCCCTTCACGGCAACTCCTATCGATGCACCAATACGATACTACAGACTATCACTAGATACCTCGAATCGAGGCTTAAAACCCAATAAATTCCCCCTCCAATTTGATGAGAAGTGTTGGCCCTATGGCTACTCAATTAGACTCCATGTTTGTCGTCCCGCGATACAGTTCCTTGTCTCCTTCGTCAATGATATTGAATCCCATGGGCTGATTTGTATCTCTTTTCGTCTTCAACTCCTTGACCACCAAGCTGATGCTAGTTGTTATGCATAGCATCTTCAAATGACTAGAATCTCATCGACACCAATAAGTCGGTCAAGACCAAAGTCCCTGGCTATCAGCCTTATAATAAGTCTTGGTTGCATGTTTCTGAATCTATCTTTCATCGAAATTTCCCATTCCATTAAGCTTCTTCAGCACTGGATGGCCAATGCAGTTCCCTTAACATTTAAGCTTCTGAACATGGCCACCTTTGTGTTTGACACCGAAGCTCCCCTATACACATGTTTCCATTATATATATATATATATATATATATATATATATATATATATAGTCCAAGCTCCCTAGCCCAAGTGGTTGGGGAGAGGGGCTCACTTGGGGGAGGTCCCAAGTTCGAGCCTCCCCCCCCTCGTGGGCATGGGATGGCTTGGTGGTCACGGTCCCAAGCTGGCGGCCTCAAGAAATGGACGCCAATATATATATATATATATATATATATATATATATATATATATATATATATATATATATATATATATATATCTTTGCTTGTGTTGAGATGTGCATAAGGGGTGTGGTGGGGCACATTGGTGCCATGTGGTACTGTTTTTCTAGTGAAAAAAAGGATTAACTCCTCAATGATGTATCTATGTTTTTTGTTATGCTCATGGTTGTAGAAGCTAAAAATCAAGGTCCGCCACTCATTAAAGTGCGCCATCATCAAGTGGCGCCAGATTATTAGGTTGCGCCAAAGCTAGGGTGCACGGTGCCACGCGGTGCTCGAGAAGATTAGGTTGCGCCAGTCTCATGTAACGGCTATCATCATTACTGACAGCTCTGACAGCACGAAAATAAAAGAAAATCCATTCGAATCCCGTACAACGCGGTGCTCGAGAAGATTTTGTCAGCATATAATTAATGCTGACAGCAGGCCTACGCAAGTTGTCAAGTGGCACGTAAATTAATCAATAAAGCATAAAAGACCCAGTCAGAGGTGCCAGTTGTTGAGTTGCACCCATGCGCAACCTGGCTAGTTGGCGCCACTTGATCAAATTTTATGTCTAGAAGTAGGATAACATGGTGCGCATGCCACTAATCTCGAAGAACGTGTCCACTACACTGCCCTCGACCATACGTATCTCACTCAAACGATGCCACGCGTCCCCAACAGTTGAAGTAACCACTCACGCAACTGGATAAGAGGCGCACAACCGGAAGTACGTGCCATTCAGAATAACTACTTAACAGTTATTTCAAGAACTCTATAAATATAGTTTCAAATCAGTCTCAAAGCATCACTAAGGATCATAATCTCCTGACAAAGTGATGTTGCATTCTCCAAAGGCTTGTGTCTTCGATATCAGATCGTCCAAGGGATAAAGTGATCATCTTCTGATCATATTCCTACAGTTGTACTTCCCCAGAAATCAATTGTACTCTTATACTCTTTTTTAAGTTTGTAATAGAACTTTTGTTTTTGCAAACAAAATGGCGACTCTGCTGGGGACTACTTTCTTCTCCGACGAGAAAGTGACAACTCAATATGATACCTCATCGATCGGCAAGACATAGAAGACTTTGGTCGTTCAAATCGACCAAACCGCCTACGAAGCAATGATCAGTGCTGGGGGTACTAGGCGCACCTTAGTTGCTGCCAAGAGCAACGTGCACTGTATGGAACCCTAAGCCCTCTACAATACCAACCACTACTTCTGCACAACCTGCATATGTTATCTCTGTGCAACATGTGCCTACTGCTTCTTTGGCTCTAAACAAATGGAAATGCATTTTGGCTACTCCCTCCTCTTCACCAGTTCTGAATTCTGAGAAGAACCTATCTAGTGGGAGTACCAGACAAAACAAAGGAAAGTGCCCTTTGGCCTTTCCTCAACTTGCGCAACCTGCACCTGCAGCCTCTCAGCCACAAAACAAAGGGAAACACTCTTTAGCTACTCCCTCTCTTTCCTCAAATATGAACTTGGCACCAGCCAGTATCGACTTCAGCAAGACGCAAGCAGCCTGCGCCAGTGGCTAACTTATGCCAGAGATAGACTTCTAAAGTCAAGAACCCTCTTACATATGCTAATTAACTTAGCACTTCCTTGTACACTCAGGGAACAGGACATCTCAAGAATCGGAATCATGTTCCTAACATCGTTAAAGAATATGTTCTTCCAAATTCTTCTCACCCTATTGTGGTAACCGATCTCCGTGAACTTTCTAAACAGAAGCGGAAGATCACAAATCCGTCTCATCCACCTGTAATACAGCCACAAGAACACCACTGTAATCATCACCATGAAGTGGTTATCAAATACTGTTGTTAGTCAGCTAAACGGTCTATCTTCGACCGTCTTAACTACGCTCAGGTTCCTCAACCAATGATAGTAGATGAAGATGAATTATTGTACGGTTCTGTCAATATGACGTCTCGAAGAACTGGTGGTAGAAAGCATCAAAGACGTAATGCATTCCGCAATCCGAGTCAACAGTACTTAGATCAGATTCATGAGTACAGCAAAGGAGTATACCGACACACCAGATCAAGAAACTAAGAAACAATCGATCAAAGGAATCTTCTTTCTGACTAAGATACAATCGGTCAAAAAAATCTTCCTGATTCCAGTCAAGATGCCTTCAGTCAAAGGGATCTTCCCATCACTCATCCTGGGGGTAGTTCTTTATATGACTTTGATGCCGATAGTGAAAGTTCTGAACGGACCATCTTTTCTACTCGCTCGCCTTTGATAGATAGAGAAGTGACTGCTTATGTTGTTACAAAAGATCAAGATGCTTCCAGTTCTAACAGTCAAGAGCAGAGAATTACTGCTTTTGAGGCCAGTTTGAAGAGCATGGTTGAGATGATGACAGGCATGCATGCTGTGATTATGGAATAACATACGGTTCCACCGGTTGTGAATCTGATTCCGACCCAATAACCTGTAACGACATCTGCTCCAGCCAATATTGGTCTAGGGGTACAGTCTCCTCACAATGCTTCAATACCAGTATAGGCTATTCCAAGTCAATCTGGTACTGGGGGTGGTACTTATCATGTAGTACCTCCTCCTAACACATCAAATTAGTCCACTGCTCCACAATCATCGGAAGATACTAATGAGGCCGTAAAACTTTTACGTACTCAATTTGAGGCCTTCAAGCAGAAAGATGGCTTACAGAAACTTGGGATCAAGCAGCCTTATCCTATAGAGTGGAAGGAAGTTCAATTTCCTCCCAAATACAAACCTCCTACTATTATGTTGTTTGATGGCATCACATCCCCAAGTCAGTACCTCAATCACTTTGAGAAAATGACTGATCAATTACAGCCAAACGATGCTCTACTCACTAGGGTATTCGTCGGATGCTTAGTAGGTGCAGCTTACGACTGGTACCGTAGTTTGCCAGATGGTTGTATAACCTCTTTCTCCGGATTCAAACAAATGTTCATGGAACGATTTTATGAAGAAACAAATAACATAACTATGTCTGCCCTCATCAAAATTAAACAACGACATAGTGAAACGACCGAACGGTTCATTGAACGATTCCGCCGCGAGGCACTCAAAATGCCTCTCGAAACTCCAGAAGCTTTGACTATAGACACTTGCAAATCAAACCTGTTGCCTATAATCAGCATGTGGACTTGATCGACACAGTTTTAGGATTGGCCTTCATTCATAGTGAATGCTAAAGCAGCAGAAGAAAGTGTTGATAAGTTCAAACAATTAGGTATTTAGATGCCTAATCTTGACAAAGATGAACATGCTATATCAAATAGCGGTGGCCGTCAGAACGACCGCAAGGGCAAGAAGACTTTGGCTATCAATGTCAAAGACAAAGAAGCTCTAGCCGTCAATATAGGTCAATCAACACCTACTCCAACGGCACCACCACAGAGAGCACCATGTCCGAAAGAAGAATACTCTTTCAATGAAGATGATGTCATGAACATATTTGATTGTCTGATCAAGAGCAATAAACTTCGGCTGCCGGATACAAAACGGCCAGAAGAAGTAGGTAAAACTGACCACCCTAAATATTATATTTACCACAGGTTTATCGGACATCCGACTCGAGCATGCTACGTGCTCAAAGGCAAGATCCAGGAGATGGTTAATTCTGGTGCAATCACTCTCCAACAAGACAAAAAGATTGTAACGGCTAACGTCGTCTCTCTACAATTTGGTAATTTTCCTGCTCAACTTGTGCAGGACGGCGTCGTCCCTATCCCAAGAACCACTTTGAAGATTGTTAATCTCCCACATGCATGAACTGATGGTCTTATTCCTCTATCTACTGATAAGGAAGAAATCATTGTGCATTCATCCGAATTTAGTGGCTGATTTCGAAGCATCTTCTTCATCCACAAAGTCCAAGAAGACGACCAAATACAAGTCATGTCATAGACTTCATTAGATGAACATTGTCTTCTACCTTTACTGATACCTTCATCTCAATGGCAAATTCTTCTTCTTCCCCTGAAAGAACACTGCCAAAGTCAGAGGACAAATATCAACCAGCTTTCTATTTGTATAGTCCACAATCTCGTGAACTAATGACAAAGATGGGATATGATCTATAGAAGGCCCCCGGCTTGAATCATGGAAAATAATCTCCAACACCTCTTTTTCTATGCCTTCCACAAAATCAATCTCGTGTTGGCTTAGGTTTCTGGACAAACTCTTCATCCTGTCAAAAGAAATATTCTAAAAACAAGCGTCTCACAAAGAATTGTAATATGGTGTCCTTTGAACCTGTATCTGAAGAAAAAACTTTAACTGGTACCAGGTCTGGGAGACTTTACTTATGAAACTACTTAGAAGGTCAGGAAAACCCTGCTCCAGCTCCGGAGGCTATACCAACACATTCTTACCCTGCTGTGAATGTTCTATCTGCTTCATCACCTTCAGTGGAATCGACTCCTCCCAAACCAACGGCGGCAGACAAGTGAAAACATCCAGTCCATTTTGATAAAGTATTGAAAAAGACCCCACCTCTGGGACTCGAGAAGTCGTATAACTTTGATATATTGGCTCAACTGGCTAATACCCCGGCAAGGTTATCAATCTTTGAGCTCCTGCGTCTCTCAAAGGAAACTCGAGAAACATTGAGTGAAGCTTTAATGCAAGCCGATACTTGTCTGACACTCCTCAAGAAGTCAGAGGAGGAGCCTGTAACCTGATTTCATTATCATAGTATGATGGAGCTGATACCCAACATCACCTTTACACAAGATGATATGATGCTGGAAGATAATCGTCATGACCGACCCCTCTATTTTATAGGATATGTTGATACCATAAAAGTTGATCGTATCTTGATCGACCCTGGGTCTGCACTCAGCATCATGCCAAAGACTCTACTAGATGCATTGAAGATTCATGTGCATAATCTTTCCACAACTATCACAACGATCCTAGGATTTAATTCTGGAAGAAGTGAACCCCTGGGGAAAATTTGCCTGAAAGTTCAAATCAGCAATCTTCGTACAAAGGTTACCTTCTACGTGATGGATAATCATGGCTCCTATAATGCTTTATTGGGAAGACCATTCCTGCATGAGCATAACATTGTACCATCCACTCTCCATCAATGCTTCAAATATGTGGACGTTAATAGAGAAGTTCAGAAGGAAGTAGCTGATCTAAATCCTTTCAGAGGCATTGAAGCATATTGTACTGATTCTCGGATGTACAAGGAAGAGGTCATGAAGGTTGTACTGGCGATAGATAATGAATAAGAACATAAAGACACCTCAGATGATGTTCTCATAATCCTAGTCAAAGGACGTACTACTCGTCCAACTTCTTCTCAGACATTGACTATCCATCTTTCCTCTCATAACAAGCAGCCTCCTGCTGGAAAGATGGAATAAAAGGAGATCACCTCTTTTGAGCCACTTGTTATTGACCTTCGTCGTAACAAGCCTTCTCCTTCTTCTTCTCCTCCTCTGGTTATCAATCTGACTAAGCCTTCTGCTAAGGGCAAGAATCCTATTGTAAATAATGATGTACAAATCATTAAAATAGCATCTTCTTTGCAGTATACCGATGTCTTTTATTATGCATGATGTTATTTGGAAATGCTTGATAACTTTGAACCACTTACAATAGGAGCAGTTCAACCCCTCCAAAATAAAGTACTACTTGAACCAGTATTAGATTCCTTCTTTTTAGTTCCTTCCAGAAAAAATGATGAACTTCTAATACTTTTTAGTAAAGGAACAGAACAGGAAACTACTCTCAGTAGCGAAGACGAAAATGAAGATAATGGGAGACTCCAACTTCGTCGTTATAGCCAATAATCAAAAGATATTATTCAAAAGATGGATTATAATTTTAAATCTGATCTCAATGGCAGTAAAGGAAGGTGAACTCTCATTCGTATTTCCGCTCCAAAAAGAAAATTACTGCAATACTACAGTAAAATGAAGCATGGATTAGGCTATACCTCGCCAATTCCAACCCCAGAAGCTTCCGAATCTGACAAAGAAGAGCGATCTAACTCTTCTGATTCTGTTTCATGGTATTCTGACACTAGCGTCGGACACATCCATCATGTGACACTCTCTTCCAATATGGTGTCTGCCGAATTTTTAGATAATGAGGAGGAGGATATAGTTGAAGCTCCTGAAGTAGATCCTTGGGCACAAAGAATGGACACTCAATGGGAACTTCGTTTCGAACAACGAGAACCACCAACTAAAGATCAATTAATTTAGGTCGATGTTGGAGAAGAGGGCTCGCTAAGACCTATCTTCATCAGTAAAAGACTCCTAGAAGCAGACAAGCAAGAATTAATTCAGCTTATCTAGAAATACATTGACGTCTTCGCCTAGAGTTATGAGGATATGCCCGGACTGGATCCTCAGATTGCTACCCACAGGCTCAACATCTTGCCCAATGCAAGGCCGATCAAACAACAACAACGTCGATTCTGACCTGACATGATGGATGCCATAGAAACTAAAGTCAAAAAACTTATCTCTTGTGGTTTTGTCAGATAAGAACAACATCCTTACTGGGTGGCTAATGTCGTCCCAGTTATGAAGAAAACAGGAAAGGTCCGAGTCTGCATTGACTTTAAAGATCTCAACGATGCTTGTCCCAAGGATGGGTTTCCTCTTCTGATCACTGATGTCATGATCGAAAATACTTGCAGATTCGAACGAATGTCATTTATGGATGGATTCTCAAGATACAATCAAATTAAGATGCATCCAGAAGATGAGAAACATAAATCTTTTTGTTCTCCTCTCAAAGTCTACTGTTATACTGTCATGTCATTCAGTCTTAAGAATGCTGGGGCCACCTATCAGCGGGCTATGAGTACCATCTTCTGTAATCATTTGCGGAAGACTGTTGAATGCTATGTCGATGATATTGCTGTCAAAAGTCGTCTAAAGGAAGACCACATCCAAGACTTGAGAACTGTATTCGATCTAATGCACCAGCATCAACTCAAGATGAATCCCACCAAGTCATTTTTAGGAGTCTCTAGTGGCAAATTTCTCGGATTCGTCATTACCTCTAAAGGTATACACGTTGATCCCGAGAAGATCAAAGCCATTCAAGAGATACGTCCTCCACGCAACTTAAAAGAGCTACGAGGATTCCAGGATTGGCTTGCTTATATCAGGAGACTTATTTCGAATATGTCTGGACGTTGCAGACCATTCACTCAATTGATGAAGAAAGGTGTGTCTTTCATTTGGACTGAAGAATGCCAGCAAGCATTTGAAGACATAAAGTGGTACTTGATGAACCCACCAGCCTTAGTACCACCAATCTCAAGAATACCCTTTTTGATGTATGTTCGAGCGATGGATCATTCGTTAGGTGCATTACTAGCTCAGAAGAACAAAGAAGGTCATGAGAAAGCTATTTATTATCTCAGCGGTACAATGATCGGGGCTGAACATCGATATAGCCCAGTGGAAAAAAATGTTTAGCTTTGATGTTTGCTGTTCAAAAGATGAGACATTACATCACTGGCCAAACTATTCATGTTATTTCTAGAGTTAACCCTCTTTGGGTCTTAATGAAGAATCCCAGTAAACTCAATTCCCGGATTGCTACATGGGCCACATTATTGGCACAATATGATATGGTTTATGTTCCTCAAAAGTCTGTTAAGGGTCAAGCCCTTGCTGACTTCCTAGCGGCTCATCCAATTCCCGAAACGTCTAAACTCTATGATGAGATTCCTGACAAAACTTTAGAATCCAACATGATTTCAGAAGAAATTCTTGCCTGGCGTCTATTCTTCGATGGAGCATCCAGAATCGGACCAAAAGAAGCCATTATCGCAGGAGTTGGAATTTTCCTCGTATCACCGAAAGGATTAGCTATTCAAAGAGCTTATTCCTTGGATGAGTCATGCTCCAACAATGTGGCCGAATACAAGGCTCTGCTCATTGGTCTCCAATTAGCTAAATAATTGGATATTGAATATTTTGATGTGTATGGAGACTCTAAAATGATTGTCAATCAGGTCAGAGGAACATATGAGGTTCGACATCAAGATCTTGTCCTATATCATGAGGCAGCAGTCAGAATGGCTTCATCATTCAAAGGATTCTTTATTGAACATGTACGTCGAGCATGCAATATCGAAGCTGATGCATTGGCCAATCCTGTAGCAGTATTGGCAATTCCAGTCAGAAGACAGCAGATGATTGTTATTACTAATTGAGAGTTATTTTTTATCGAGAATAATTCAAACATTGAGTTCAGCAATTCAACTGAAATCAACGTCATCAGTGAAGACTAAAGAGTTACTTTCATTGACTTTGTGGTACATGACATCTTACCCGAAGATCCTAAAGAAGCTACAACCATTCGTCGCGATCACTCCGATTCTATTATAATCATACCACTAAGACCCTTTATCGACGAACATTTGACAGTTTACTACTACGGTGTCTTGCAGGAGATGAAGCAAAACAAATACTACGGGAGGCTCATGATGGTGTTTGTGGTACACATCAGCCATTGAGTATGGGTTACTACTAGCCCACTATGGTATCAAATGCCATTGAGTATGCAAGGAAGTGTCGAGCCTGTCAAATCCATGCAGACTTCATCCACCAACCATCGAAATTTCTTTATCCGACTGCCGCATCATGGCCCTTTAAAGCTAGGGGCATGGATGTTATTGGTCCTATCAATCTACCATCGTCTAGAGGACACCGGTTTATACTGGCTATAATCGATTACATTTTGAAGTGGGCCGAAGCTATACCTTTGTGAGAAGTTAAGACCAGCAATGTCATCGACTTCGTCAAACATTATGTGATATACAGATTTGGCATTCCTCGACGAATCATTCATGATAATGGACCATAATTTATCAGTCAAAAGTTTACTTGATTTTGTGATGACAATAGAATCGACAATATCGCTTCGACTGCCTATAATTCTACAGCTAATGGTTTGGCTGAAGCATTCAATAAGACTATCATCAAACTCCTTAAAAAGTTTGTTTCTACTAACAAATACAATTGGACTGAAAAGCTTGGAGAATGTTTAAGGGCTTATCCTACTATTGTATGCAATCCTACTGGTTGTATACCTTTCTCTTTAGTATATGGGTGTGAAGTTGTTCTACCATTGGAAATTCAGATTCCCTCCCTAAGGATTGCAATTGCCAATAAACTCACAACAGAAAACAACGATCGTCTTCAATTTCAAGAACTGGAAGCGCTTGACGAGAAAAGGCTACTAGCTCAACAATATATCGAGCTATACTAGGTCCGCATCTCAAAAGCTTTCAATCGTAAAGTCAAAGTACGAGCGTTTCGGAAAGGCAAACTAGTTCTTACTGTCAGACGTCCTATGACTATGATACACAAGTGCCAAGACAAGGTCGAAGCAAAGTGGGAAGGTCCAAATATTATAAGCAATGTTTTCTCGAACGGAGCTTATCAACTAACCGGGATGGATAGCCGAGTCGCTATGATGCCTATTAATGGAAATTTTCTAAAGAAATACTATGTTTGAAGGATGTATAAGATATCTTATGAATGTTGTATATATAAATAAAAAAAGGCATTGAGTTATTGTCTCTTATTCACTCTTCTGATAAACTTTTAAATCCTCAGCGGAGTATATCTACATCGTATCACTTGATCATAAACCCTATCTTTGAAATTCCAGCTGATTCGAATAATTATTTGAATTCATGTTCACATTACCTCTGAATTCTACTATCTACGTCAGCGACCTATCACGTCCACATTACCTCTGATAAGGTCATCTATTGAAATGACAATAATTTAAATATTATATTCTGTCACGCCCACATTACCTATATACAGATATAATAAATTTTATTTTTTAAGAAAATATGTCACGTATGGTACCTCTGAACATATTTCCTGCTTTTGATCTATTATTTATGTCCATCACAGGCATACAACAAGTAATGGAACCATAAAAAGAACATTAATTTTATTGATGATTCAAAATGTCAAGATTATATCATAAAAAAGACAACAAAAACAACTTCATTGAGGAGGTCGAGTACTGAGCTCCATGATCAATCTCTTCAAGTTTTCAGCTCTTTCTATCCTAGAATTGAGCACCTGTTGTCTAGCTTGAGCTCTTCCAGACTCTGGATCAAAGGGTATCAATGAGGCAGCTTGGCGCTCTAATTCAGCATGCTGGCTTGGACAAATTCATCTTTTTGCCGCCTCAGTTCATCTAGTTGGCTCTCGGCAATTTGATGCAACTCTAGCGCTTCCTCTTCACGTCGCCGAGCTGCTTTAAGTACTTCTTGGAGCCCGGTCAACTCAGCTTTTAGCTCCCGAATGCGAGTTTGGCACTCAGAAGCTTATTTCTCCTTCTCGATAGCTTCAGTCTTGTGCCGCTCAACAGAAGAAGCTGCTTCAACAATATGAACTTCTATTTCTGCAGTACGTTGTGAGAAGGCCACCGGAGAAGCTTCGAATTCAGTCTTTCGTCTTACAGTCTCGTTAGCCTTTGTCTCAAACTCAGCGTCTACAAATCTCTGAATATTTCTTCTTACAGATCTTTATAAGATTTGATAGATTCCTCAAGCGCATCTAAGATATGCTCCAGATAGATGGCTCTAGCCATATATCCGACCGTATGGATGGCTGCAATTATACATGAGGAAGGACCCCTTACCGATTCATAGGGATTATTTTTCTCTAGTACCCTCTGAACTAGAGGCTTCAAAGACGTGAAGAAAGCGTTGGTACAGGACTCTACGATGAGACTGTTCATCGCTAAGACGCCCGGAGTAGCTACCTCTGCTAGAATTTCTCCTTCTGCAACAGTTGGAGGAATCATTGACTATGCACCAGAAGACCCGACTACAGGCATCATAGTCGAGCGTCCCTCTCCAGTATGGGTCCCCATATCTAGAGGAGCCATTGTTGAGCTGAAGCTGAGAGCCGTTGAAGGAAATGGCATAATCGTCCCTACAGGACCTGTTACGGTCGAGATACATAGTTAGTGTATATCATAAAAAAATTAGGGTAATTAAAAGTTAGAAATTTACCCGAACTTGGCAGTACATATGGGGTATCGTGAGGTGTAACCAAATCCGTACAGAGCCCGACTTTGGTTGTTTCAGACACTACCACCTGACTACTTCCAACCTCAGAACCGCTTGATAGAAAACGGCTGCTTCTGGCCCCCGACTCTACTTGGTTAGCTGAAGTAATCACTTTCGCATCCTTGACCTCAAGAGCTTGATTGGCACGGGTCTGAGTCTCCGCGGCAATGTTGCTAGGATTTTCATTATTCCCAGCATCTTTAGGAGCCGTAGTCTGATCTTCGTTATTTTCAGGCTCATCAGTTTTTGGGCTTGGATGCCTCTTAACAACAACGGGGTGTTCTTCACCCTCAACGGTTATATGGCCTTCTTCGGCCGGTATCAGTGGGACATCTACTGAAAATGGTTCTTCTTCAGCAGCGCTTGCGAAATTATCTTCGATTGACGCTTCGCCATAGTCACAATCCAGGAGGGCGTCTATCATTTCTCGATCTTCTTGAGAATGAGTAGGAGTTTGAGCGGTCGGAAGATCGGCAATCCCAGCTTGAGATTCTATAGGAGACAACTCCTCCTCAGGGAATGTAGCCTCTGGGACATCTGGAGTCGGGGATAACGATGTTACTCCTACTGCAGCCAGTACAATTACGGAAACAGTCGTCTGTACAACTCGATATCCTAGGATTTTCTCGGTATTAACTGAGACTAGAGTATCAATTGTTGTAGTCTCTGTAGATGAAAAAGAATAATATTAATATATATCATTCATATCTTAAATTATGCTTAAAGTATAGAAATTACCTTTTTGAGATGGCAGATCCTTCTGCGAGGGTAATGATATATCAAATTCCTTTGATCTGGAAGGAATGGAGGAAGCGTCAATTGTTTGACATTCTGCTCGAGTCACCAGCAATTTTTTTCTGGCCTTCCGTAGCAGAGGTGTTATAGGTTCTTCTTTGACCTCATCAAGGTCATCTTGCATCCTGGGCACTTCTTCTCGGGCGACTCCACTCTATTTTGGAACCGAAGAAGGAGTTATCTCTCCTTCCCTAGGGGATGCCCGAGTATGCATCTGCTTCGATTGGGAACGAGTTGTCCTGGTAGTAGGCTATTCACTAATGACCAAAGTGGTCCTTGTCTTTTTCTTCCATGAAGCCTTAGGTGAAGAAGGAAGATCATCATGATGTGAAAGAGCAGATGAATCTCTACTTTTCCTTTTCTTAAGCCCCTTGGGGGGAGATTTTTCCTTTTGAACCATTAATGATACGTCCAACAGATTATTTACTTCATCTAGGAAGCTTACAAGAGAAGCCTCCAGAGGTTCATCGATAGGGTCTCGTTCTTCTGCATCCCTGAATAATTGTGCAGTACGGACTCCAGCCTTTGATCGCTTATCACTGGCAAAGATGTGGTCCAGATGAAATTTTTGGGCAATAGTGTTTGCAGAAGTATAGATATTTGTGTATGTGTATAACATACGCGGACCCTGAGCAAGATTATTGAGCATGGAGAACATAGCTTTGGTGCCTCTGGCATTATAATATCTCCAAGCTCTAGCACCATCAATCAAGAAATCCTTGGCCTGAAGGCAACTAGTGGCATTCCCCACATGCAGCTGGTCGTAGCCAAATTGACGAGCGAATTGACTTGGCAAATACGGTTCTAGAAAACACTCTTTCTCAAATCGATATACTAGGTAAGACGGCCGGATTGTCTTCAACAATGCAAAATTAGCCGGAGATAGATGGAGAGATGTCGTTTCTAAATCCATGAATTGTGGGAGAAGATTCTCATATACTGGAGGAGGAGGGACATATTAAAATCTCCATCCAGATCCCCGGTTTAAAGTTCTTCTACATTCTGAAAGTACGTTTATATTCCATCGAGCATTGAAATAATGCCTGATAAATTTGCCTCCAACTTCACCCATATCAGGGTCCATCAAGCTGGGATGGTGTAGCAATAACCACCCAAACAAATAAGTATAAGGCATTTCGGTGCGGTAAAAATCCTTCCGAGCAGCCTTATCGTACAGCATAGAGTCAGCAAAAGAACGCAGTCCTGCGTTCAGGCAACAAGTCTGTAGGAACGAAATCGTAAACCAGAATACTCTAGAGGGGGGGTGAATAGAGTAGGCAGCGGAATATTGCTAATTAAAAGCTTGTTAGCAGTTAGATCACAGAAATAATAATAATCACAAAAAGTAAATGACAGAATTTAAAAGTGATCAGAAGGCAAACGCAAACACCGAGATTTATACTGGTTTCCCTCTGGTGAGGACTAGTCCAGTCGGAAGAACTCTAGCTTCCAGTTGAATCCACTATTGGAAAATCCCGCAAGTTTTCATACGAAGTCCTTACAACTTCTACAGACGCGAGCTTTGATACGAAGAACTCGTCCAACTTCAATTGTGAAGAGTTGAATCTTCTATCAAGCCTCTGATTATAATCACTCTGAAACTTCTAGACAGTACCGCACTGGCAAATCGACTAGAGAATTGTAACTGGCTTGGGATTTGAAAATGAAAGCTTTTAAGAACTCTTTGGAAGACTGGAAGCTTAAGAAGAGAGAAGATTGAAAGTGAATTGGTGTGTTGAAATGATCGAAATGCTTCTCTATTTATAGCTTTTCCAAAGACAGAATTCTGATAGAATTCGGACAGAACTCTTTGTAACAACCCGTAACTGAAGGATGACCAAGTTCAAAAATCCAACGTTCACTAACGTTCCACATGGCCGAACTCTGGTCGAAATCGGGCTGAGTTCTCCTGAGGTTCTGCCAGTTCATTATTTGGAGAAAAATAAAGTTTGGCTTTTTGAATAATCCTTCAAGGGCTTTTTGTAAAAAGAATATTTTTGTAAAAACATGGGTCACTTGTAAAAGGATATGATAGTTTTGAAAACATTTTCGGATAGCTTATTTGCCAGTACGACTCGGTGTACAAAGTATTCCTAGACTCAAATAAAATGAAAAATACATTGCTTAGCAGGAAGTACATCCGGAGAGGCAAACGACTTCAGTCTTGAACATTGTTGATAACCATTGTTGAGCAGTGTCCAAAACGTCGTAGGTAACATCTGAGTTGACTTGCATTTATATCGAGACAGAGTTTGATCAATTATTGAAATCAGGTTTGACCATGACCAATGGGCCAACAATCTCCCCCATTTTGATAATTGACAAACCTTGCCGATATAACATCTAAGCTTGGAATCAAATCAAAATAGTAAACAAAAATTGTTCATATCCTGTATTTCACAAACGATGTTAGATCCTTATTTCTCCCCCATTGTCACTTAGCAAAATAATTGCATAAGAGAGAGGCTCCCCCGCAATCAATACATAAGTAACAAACAGTGAAGAAACACAAGAAAAATAAATAATCATGACGTAGAAATAGAATAACATCACAGGCATGTATTTGTCTCAGGCAGTATGTAAAGAATAAAGCAACATAAAAAGTAGTGCTACTATAAACTGAAACAAATAGAGTGCTGAATAAATATACTAAGATGCCAAAAAACTGAGGCATAACCAAAAACAACCATGTCCATGAATAGTCACATAAGAAAAAGTACTGATAAAATCTAAAAAGTATTGATAAAATCTTGGAATGTCGGAGCATTTCCAAGTAAACATAAGACAGAAAGTAACAGTCTCAATAATCTAACATATCAAAACTCATCATCATCATCATCAGCTGCAGAACCACCATGTCCAGAAGGACCAGCTCTAGAAGTACCAGCGCCAGAAGTACGAGGAGTGGCGCCAGCGGTACGATACCAATCATATACGTTCCCTGGATGGAACAGAGAGTGTATCGCCTCATCGTCAATGCGGTAGCCAGAAACAGAAGGGTCTCGAGGCAGAGAGCTAGCAGAATGTCCCGTTTGCGCAAACCTCAGATCGGCGAAGGAGTTGGCAATCGCCTGGAACCGAGTCACATCACGGAACTCGTGTTCCCTAGAGGTCTCAACATAAGAAGACTGCAGATATGATAAATGCTGATGGATACACTCAAATGTCATAGGGTAGGAATAAGAAGGAACAGTTGCTGTGGGATCAGTGGGAGTAGATGCAGGAGGAGTAGGTGCAGTGGGTGGAGGAGCAGATGCAATATTGCGACGAGAGAGTTTGAGAAACTTAGGCTCGGGGTCAACAGCACAAGTAGATAAATCAATATCAAATCTCTGAAATATGCGAGGAAGGAGCATCGCATAAGATAGGTTGCGGTCTCTTCCGCGACATCTACCCATCATCTGAATAATAGTCTTAGGGGCAGAAAAAGGAATCCCCTTAAGAATATGATAAAGAGCAGAAAGCTCAAGTGCAGTGACATCATCTTTTGAAGTGGATTTAAGAAGTAAGGTGGAATAGATGATGCGATGTAATTCGTAGTTAAACAAGTTCAATTTATTAGCCTTGAACTTTCCAGGAAGAATGCGTGCAGGCGCACATAGTTCATTCTTGAAACTCACGAGTGTCGTGCCATCAGAGAAATAAAAATCAGTGATGTTATCTAGCGGGGCACCTTCGTTTGGAATACCATGGATTTCTGCTAACGTGTCATCAGTGAATTCGATATTAATTCCTCCGACATGTGTCCTCGCTGTAAAAGTGTCTAACATGAAATTACAGTAGAATAATCTAATGGCATTAGTGGCAATGGGGAATTGTAAGGTGACAAAGTATTGTAACCCTAATTCCTCAAAATAAGGATGGTGATCCGGAAAGATAGTCCACTTGATCGGTGATCCGGTACAAATAGTACACATGTTAAAATCAGCGTACCACAATAACGCTTGATCGAAAGTTTTAAAATAAAACTCATCCGACGCACCATCATCCGATTGGACCAAAGAAAAGAGGTAATCCGTATGTGGATCTGAAGACGATGCCTCCTCACTGGCATTAGTCTTCTTCCTCTTGAAGGGATTGAACCTAGGCATTCTTTCCCAAAAATTTCAATAAACCCTAAGTATTGAAAAGTGGTGGAAAAAGGGATTATACCTTCCAAGAATCGGATATGTTGTAGAGGACGACGATCTCCGCACGAATCCAAAGTTTTGGAGAGAAACACCACACGAATTGGGAGAACAAAGAGGGAGTAGAACTAGGGTTTCGGAGGGGCGGAGCTGCTGTTGAGAGGATTTTTGGAAGTATGAAGAAGAATGAGGCCTCGGATTGCTGCTGTTATATATAAACACCCAACCGAACTCTGGCCGAATTCGCCTAGGGTTGCATGGCTATATATATATATATAAAAGTCAAATGAGACCACATTCTTTTTCATTAATTCGTTTCAAATGCTTAATTCAAAGTTTAGTAATTTTAAATCTCAAAATAATATAATTAATATTATTTTATAAATTAATATTCTTTACTCAGCATCTGTCTCAGATTAGCTGTAGGAGTACAATTCCAGCTAACGGAGGTTCACCGGGAAACTCTTAAGTACCGCTTCGCTTCGACCGTAGTCGTGGTGACAGACAGACTCTTTTTAGGCTTGTCTCGAAAACAGTTTATGAGTATCGAATAAATAATTAATAAAACAAAATTAATTAATATTATTGATATCTAAAATTCCTAATTCTTGACGTAAATAGTTGAAACGATCTTCCGCTAATGGTTTTGTGAATATGTCAGCTAATTAATTCTGTGTGTCTATGTATACAAGGTCTATATCTCCATTTTGTTGATGATCTCTAAGAAAATGATATCGAATCTCGATATGTTTACTACGAGAATGATATACAAGATTCTTAGTCAAATTAATAGAACTAGTGTTATCACAGAAAATGGGTATATGTGTAAAATGCAATCCATAGTCTTCTAAGGTTTGTTTCATCCACAAAATTTGTTCACAACAACGTCCTGCGGCGATATACTCAGCCTCTGTTGTTGATAATGCAACAGAATTTTGATTTTTACTAAACCAAGAGACTAGAGCTTTTCCTAGGAAATGACATGTGCCGCTGGTGCTTTTTCTATCTACTTTGCATCCGGCAAAATCAGCATCGGAATAACCGGTTAGGTCAAACGACGTGGTTTTGGGATACCATAAGCCGCCGGAAGAAGTGCCTTTAAGGTATCGAAAGATATGCTTAACTGCGCACAGATATGATTCCTTAGGATTGGCTTGAAAACGAGCACATAAGCAAACACTAAACATAATGTCTGGTCGACTGGCAGTTAAATAAAGTAAGCTACCGATCATACCTCGATACTTACATATGTCGACAGATTTGCCTTGTTCATCAATATCAAGCTTGGTTGAAGTCGCCATTGGAGTGCTAAGTGGCTTTGCTGCTTCCATGTCGAACTTCTTTAGTAGATATTTTGTGTACTTAGCTTGATTTATGAACGTCCCATTGTTGGTTTGTTTGATTTGCAGTCTGAGAAAGAACTTCATCTCTCCCATCATGCTCATCTCAAACTCATTCTGCATACACTGAGAATTCTTGACACAGAGATTCATCAGTAGATCCAAAGATAATATCATCTACATAAACTTGAATCAAAAGAATATTATTATTCAAGGACTTTATAAACAAAGTAGTGTCAGCATTTCCCTTTGAAAAATCGTTATCAAGTAGAAAAGAGCTTAGACGATCATACCAAGCTCGAGGGGCTTATTTCAAACCGTATAAAGCTTTCTTCAACTTGAAAACATATTCAGAAAATTTGAAATCAGTAAAATCGGGTGGTTGAGCTACATAAACCTCTTCTTTTATAAAACCATTTAAAAATGCACTTTTGACATCCATTTGAAATAATTTAAAATTATGAAAACATGCAAATGCACATAACATGCGAATGGATTCTAATCTCGCAACTGGGGCATAAGTCTCATCGTAGTCGATACCTTCTTCTTGATTGTATCCTTGAGCTACGAGTCGAGCCTTATTACGAGTCACTAAACCATTCTCGTTCAGTTTATTTCGGAATACCCATCGGGTGCCAATGACCAGATGATCAATAGGTTTGGGAACAAGTTCCCAAACTTGATTCCGTTCAAATTGGTTTAATTCCTCTTGTATAGCATCTATCCAAAAATTATCACTACATGCTTTATCAATATTTTTGGGTTCAAACTGAGATACAAAAGCAACACAGGAAGCTATATTTTTATTAGAAGAGCGAGTACTTACACCCTTGGCAATCTCACCAATTACCAAATCCTTTGGATGATCAGCCGTGAACTTCAATCTTTTTGGAAGACTCCGAAGGTAGCTGGTTCCTGGATCTTCTCTAGGAGGATCAGCTGGTGCTTTGCTGGGTACATTGAGATCTTCATCATTGTCATCGATTGTCATTTGATTTAGTTCATCAAAGGTGACATTGATCGACTCTTCGATGATCATAGTTCTTTTGTTGAAGACTCTGTATCCTTTGCTTTTGTCCGCATAACCTAAAAATATACTTTCATCGGCCTTTTCGTCAAACTTTCCCAAATTATCTTTAGTATTAAGAATAAAACATTTACAACCAAATATTCTAAAATATGAAACTGATGGAATTCTATCAAACCATAGCTCAAATGGAGTCTTCTTCGATTTGGGTCGAATTAGAACTCAATTGAGAACAAAACAAGCTGTATTGACAGCTTCAGCCCAGAAATACTTGGGTAGACTAAACTGGTTTAACATTACTCTGGCCATTTTGGATAGAGTTCTGTTCTTATGTTCCACAACTCCATTTTGTTGTGGAGTCCTAGGACAGGAGAATTCGTGTATAAAACCGTGTGTCACAAAATTGCTCAAACTCTGCATTCTCGAATTCGCCTCCATGATCGCTTCTAATACGAGTGATCATGTAACCTTTTTCATTCTGTACTTTCTTGTAAAAGGTGACAAATTTTGATAATGCATCATTTTTGCGTGTCAAAAAATATATCCACGTGTGTAGAAGCATGAAAAATATCAGAACGATAATCTATGCGGCTCAGAACAGGAGAACCCCATGCGGCTCATACATGAGCAGTCCCATGCGGTTCAGAGAGACTCTTAGTCTCATGCGGCTTGGATAGGAGAGTCCATGCGGCTTACATAGGGACAGCCCTGCGGTTCAAAGAGTCCCCCAGTCGCGTGTAGTTCAAAAGTACATACAGCTCACGGAGATATGCGGCTCAATGCCACGTGTACCCACGAAGACCCCTTCACACAGCTGGCCATCGAACAGTCTGCCTATTTAATGCTCTATCATGATTTGACAGCTGACGACTCTGACATAAAGTATCATAATGGCCCTGCCATAATGACAGACTCTTGGGATATAGGAGAAAATCTCTGACGCGATTCGAAATTGACACGTGGCTACTCCCATGCGGCTGCAGTGAAGAACAACTTCATGCGGCTGGCAAGGATCGTCTTCCTGCGGCTCACCAAAAAGCCATCCCATGCGGCTCGCAGTTACTACCCTTATGCGGTTCACCAAGGAACCATCTCATGCGGCTCGCAAAAACTATACCTATGCGGTTCGCTGAGACGCTGTCTCATGCGGTTCATGGATGTCATGCGACTTTGACAGAGTCCATCATCAAGACACGTGGCAGAGATTCAATGACAGCTGGCAGCAAAGATGGTTATGAGATGCAAAAATTTACCAGATCCCAATGACCATATCCTCATAATTAATGGGATCATGTCATATCATTCATAATCAAACCAATGGGACACGTGGTGGGAGATCCAAGCTACACAATCAATCATGAAGATTTAAAGCAATCAGTATTAATTATTCAAAAGATTTAGTGCTACCTCCATTTATGGCCCAGATCCTTCACGCCTAAAACGAATGGTCTAGATTGATTAAGCATCAGGCCGCTGCCACTTCGAGAATGGGCAATCATCCAAACCCTAATGATGTCCCCACTATTATAAATAGCAAGGTGCCATTCCCTTGTGGGATATATATTATCAAAAAACGCATACACAGAGAGCTTCCCCCCTAATAATCAGAGAGAAAATACACAGAGAGAGAGAGAAGCCAGAAGAGCAGCACGAGGAAAGCAAGAAGAGCATTTCTTCGGCAACGCCAACCATCTTCTCACAGGAGCCAAGGCTGCATACCGATCGTCCAAGGAGTAAGGCAGGGCTGCCATCGTCTTCCCGAGCCTCTATCGTCACCCCCCAGAATTTAAAATAAATAATTGTACTTAGACTGCTGTACCTAGGTTTTCGTCCCTAGGTTTTCTTTGTACAAGCGAGTTTGTAACGTGAAGTAAAAGTCCGGTCCTCCGATAATTGTTCTGTTCTTTTATATTTCATGGCAAACACGATGGCGACTCTGCTGGGGACTAACTTCTCCACGGCTGAGGAGTTGGTGACGCAATCGGATGCAGCCAAGCTTGGCTCCACGCAACAGAAGATGGTCGCCCGGTTCGACCAACAGGCGTTCGAAGAAATGCTCTCCAACAAGAGCGCTAGCCCGGTCCAGAAGCGAGCCCGCACAAAGAAGGCCCGCAAGGAGTAGAGACCCCGATCCTTTATTCCTACTAAAGCTCTTGCAGAAATTCCCTCTGTTGCTCAAGACGGCGAGAAGGACTCTTCTGCGGCCCCACTTCAGACCGTAGACAACTCTGCTGTCCCCAAGTCCGACAGAAGAAAACACTATGATGCTGGACTTGCAGGGGCAAAGAGAAACTCTACGCGAACCGAGCCGCATAGGGGTGCTAGCCGCATGGAAAAAGCTCATGCGGCCACATCCGCTAGCCGCATGAAGAAAAATCATGCGGCCACATCTGTCAGCCGTATGGCTTATGCGGCTACAGTCGCCAATCATATGGATGAAACACATGCGGCCTTGGGAGTCAATCGCTTGCAGAAAACCCATGCGGCCACAATTGCCAACCGCATGCGGCCAGCCTGCACGATCGTAACTCCTAGCCGCTCAAAAATAACTCATCCAACAACAGAAGATAACCGCATGCAGACAGCCTGCACGGTACCCAACTCTAGCCGTATAGCGTCCGTTCCATGCTTCTCTCAATCAGTCTTCGACCGTCTCTCATACGGTCCTGACCCTGATGGTTCTCTGGATGATAAGCCAGACTCTGTGGCATTCAACTTGGACTCCTCCTGTTACGCACCCGCAAGTGCTAAAAGGAGGAAGTCTAGGGCAGCGTAGGCTCATCAGGCCCAGTCAGCTGTCCCAACCTTTGACTATCGGGGCGTCCCGTTGAATATCACACGGGCCTCGAATGGGAAGTTGTATACAACCGCTCGAGTCCAGCCCCCGGCGACAAACGGACAGAGTGGTTCTTCTGACTTACGGGAGGCGATCTTCTACAAACGTAAGGAAAGAGGAGGAGTGTCGGCATGCAAAGAATCCTCGCTTGGACATCACTGCACCCAAATCATCGTCAACTGCTGTTGCAACAACGCAGCAATGACGGAAGATCGGCCATCCGTCTTCCAAAGACTACAGCATCCGAGCTCAGAAGAGGAGGCACCTCCGGTAGTCTCCTTCAATTCCGCTCAGAAGGTCCCCGCCGAAAGGAGGGGGAAAAAGACAAGCATCTCCAGTCCCAAGATATCAACTACCACAGCTAAGAAACTATCATCTAAACGGTTGTCTTCCATCGGAGTATTCCAACACACCCGTTCAAAAACAAAATCTATTGCAGTGGGAAATTCATCATCCACATCGTTGGGGGTTGGGGGTAGCACTCCTCCGAATATCCGCAACAATCCAATGTTTCAAGGAGCCGAGCCCGGGGAAGCGATTCTCCCATCAGGTACAATAGGCACCGATGTCCCCGAGGACACCCGTGACTCTCAAGACGAAGTAAACTCTGAGGCTGGGGGTACTGCTCCCCCCGAGTCCGAACCAGAAGGCAACATTCCTACTTATCCCGATGACTTCTCGGTGCATGGATAAGACTCGGAGGGCACGTCCTCCACCGTTCCTTCCATCACTCCTCATGTAAGGACGGTTTTCATGACGGACAGCAATCAAGGTGGCTCCAATGATCGCCAGCGCATCGACAATCTCGAAGCCATATTGCTTGCTTTGGTCAAGTATATAGACGAGATTAAAGTGGCCCTGCCAACTCTACAAGGAGGAACGCCTGGTCAAACAAGCACGGGCCCTGCGGTCAATGTGGATTCGAACTCAGCGGCACCAAACTCGGGCAATAATCCTCCCGAAGTAACAGCCCCTACCGCTACAGACGAGACCCGAGAAGTAAGGAGAGAGGTCCAGGAGCTCCGAGCCATGTTCCATGCCCGAGAAAATGCTCAAGATCTCAGAATACGGCAACCATACCCTGCTGAATGGAGGGATGTTCCATTCCCGCCAAAATATAAGCCGTTCAATATCAACCCATATGATGGCAAGACCTCAGCAAGTCGGTACATCACTTACTTCGAGGTCACCACCGACCATCTGCCCCATGATGACGCTATCCTCACTCGATTATTCATTGGGGCATTGGAAGGAGTCGCCTTCGACTGGTATCGCAATCTGTCGGACAACTGCATCCACTCCTTCGTCGGCTTCAAGCGCCTGTTCTTGGAGAGGTTATACGAAGTAGGGCAGGACGTCACCATGTCCACCCTCATGGACGTCGTCCAAGGGCTGAAGGAGTTAACAAGGAACTACATTGAGCGGTTCCGCCAGACCGCCATGAAGCTGCCCTCCGAAAATCCAGATTCCTCTTTGATTAAAATCTGCCAAAAGAGACTGCTTCCAACAATCAGCCTCTGGATGGGCGAAAGTCAATTCAAAGATTGGAAGGCGTTCATCATCAGTGCCACAAGCCCCGAAGAACGACTGAAGAAGGCTCGCCAACTGGGATTGCACATCTCAGAAGGAGAAAACAAGGGCAAGCGTCCCAACAACGATAATGGAGGTAACCCCTCCAACAATCGGGACAGCAAGGGGAAGCAGGCTATGGTGGCCGATACAACACAAAAACCTGAGCCGAAGCCCGCAGACAAACAATGGCCACAAATCGATTACTCCTTCGAAGACGGCTACGTCAAGCCTATCTTGGACATGTTCATACAAGGAGATAGAATTCAGCTTCCTCCACCAAGACGGGAGCCTCGGCCGGCTGATCTGGAGAACCCAAAGTTCTGCCATTACCACCGTTATGTACACCACGCTACACACGACTGTTACCAACTAAAACGGTACATCCAAAGCCTCATCGATTCGAACGCTCTGGCCATCGACTTTGAAGAGGTAACCGTAGCAGCCAATATGGTGTCCGTACAATTCGGCAGCTTCCCTCTGACGGAGACTCAAGACGGGGCAATCCCCGTCCCTCTGGCAACAATAGAGATTACCAATCTTCCACCTCCCCGGGAACAGGCTGCTGGTCTAGTACCTCTCACCACCTCACGAGGAGAGGTTATATGGGTCCATCCAGACTTGGTATCAGAAGTAACTCGGCCCACACCGTCTCCCACCAACAGAAAGAAGAGTGAAAAAATCAGGACCTGCCACACAATCTCAGCAGACAACGAGGAAGCTACAGCCGTCGTCACACGGTCCGGAGCGCAATCCCAACCTGTGGTTGACAATCCAACTAAAAATCAACAACCCACTACAACTGATGATCCGGGACCGGCTCAGCCTTCGACGACCGACAAGCCTAGGCCGAAGGAGACTCGTTTCGACAAATCTCTCCGAAAAGACGCAGCCCAAGGGCTAGAGAGGCCCTACAACTTTGACATCTTAGCACAATTGGCTAACACTCCGGCCAAATTGTCACTGTACGAACTCCTAAGGCTCTCCAAGGACGTTCGTATTGCATTAAGCGAAGCACTCCAAAATGCCGATGCCAATCTGGCTCAATCTAACCTCACCCGGGAGGACTCACCCGTGGATCTCCAAGACAGTGCCTGCACGGGAGCAATGCCCAATATCGTCTTTACTCCGTAGGACATGCTCATCAAAACCAACCTACATGATCGCCCGCTATACTACACGGGATACATCGACGACGTGAAGGTGGATCAGATGCACAAAGATCCTGGCTCTTCCATAAGCATCATCCCGAAGGGTCTGCTACATTATCTCCGCATCCCCATGCATCGCCTGACACCTACAAGCACCGCCATCAGCGGTTTCAATTCGGGCAGGAGCTACCCTATTGGGAAAATTCGTCTGAAGTGTCAAATTGGCGACCTCCAATCCGAAGTTACCTGCTACATCATAGATGCAGACACTTCTTACAACATCCTCTTGGGGCGTACATGGATTCACGATTATATGGTCGTGCCTTCCACGCTACACCAGTGCTTCAAATATGTCGACAAATACGGCTTCGTGAAGACAGAATTTGCTGATATCGATCCCTTCAAAGGGGTCGAATCCTACTACTCAGACTCCTGCCTATACGAAAAGTCGAAGAGGCACCTTGATGAAGGAGACGCACAAACTCATACCGAGACAGCCACGGGATCAGAAGGATCCCTGACGATCCACCTCCAAGCTCGCAAATCGGGCAAGTCTGCACCCCTTACCGCCACTCTGCGGAAGGACGCAATCAGCCTCTCAGCGCACGAGGAGCAAATGATAATCCGGCTGCCAAGGTCCGGCCAGGTGCCGAGACCCACAACGGAGCTACTGACAATCAGGCTACCAAGAGTCAGCCAACCACAAGCAGGGAAGCTCAACCCCTCGGACAGGCCCATGACGATACGCCTTCCCAAGAAGGGTCGTCACCCCGATGCAAGGTCTGACACTTCTAGCGAACCAGCCACTCCTCGCCCTACATCAAAGGCCAAACTGGGGGCCGCTAGTCTGCCAACAACTCCACGCTCTGCTCCATCAACTGAACCACTGACAATCATGCTTCCCAGGTCATCCTCTCAGTCTTCGTTCACACAGGGGGTAGCCGAAGAGGAACCAGAGCTAGCCAAGTATGTGGCTGCCCACACTGATGTCCCCTCCGCTGATGATGTAATCCTCCTAGAAAAGATACCTTACTTCATCAATAAAGGATTATCTTTGAACTACACCGAGCTCAATAAGCTATGTATAATGTATGCTATGGAACACGATATAGGCGCTCACCTATACACACAAGTGACAAATTGTACACCGTGATCCAGCTTACTCCAGTAGAAGACGCTTATCGAATATTCGAGGGAGGAGATCATCCGATCATCTTCGGCCGGACGAACAACCCGCATCCCCTCACCATAGAAGAAGTCGACCTCGGGTCAGATGCCGAGAGACTGCCTCTGTATCTCTATAGCCCTTAATCCAAATATCTCATACAGAAACAGGGGTATGATCTAGAGACGACGCCAGGATTGAACTACGGCACTGGGCGACGATTACCTTTGAAGCCGCCAGTCCCGGCGGGCAAACCACGGAACTACTATAACAAAACTCGATACGGGTTAGGGTATGTAACGCCTACTACGACCCCTAAAAGTTCAGATGAAGAATACGACTGGCAGTCACATTCAACCGGATCACCAACTTCCGACTCAGATACCAGCATCGGAGATGTGTTCAGACAAGTTATGTCAGTCAACATGGCATTCGCCGACGCTTACGAGGAAGACGAAGACATCCCCAAAATCCTCGAGCTAGAGCCATGGGCCCAGCAATTAGACGCACAATGGGAAAAGCGGTTCGAACTGAGAGAACCTCCTACTGAAGATGAGGTCATACAAGTGGATCTCGACAGCGAATCTTCTCCAAAACCATTTTTTATCAGTAAAAGCCTAACTGACGAAGAACGGGAGTCGCTGTTAGAACTTGTCAGAGAGTACATTGATGTGTTCGCCTGGAGCTATGAAGAGATGCCAGGGTTAAATCCTGACATCGCTCTTCACAAACTCAACATTCGACCAGATGCAAAGCCGGTCAAACAACAACAATGACACTTTCGCCCAGGCATTATGGATGCAATCGAAGCCGAAGTGAACAAACTGATAGCTAGTGGCTTCATTCGTGAGGAGCAACATCCAGACTGGGTCGCTAACATAGTACCCGTCCTCAAGAAGAATGGAAAGATTCGAATCTGCATCGACTTCTACAATCTGAACGAGGCGTGCCCCAAAGATGAATTCTCCCTTCATATCACAGACATCATGATCGACAATACCTACGGCTTCGAACGTATGTCATTGATGGATGGCTTCTCGGGGTACAACCAAATCAAAATGTCTCCTGATGATAAAAAGCATACATCATTCTGAACGCCAATTGGCACGTACTGCTACACAGTCATGCCTTTCGGTTTGAAGAATACCGGCACCACCTATCAAAGAGCCATGAGCATCATCTTCAGAGACCACTTACGTAAGACAGTGGAGTGCTACGTTGATGATATAGCTGTTAAGAGCCGCTGTAAAGAAGACCATCTGCAGGATCTAAGGACGGTATTCGACCTAATGAGAGCGCATAATTTGAAAATAAACCCTACGAAGTCCTTTCTGGGCATATCCAGCGGGAAGTTCTTAGGTTTCATCATCACTGCAAAGGGTATCCATGTAGACCCTGAGAAGACAAAAGCAATCATGGAGATGGGTCCCCCGAGAAATCTCCACGAACTCAGAGGCCTTCAAGGGAGGCTAGCCTATATCAGGAGGTTCATTTCCAACCTCTTCGGGCGATGCCGACCGTTCACGCACCTTATGAAGAAAGGAGTCTCATTCGTATGGGACGAGGAATGTCAGCATGCTTTCGACAGCATCAAAGAATATTTGTCAAATCCTCCAGTTTTGGTGGCCCCGGTTCCTGGAAAACCATTCCTGCTCTATGTACGAGCAATGGAACACTCCCTTGGAGCTCTGCTGGCACAGAACAACGACGTAGGCCATAAACAGGCCATATATTACCTCAGCCGAATGATGATTAGGCCAGAGCACCGATACACCGCTGTGGAGAAGGAATGCCTCGCCCTGGTGTTTACCATTCAGAAAATGCGATACTATGTCACCGGACAAATGATACATGTGATCTCACGAGTCAACCCCCTCAGGGTCCTCATGACTAAACCAGGGGCACTCAGCTCTCGCCTCGCTACATGGGCAATACTGCTGTCCCCTTATCATATGATCTTCGTCCCCCAAAAGGCAGTCAAAGTTCAAGCCCTGGCGGACTTCTTAGCAGCCCATCCAGGCTCGGAGTCCTCCAAGATGTATGAAGGGATCCCAGATGAGGTCGCCGACTCGCATGCAACCTCTCACGATAATATATGGCGAATGTTCTTCGACGGTGCTTCAAGGACCGGACCTAAAGGCAATAAAGTCGTCGGAGTCGGGGTAGTGCTGATCTCCCCTTCCGGATTGGTGATTAACCATGCTTACTCTCTCACAGAGCCCTGCTCTAACAATGTGGCCGAGTACAACGCTTTGGTCATTGGCCTCCAACTTGCAAGAGAGCTGGGGGTAGGATATCTTGAAGCATACGGCGATTCTCAGTTAATCGTCAATCAAATCCGGGGCTCGTACGAAGTCCGCCACGAAGACATGATTCCTTATCACCAAATAGCGATCGATATCATCTCATCATTTGAGGGGTTCTTTATCGAGCACGTCCCCAGACTCTGAAATATTGAAGCCGATGCCCTAGCCGGTCTGGCCGCTTCCCTGGTAGTCCCGAATTATGATCGCCAATCAGTGGATGTGATAGGCCACGAACTAGTCTGTCCCAAGAACAATGTGCAATTCGTGGCGAGTTATTCCGCCCAGACGATCGATGATGCCCCAGACTGGAGACAACCATTCATCGACTTCGTCGTCTACGACATCCTGCCCGAGAATCCAAAGGAAGCCACTTCCATCAGATGACGTTCTCTCAGATTCTTCTACGATACAGAGACAAAAATGCTGTATCCCGCTCCTACGACGGATTACTACTTCGATGTCTGTCAATTGCAGAAGCCAAAGAAATCGTACGAGAAGCTCACGACGGTGTCTACGGGGCCCACCAGCCCGGCCCAAAACTGCAAGACCGCCTTCGCCGAATGGGCTACTATTGGCCCACGATGGTGGCAGATGTGATAGATTATGCTAGAAAATGCAAAGCCTGCCAAGTCCACGCGGACTTCATTCACCAACCATCCGAATTTCTATATACGACGGTGGCATCCTGGCCATTCGATGCATGGAGAATGGATATCATTGGTCCAATCACCCCACCTTCCTCCAGAGGACATCGCTTCATACTTGCGATCACTGATTACTTCTCCAAATGGGCGGAAGCTGTCCCACTCACAAAAGTCAAGACTTCAAACGTGATCAGCTTCCTTAAGCATCACGTCATCTACCGCTTTGGACTGCCCTGAAGAATCATCCATGATAATGGTCCGCAGTTTGTAAGCCACACATTCTATCGGTTTTGCGATAAACACCGTATTCAGAATATCGCTTCGACGCCCTATAACCCGACAGCAAACGGGTTAGCAGAGGCATTGAACAAAACAATCATCAAACTCCTCAAGAAGTTTGTCTCCTCCAACAAACGTGACTGGAACGAGAAGCTCGGCGAATGCTTATGGGCTTATCGCACCACGGTCCGAACAGCCACCGGGAATATACCATTCTCCCTGGTATACGGGAGTGAAGCAGTCCTCCCCTTGGAGACCCAGATCCCCTCACTACGTGTCGCCCACATACATCAATTGACAACCGACAACAACCACCAGCGTCGCCTATAGGAATTAGAGGCACTAGATGAAAAGCGCCTCTTAGCTCAGCAATGAATTGAGCTATACCAAGCACGCATCTCTAGAGCTTTCAACAAGAAGGTCAAAATCAGAACATTCCGGGTGGGCGATCTCGTCTTGGCAGTCCGGAGGCCGATGGTCATGACTCACAAGACCGCCGGCAAATTCCAGCCAAAGTGGGAAGGCCTATTTATCATTGAGACAGTATTCTCCAACGGTGCTTACCGCCTCGCAAAGCAAAACGAAGACTTGCTCATGTTGCCCGTCAACGGCAAGTTCCTGAAGAAATATTATGTCTAAACGACATTCTCTACAAGATCTTCGAGTCATGTACCCGCTGGTACCGCTGAACTCTCACCCACAACATTTCAGATTATCGAGTCATGCACCGGCTGGTGCCGCTGAACTCACCTCCACATTCCCTTCAGATTATTGAGTCATGTACCCGCTGGTACCGCTGAACTCTCACCCACAACATTTCAAATTATCGAGTCATGCACCGGCTGGTGCCGCTGAACTCACCTCCACATTCCCTTCAGATTATCGAGTCATGTACCCGCTGGTGCCGCTGAACTCACACTTTCTTAATATTCTAAATTACCGAGTTATGTACCCGCTGGTGCCTCTGAACTCACATTCCGGTCACTCTTTCAGATAGAAAGTCACGTATTATTATACCTCTGAACTTTCTTCTTGGAAGAGATCCTCCCTCATGATCCACTACCCGCGCTTCCAGTGCACAAAAAGGGTAATCGATCCGCAAATTTCTGAAACGACCATGTCCTCCTTACCTCTGAGTTGTTTTTACTTCCACCAAAAATAAACCGCCCCCTCGCATAGAACTTCCACGTTCTCCTACCTCTGAGTCGTTCTGTGTACCCCCTCTTCATTGAGCCCACTCCTGCCATGTCCTCATTACCTCTGAGTGGGAAGGCTCCGTCGAAGAAACCTTCATGCTTGCCATGTCCACATTACCTCTGAGCAAGTACGTCGGTCCCCTTTCAACGTATTATCTGTACCCACAGCCGGAGTACGACAAGGGTAATAGGTCCACAAATGTCCTCTGTTGACCACAAATGTCCGCTGTGGACCACGAATATCTTCTGTGAAGTCTTCCCTGCCATGTCCTCATTACCTCTGAGCAGGAAGATTCCACGGTAAAACCTTCATGCTTGCCATGTCCTCATAACCTCTGAGCAAATATGTTAGTTTTCCTTTCACCCTATTATCCGTATCCCGAACCAGGGTACGCCAAGGATAATAGGTCCACAAATATCCCTTGCTAAGCTTCTTAGCATAAATCCACCATCTCACCATACCCCGGGAGCCCAGCTGCTCCACGACATTCTTTTTGCCCAATACCGAGAGCATCCGTGACCACTTTGCCATGGATGTTCCGGACATCATGACCAAACTTGTTATCCGTACCTAAAACTAAGGTACGCCTAGGGTAACAGGCCCATAAATAATCCCCCAGCAAGTCCAATTCTGCAAATGCCACAAGTACAAGAAAGAGAAGATGAGTTGAAACATGCTCATTTATTCGAAATTCTAAATACTACATCATTTGGGATCACATCCCTTACAAAAAAAAAGAAAAAAAAAGAAGAGAAGCAAAAGAAAACAGAAAGCTGATCACTGCTCCGGGGCACATAACGCCCTGAGACGGTCCGTCAGCAAAACAACCGATCGCTCAAACCTCTGGGAGGCTCGACGCTCCGCCTCGTGGGTCAGCACCGCCTCGTCCTCCAAATGAGCGTGAGCTTGCCAGTTGTCCTCAAATTTCTTAAAGGCCCGCTCCAGGTTAGCAGAAGATCGGGAAACCTTCTTGGCCTCCCGAACGATTGACTCCTGTTCTGCCTGAGCAGCCTCCAGCTCCGACTCTAAGAAGGCCAATTCCCTCTGGAGTGCGAGGATCCGCTCCTTCGTATCAACGATTCCACGAGAAGCAGACTCTTCCCGAGCACAACAAGCCTGACTCCGACGACCCAACCGGTCATACGAAGCGAAAAACTTATCAAAGTCTCCCCGTACAACTGGCCCAGCAGTATCTCGGGCAAGCTTGATCCTATCCCAAGCAGCAATGAGGAAGCCCCGCTCCCGCTCAATCGCAGCAGGCAAGCCCGCCTGTCGTATCGCCAGTAGTTGGGTCACAAGCTGATCAGCTTCTATCAGCTTAGGCTCCAGCAGTACAGCCAACCCCACCCCGCCCGGAAGGGACTTCAAAGTTACAACCTGACCCCGAGCGCACCGGAGAGATAGAGAAAAAGGGGTCCCCCGTTCCACAGCAGCATCTACGCCTCTTTTTAAATGGCGATAGAAGCTGTCAACCACGTCCTGCGTCACCTCGTCCAGAGTCTCCGAGGAAGCCGGTGTCAGCGGGAGTGTGGCTGGCAGCACTGAAGAAGACGCAACAGAATCTGCCGCCTCTGCCACAAGAGAAGCAAAATCCACACGAAAGGACGCATGAACAGCGGCCAATTCCTCTTCAGCGGCTCGCAGGACTTGAATACTCGACAGGGCTGAGAGGTCAATCTCCGGAGCCGTATGATCAGCAAACGATGAGGCGGAGACCATCGCCAACTCCATTCCTATCTGCCTGGAGCTGGCGGGAGGCCCCTCGACATGAGACGACAAAGGAGAGGAAACGCTTCTTTCTCCCGGATCACGGCAGGCCGAGCCTTCCCCAAGAACATCCACGGCGGGAAGTAAAGGGTCAGGACCTGCAGGGCCAAGGCAACCATGAATCGATTTGACCCGGAGGATATGTTGATAGAGCAAATAAGCCCCCTCACTAGTCAATATCTGGCTTATCTTACCAGTTGAGGAGTATGGAGGCCGAGGTTCGCCTGCAGCCACCACAGCCTCTTCACCAACAGTCTCTGAGTCAGGTATAATAGACTCCTCCGCCCTTGTATCCTCGGGAGGAGAAGCACCGAGATCGGCGTCGCCTTGCTGAAGTTCAGCGGCCTCGAAGACAGGCCCAAGGAAACCTTCATCACCCTGGGCCGAGGCTTCGACAACCTGGGAGTGTAGAAGCATGGAAAATATTGCTTTTAGTCCCACATCGGAAAGGTGAAGAAGAAAGGGCTTACTCCATTCTATAAATAGAGCCCCCTTACCTCCTTTGAAAAGGGCACCAACTTCTTTTCCCTCCTTCCAAACTTGGACTCTTCCTATTGCGCACCTTCGGGTGCTAAGTAGAAGAAGTCTAGGGCAGCGCGGGCTCTTTGGGCTCAGTCAGCTGTCCCAACCTCTGACCATCACGAGCGTCCCGCTAAGTGGGCCTCTGATGGAAAGTTGTACAAAGCCGCTCGTGTCCAGCCCCCGACGGCAAACGGACAGAGTGGTTCTCAAGAGTCTCTCAACAAAGATCGAGGGCAAGTGTTTCTATTAGCCCCATATCAGGGAGCAAACATGATACCTACGCACTCGTGTGTTCGGGATACCCGGGCCCACAAAGCGAGTGCACGGGCTGATCAAGACATTCCTCATGCGAGTCATGAGACGTCCTTCATGCGGCTCGGTCATGAGACATTCCTCATGCAGCTCGGTCATGAGACGTCCTTCATGCGGCTCGATCATGAGACGTCCTTCATGCGGCTCGGTCATGAGACGTCCTTCATGCGGCTCGGTCATGAAACGTTCTTCATGCGGCACAGAACTCAGGAAGCTTCATGCGGCTCAAAATCAGACGAGCTTCATGCGGCTCAGGAGTCCCATGCGGCTCAAACACATAGGCAGCTCGAGTAAACTCCATGCGGCTCAGAGAGAGAGGCCACGTGGCATTCAAAACAGTTGTGCTCAACGTCTGGACGCATTTAATATTCTGACGGCTGACAGCTGACAGATGACAGACCTGACATAAAGTTGTCATAATGACTGACACGAAAAGCAGAATTTTTCTAGGAAATAAGGAAAATCTTCACCAATACGGCGCTGTCTACCAAGCTTCGAGGCAGGTCCATGCGGCCAGACTAGACGAGTTCATGCGGCCAGTACAAAGAAATCTATGCGGTTCAAACCATGAAGGCCCCCATGCGGCTCAGCCATGAAGAAACCCATGCGGCTCGGCCATGAAGACTCTCGTGCGGCTCGGCCATGAACATATTCATGCGGCTCGGTCATGAACATATTCATGCGGCTCGGTCATGACAACCTTCATGCGGTTCGAGTGTAGAGACTATTCATGCGGCTCGGTCATGAAATCTTCTATGCGGCTCGGTCATGACGACCTTCATGTGGCCCAAATATGAACACTCCTCATGCGGCTCAATAATGATGATAGGACACGTGTCCTAAACATAATCAAATTTCGGGTCAGATTCTAATAATTTGGGACACGTGGCAAGAGAATGAATTAAATTGATTCATTTAGATTTGCAGACATCAGCAAATCATCATGATGGAGATTTATTCGACTTTTATTATTGATGGGATTTGGCATAATCCACATTAATGGTCCAGATCCTTCACACTCAAGACTAATGGTCCAGATTGATCAATCACCAGGCCGCCGCCACTTTGAGAACGGGTAATCAGCCAAACCCTAATGATGCTTCCCCACTATTATAAATAGCAGGGTGCCATTCCCTTGCAAAATACACAGAGTAAAAAAAAAAAAGGAGTAGGAGAAGAGAGAGAGAGGTCAGCAACAATAGAATAAGAGAGAAATCTACATAGGGAGAGCTCCCTCTTTCTTCTTGATAATCACAGAGAGGGAGAAGTCAGGAGAGCAATCCGAGGAGAGCAAGAAGAGCGTTTCTTCATCAACGCCGAGCAGATCTTCCCCGAGCCAAGACTGTATACTGATCGTCCAAGGAGTAAGGCAGAGCGGCCGTCGCTTTCCCGAGCCTCTATCGTCACCCCCCAGAATCAAAAATAAACAATCGTACTTAGTCTGCTGTACCTAGGTTTTCGTCCCTAGGCTTTCTTTGTACGAGCGAGTTTGTATTGTGAGTCTAAGTTCAGTCCTCCGACAATTATTCTGTTCTTTTACAATCAATGGCAAACATGATGGCGACTCTGCTGGGGACTAACTTCTCCATGGCTGAGGAGTTGGTGACGCAATCAGATGCAGCCAAACTTGGCTCCACACAAAAGAAGATGGTCGTCCGCTTCGACCAACAGGCGTTCGAAGAGATGCTCTCTGAAGGCAGCGCTGGCCCGACCCAAAAGCGCTCCCGCACCACGAAGGCTCGCAAAGAATGGAGACCGAAGTCATTTGCTCCTCCTCAAGCCCTCGATGGGATGCCCTCTACTGCTCAAGACGGCGAGAAGGATTCTCCTGCGGTCCCACTTCAGGTCGTAGACAACTCTGCTGTCCCCAAGTCCGGCAGAAGAAAACATTATGATGCTGGACTTGCAGGGACAAAGAGGGACTCTACGCGGACCAAACCGCAGAAGAATATTAGCCGCAAGGAGAAAGCCCATGCGGCTACATCCGCCAACCGCATGAAGAAAACTCATGCGGCTACTTCTGTCAGCCGCATAACTTATGCGACTACAGTTCCCGACAGCATGGATGAGACTCATGCGGCCAGTAAAGTCAATCGTTTGCAGAAAACCCATGCGGCCACGGATGCCAACCGCATGCGGCCAGCCTGCACGGTCGTGACCCCTAGCCGCATAAGAACTTGTCCGACGACAGGAGACAACCGCATGCAGACAGCCTGCACGGTTTCCGCTCCCAGCCGCATAGCATCTGCTCCATGCTCCTCTCGATCAGTTTTCGACCGTCTCTCATACGATCCTAACCCTGATGACTCTCTGGATGATAAGCCAGACTCTGTGATGTTCAACTTGGACTCTTCCTATTATGCACCCACGAGTGCTAGAAAGAAGAAGTCTAGTGCAGCACGGGCTCATCAAGCCCAGACAGCTGCCCCAACCTCTGACTATCAGGGCGTCCCGCTGATTATCACACGGGCCTCTGATGGGAAGTTGTACAGAACTGCTCAAGTCCAATCCCCGGCGACGAACGGACAGAGTGGTTCCTCTGACCTGCGTGAGGCGATCCTTCACAAGCGCAAGGAAAGAGAAGGGGCCTCGGTGTGCAAAGAATCCTCACATAGACGTCACTGCACCCAGATCATCGTCAATTGCTGCTGCAACAACGCGGCAGTGACGGAAGATCGTCCGTCCGTCTTCCACAGACTACAGCACCCGAACTCAGAAGATGAGGCACCTCCTGTTGTCTCCTATAATTCTGCTCAGAAGGTCCCTGCCGAGGGGAGAAGGAAGAAGACAAGCATCTCCAGTCCAAAGATATCAGCCACTATAGCTAAGAAATTGTCGGCTAAACGGTTGCCATCCACTGGAGTATACCAACACACCCGTTCGAAGAAAAATCTGCTGCAACAGGAGGCTCATCGTCCTCGACCCTGGGGGTCGTAGGAGCTGGGGGTAGTACTCCTCCGAACGTCCACAATAATCCAATATTTCAAGGAGACGAACCCCGAGAAACAACCCTCCCATCGGGTACAACAGATGCTGATGTCCTCGAGGACATCCATGATTCTCTAGATGAAGCAAGCTCCAAAGCTGGGGGTAGTGTTCCTTCCGAGTCCGAACCTGAAGAGAACATCCCCACATATCCAGATAATTTCTCGACGCATGGGTACGACTCGGAGGGTACATCCTCCACCACTCCCTCCGTCACTCCTCATATGAAGACGGTATTCATGACAGATAGCAATCAAAGCGGTTCCAGCGATCGCCACCGCATCGACACGTTGGAGGCCATATTGCATGCCTTGGTCAAGTCTGTAGACGAGATCAAAGCGGCACTTCCTACTCCGCAGGGAGTGACACCTGGCCAGACAAGCACGGATCCCGCAATCAACGTAGATTCAAATTCAGCGGCGCCAAACCAGGGCAATAATCCTCCCGAGATAACGGCCCCTACCGCGACAGATGAGGCCCGAGAAGTAAGAAGAGAGGTTCAGGAGCTCCGAGCAATGTTCTACGCCCGAGAAAATTCTCAAGACCTCAGAATACGGCAACCATATCCTGCTGAATGGAGGGATGTTCCCTTTCCGCCAAGATATAAGCCGTTCAATATCAACCCATATGATGGCAAGACTTCAGCAAGTCGATACATCACTTACTTTGAGGTCACTACCGACCATCTACCCCATGATGACGCTATCCTCACGCGGTTATTCATTGGGGCACTGGAAGGAGTCGCCTTCGATTGGTACCGCAACCTGCCAGACAATTGCATCCACTCCTTTGCTGGCTTCAAACGCTTGTTCTTGGAGAGATTCTATGAGGTAGGACAGGACGTGACAATGTCTACCCTCATGGACGTCGTTCAAGGAGAGAAAGAACTGACGAGAAATTACATTGAGCGGTTTCGTCAAACCGCAATGAAGTTACCATCTGGCAACCCGGACTCTTCTTTGATTGAAATTTGCCAAAAGAGACTACTTCCAACAATTAGTCTCTGGATGGGCGAAAGTCAGTTCAAGGACTGGAAGGCTTTTATCATCAGTGCTACAAGTGCTGAAGAACGATTGAAGAAGGCTCGCCAACTGGGGTTGCATATCTCGGAGGGAGAGAACAAGAGCAAGCGTCCCAACACCAGCAACGACAATGGGGGTAGCCCCTCCAACAACCGGGACAACAAAGGCAAGCAGGCTATGGTGACCGATACAGCCCAGAAGCCCGAGCCACAGCCAGCAGACAAACAATGGCCTCAAATCACTTATTCCTTTAAAGACGGTCACGTCAAGCCTATCTTGGACATGCTTATACAAGGAGATAGGATTCAGCTTCCTCCACCAAGACGGGAGCCTCGGTCGACTGATTTGGAGAACCCAGAGTTCTGCCATTACCATCGCTACGTCCACCATGCTACACACGACTGCTATCAACTGAAACGGTATATCCAAAACCTCATCGATTCGAACGCCCTGGCCATCGCTTTCGAAGAGGTAACCGTGGCAGCCAACATGGTGTCTGTATAATTCGGCAGCTTTCCTCCAACAGAGACTCAGGACGGCGTTATACCCATCCCTCTGGCAATAATGGAGATTGCTAATCTGCCGCCTGCTCGCGATCAAGCCGCTGGTCTGGTACCCCTCACCACATCACGAGGGGAAATCATGTGGGTCCATCCGAACCTAGTCCACGAGGTAACTCAACCCTCTCCACCTTCTAAAAGGAAAAGTGAAAAAGTCAGATCCTGCCGTACTGCCTCGGCGGAAGAAGAGGAAGTTTCGGCCGTCACTACTCGATCCGGAACACAAGCTCAACCGGTAACCGAAAGCGCGACTGATGATCATCCGCCCACTACCAATGATGCTCCGGGACCGGCTCAGCCTTCGACGACCGACAAGCCTAGGCCGAAGGAGACTCGCTTCGACAAGTCCCTCCGGAAGGAGACACCTCAGGGGCTGGAGAGGCCCTACAACTTCGACATCTTAGCGCAATTAGCTAATACCCCGGCCAAATTGTCCTTATATGAACTCCTCGGGCTCTCGAAGGATGTCCGCACGGCTTTAAGTGAGGCACTCCAAAATGCCGACGCATACTTGGCTCAGGTCAACCTCACGGGAGATAACCAACCTGCAGAGCTCCAAGATAGTGAGTGCACGGGAGCAATGCCCAATATCGTCTTCTCTCCGCAAGATATGCTCATCAAAACTAACCTGCATGATCGCCCGCTATACTACACTGGATACATCGGAGACGTAAAGGTGGACCGAATGCACATTGATCCTGGGTCCTCTATAAGCATCATTCCGAAGGGTCTGCTACATCATTTTCGCATTCCGATGCATCGCCTGACGCCTACAAGCACCGCCATTAGCGGTTTCAATTCGGGCAGGAGCTACCCTATTGGGAAGATTCGTCTGAAGTGTCAAATTGGCGACCTCCAATCCGAAGTCACCTGCTACATCATAGATGCAGACACTTCTTACAACATCCTCTTGGGGCGCCCATGGATACACGATTATATGATCGTGCCTTCCACGCTACACCAGTGCTTCAAATACGTCGACAAACACGGCTTCGTGAAGACAGAATTTGCTGATATCGATCCCTTCAAAGGGGTCGAATCTTACTACTCGGACTCCTGCCTATACGAAAAGTCGAAGAGGCACCTTGATGAAGGAAATGAACAAGCTAGTACCGAGACGGCCACAGGATCAGAAGAGTCTCTAACGATCCACCTCCAAGCTCGTAAACCGGGAACGTCCGCACCCCTTACTGCCACTCTGCGGAAGGACGCGATCAGCCTCTCGACGCAGGAAGAGCAGATGATAATCCGGCTGTCAAGGTCCGACCAAGTGCCGAGACCCACAACGGGGCCACTGACAATCAGATTGCCGAGAGTCGGTCAACCCCAAACGGAGAAGCTCAATCCCTCCGATCGGCCACTGACGATACGCCTTCCCAAGAAGGGTCGTCACCCCGATGCAAGGTCTGACACTGCTAGCGAACCAGCCACTCCTCGCCCCATATCGAGTACCAAACTGGGGGTCGCTAGTCTGCCAACAACTCCCTGCTCGGCTCCACCAACTGAACCACTGATAATCAAGTTGCCCAAGTCATCCTCTCAGTCTGCATTTACACAGGGGGTGGTCGAAGAAGAGTCGGAGCTGGCCAAGTATGTGGCTGCTCACACTGAGACTTGCTCATGTTGTCCATCAACGGCAACTTCCTGAAGAAGTATTACATCCGAAACGACATCCAAAAAAAAAAAATCCCTGATGATTGAGTTATGTACCCTCCGGTACCGCTGAACTCACATTCCGCCTCCAAATTTCCTAGATTGGTGAGTTATGTACCCCCCGGTACCGCTGAACTCACATCCACTCCAGATTACCTAGTCATGTACCCACTGGTACCACTGAACTCACATCCACACCATTCTCCAGATTCCCAAGTCATGTACCCTCTTGTGCCGCTGAACTCACATCCACAAAAATCCCAAACTACCGAGTCATGTACCCTCTCGTACCGTTGAACTCACCTCCTCCTTCCACAAAAATCCCAAACTACCAAGTCATGTACCCGCTGGTACCTTTGAACTTACACTTTGATCACAAAATTTATGGATTGTCGAGTTATGTACCCGCTGGTACCCCTGAACTTACATCCCGGTCACTCTTTTAGGAGAGAACGTTATGTATAAACATACCTCTGAACTTTTTTCCTGGAAGGGATCCTTCCTCATGATCTACTACCCGCACTCCCAGTGCTCAAAAAGGGTAACAGATCCACAAATTTCTAAAACGGCCATGTCCTCATTACCTCTGAGTCGTTCCATTTCCGCCAAAAACAAATCACCCCTTTACATAGAACTTCCATGTCCTTATTACCTCTGAGTCGTTCAATGTACCCCTCTTCATTGAGCCCACTCCTGCCATGTCCTCATTACCTCTGAGTGGGAAGGCTCCGTCGAAGAAAACTTCATACTTGCCATGTCCTCATTACCTCTGAGTAAGTATGTCGATTCCCTTTCAACCTATTATTTGTACCCACAACCGGAGTACGCCAAAGATAATAGGTCCACAAATATCCTCTGTTGAGTTTTCTCCTGCCATGTCCTCATTACTTCTGAGTAGGAAGATTCCGCGGTGAAACAAAAACCCTCATGCTTGCCATGTCCTCATTACCTCTGAGTAAGTATGTTGGTTCCTTTTTATCCTATTATCCGTATCCTAAGCCAGGGTACGCCAAGGATAATAGGCCCATAAATGTCCTCTATTGACCACAAATGTCCTCTGTTGACCACAAACGTCCTCTGTTGACCACAAATGTCCGCTGTTGACCACGAATATCTTCCGTGAAGTCTCCCCTGCCATGTCCTTATTACCTCTGAGCAGGAAGATTCCACGGTAAAACCCTCATGCTTGCCATGTCCTCATAATCTCTGAGCAAATATGTTGGTTTCCTTTCATCCTATTATCCGTATCCTGAACCAGGGTACGCCAAGGATAATAGGTCGACAAATATCCCTTGCTAAGCTTCTTAGCATAAATCCACCATCTCACCATGCCCCGGGAGCCCAGCGGCTCTACGGCATTCTTTTTCCCAATACCGAGAGCACCCATGACCACTTTGCCATGGCTGTTCCGGATATCCTGACCAAACTTGTTATCCGTACCTAAAACCAAGGTACGCCCAGGGTAACAGGTCCACAAATAATCCCCCAGCAGGTCCAATTCCACGAACACCACAAGTACAAGAAAGAGAAGATGAGTTGAAACATGCTCATTTATTCAAAATTCAAAGTACTACATCATCTGGGATCACATCCCTTGACAAAAAGAAAAGAAAAACAGTGAAAGAAAACAGAAAACTGTTCACTGCTCCATGGTATTCTTTCGCCCGATACCAAGAACCTCCATATCCGCCTTACCGCGGAGTTGTCCTAGGTATCCCTATCAAACTTATTATCCGTACCTAAAACCAAGGTATGCCAAGGATAATAGGCCCACAAATGTCCTCTGCTGACCACAAATGCCGTACTAGGTCCCTTAGTACATCCACATCTTTCCTCATCATCACATGCTTTCGGAGCCCAGCTGTTCCATAGCATTCTTTCACCCAATGCATAGAACTCCCATGTTGATAGCACCTCTGAGTTGTTCTATGTATCCTCATTCGAGTTCGCTCCTACCATGTCCATATCACCTCTGAGTAGGAAAGCTCTACCATCAACCTTATATTTACCACGTCCATACCACCTCTGAGTAAATATGATGGTTCCCTCTCTCAACTTATTATCCGTACCTAAAACCAAGGTACGCCAAGGATGATAAGTCCACATAACATCTCCAGCGGAAGTACCCAAACCTATCACGTCCATGCTACCTCTGATTGGATTGCCACACCTAAACAAATCTACTTTCCATGCTTCTTATTCAAAGTGTTCCAAATTTGCAATTTGGAAACTTTGAAGGGGGTCCTGTAGAAGCATGGAAAATATTGCTTTTAGTCCCACATCGGAAAGGAAAAGAAGAAAGGGCTTACTCCATTCTATAAATAGAGCCCCCTTACCTCCTTTGAAAAGGGCACCAACTTCTCTTCCCTCCTTCCAAACTTGGACTCTTCCTATTGCGCACCTTCGGGTGCTAAGTAGAAGAAGTCTAGGGCAGCGCGGGCTCTTCGGGCTCTTCGGGCTCAGTCAGCTGTCCCAACCTCTGACCATCACGAGCGTCCCGCTAAGTGGGCCTCTGATGGAAAGTTGTACAAAGCCGCTCGTGTCCAGCCCCCGGCGGCAAACGGACAGAGTGGTTCTCAAGAGTCTCCCAACAAAGATCGAGGGCAAGTATTTCTATTAGCCCCATATCAGGGACCAAACATGATACCTACGTACTCGTGTGTTCGGGATACCCGGGCCCACAAAGCGAGTACACGGGCTGATCAAGACATTCCTCATGCGAGTCATGAGACGTCCTTCATGCGGCTCGGTCATGAGACATTCCTCATGCAGCTCGGTCATGAGACGTCCTTCATGCGGCTCGATCATGAGACGTCCTTCATGCGGCTCGGTCATGAGACGTCCTTCATGCGGCTCGGTCATGAAACGTTCTTCATGTGGCACAGAACTCAGGAAGCTTCATGCGGCTCAAAATCAGACGAGCTTCATGCGGCTCAGGAGTCCCATGCGGCTCAAACACATAGGCAGCTCGAGTAAACTCCATGCGGCTCAGAGAGAGAGGCCATGTGGCATTCAAAACAGCTGTACTCAACGTCTGGACCTATTTAATGTTCTGACGGCTGACAGCTGACAGATGACAGACCTGACATAAAGTTGTCATAATGACTGACACGAAAAGTAGAATTTTTCTAGGAAATAAGGAAAATCTTCACTAATACGGTGCTGTCTACCAAGCTTCGAGGCAGGTCCATGCGGCCAGACTAGAAGAGTTCATGCGGCCAGTGCAAAGAAATCTATGCGGTTCAAACCATGAAGGCACCCATGCGGCTCAGCCATGAAGAAACCCATACGGCTCGGCCATGAAGACTCTCGTGCGGCTCGGCCATGAACATATTCATGCGGCTCGGTCATGAACATATTCATGCGGCTCGGTCATGACAACCTTCATGCGGTTCGAGTGTAGAGACTATTCATGCGGCTCGGTCATGAAATCTTCCATGCGGCTCGGTCATGACGACCTTCATATGGCCCAAATATGAACACTCCTCATGCGGCTCAATAATGATGACAGGACACGTGTCCTAAACATAATCAAATTTTGGGTCAGATTCTAATAATTTAGGACACGTGGCAAGAGAATGAATTAAATTGATTCATTTAGATTTGCAGACATCAGCAAATCATCATGATGGAGATTTATTGCAATCAACATTTATTATTGATGGGATTTGGCATAATCCACATTAATGGTCCAGATCCTTCACACTCAAGACTAATGGTCCAGATTGATCAATCACCAGGCCGCCGCCACTTTGAGAACGGGTAATCAGCCAAACCCTAATGATGCTTCCTCACTATTATAAATAGCAGGGTGCCATTCCCTTGAAAAATACACAGAGTAAAAAAAAAGGAGGAGGAGAAGAGAGAGAGAGGTCGGCAACAAAAGAATAAGAGAGAAATCTACATAGGGAGAGCTCCCTCTTTCTTTTTGATAATCAGAGAGAGGGAGAAGTCAGGAGAGCAATCCGAGGAGAGCAAGAAGAGCGTTTCTTCATCAACGCCGAGCAGATCTTCCCCGAGCCAAGACTGCATACTGATCGTCCAAGGAGTAAGGCAGAGCGGCCGTCGCTTTCCCGAGCCTCTATCGTCACCCCCCAGAATCAAAAATAAACAATCGTACTTAGTCTGCTGTACCTAGGTTTTCGTCCCTAGGCTTTCTTTGTACGAGCGAGTTTGTATTGTGAGTCTAAGTTCAGTCCTCCGATAATTGTTCTGTTCTTTTACAATCAATGGCAAACAGGGAGCTCCCAGCCGTCGCTGAGAGAGCCCCCACAGAAAGGACCACGGCACACACGTCGCTAATCAAAGCAGCAAGGGCCGGATCAACTCCAGGGGCAGTAGACGGTTCAGGAAAGTCCGGTTCATCAGACGGCTACAAAGAAAGGTGATTAAGTCATATCTCCGAAAGAAAAGAAAACTACAACAAAGAGATGGCTCCGACTTGGTCTTACCTCCGGAACAGCGTCTGTACCTTCACCCCTCTCCGTAATAAGTAGCCTACGAGGTCCGACCACCGCTCTCTTCACAGAAAAGGCTACTCCTCCGCCAGTGGACTCACGCCTGTCTCGCTTACGTGAGGGACTAGGCACGACAGGCGGTAGTTCTACCCGCACTACCTCCGGTACAGATGACAATTGGTCTACCGCCTCATCTAATACAACCGACGGTTGATCCATCATCATCTCATCTGCCTTGACGGGAGGCTGACCCGCCGTTGCCTCGTCACCAGAAGAAAGAGAGTCCTCGTCGTCCCGCTCGTTGTCTTCCTCAATTGTGTCGAAGGACTCGGAATCGGGCATAGGGACTCTATTCGCCCCTTTCTTCTTTGCCCTCGACATCATAGCCTTCTCCGCCAGGCGAGTGCCCACGATGAAGCTAGTCCTCGGGTCAAAATCGAGGGAAGGAGGATTTGCCGTAACATGATACAAAGCCGCCATATGCAAGATTTCCTCTATCATATTTATGGCAGGAACCAAGAAGCTAGTTCGAGTATGACAAGTATCATAGTAGCTCCATGCCCTAATACCATCAAGAATGCTACCTTCAAATCCCAGGTGGGAACTAGGACACCCGAGGAATAGCTGACTATACCCGAATTGACGGGCAAACCTACTGGGCAAGTAGGGCTCTAAGTACACAGTGTTGCGATTGCAGTAAAATAAATGCGCCGGGCGAATGTTACGCAGCTAGAAACGTATCTTTTCAGGTAAGAAATGAGGAGGTTCAACGCCATCAACATGAACACTCCTCACTTCTTGGTCGGTGAAACGGGGAACGGACACGAAGAAATTATATCCGTCCACCCTCGCCAACATCCTCCGACACGCCGGCATGGTACTACATTCCTAAGGCTGATGGTGATACTTGAAAAGAAAAGCGTCGTCGACCGTAACGCCATCCCCCGTCCCAGGCCTCATCAAAGACTGATAATGCAACAATAGCCATCCCAACAAGTAATGATAAGGCAGTTCTATACGTTCAAAGTCCATTGCCACATCACGAGCAATGACCTTGGACGAGAAGGCACGGAGACCATGCTGAATACTGCACACCATAGCAGGAAGAAGAGCCAGCCTGACCCCAAAGGCCAACTTCACGGCAGGAAGAATGAAGTGGCGACTGATTCTCTCAATAGAACCTGCCCCACCTGAGACTACACAATTTCGCAGCCACACCATTAAAAAACCCGCCAAGAGTGCCTTCTCTGACAGCCGCCGGGTACTATAATAAAAATAGCTGAGGGAGTAAATCTGGCTCCCAAATTTGTCACTTTTGGACTTCGACCTTCTAGCAGTCAACACCCAGTCCTCTACCTCCCTAGGAGTTTGACGATCCCGGGAGGTAACCCGGCCAGCAGCGATAAATTTGAAAAGGTAGGAGACCCAAGATTTGGTATGGGGAGCGCCTCCTTCCGAGCTGTCATTTTTTTGGATAGCCGTTCGGTGACAGGTGCTATGATAACACAATAGTTCTTGATACACAGCGACGAAACCTGGAAATCGTCAGTCTAAATCCGGGAACTCTTCATTCGTCGGAGTGTACACTTCGAAGGGCTCGTCTCCCCAGGGGAGCTTGGAGACAGCATACATCTCGTGAAGAGCGAGCCCCAATTCTCCTACAGGGATAAAAAAAGTCCCTGTCCGATGATTGTACATCTCCAAAAGGGCCATGAACAATGGCTTGTTAACGGGCAACTCGTGGCTGGTACCCCGGATAGCATCATAAAGATTGACTCCTCGCAGAAATTCCCCATATTTCCATAGAATCCACGAGGTCAGGTTAGCCCACGGGGGAATGGGGTGTAACCAACTCGGCAGTATCAATCTACCAACTGGATAGGACCCTTTGTAAGCAAGCTGGCTCAGGAAAGTGTCAGCCTGAGTGAATGAGAAGTTAGGACCAGGGGTGTTGATGAAGGTACCCGGAACTAACCCCATCACGGATCGACTGGCCGGATCCTTGATCGTGCGCACTGACCCAGTGGTTTTGTTGTAACGGATGTTACCAACGAGCATCCCCGGTCTGATTGGAGTGAGGGTGTCTGGCATGTGCCTGTCCAAGACGATTATATTGAACCACGTAAAAGGTAAATGGTGCTTCATAATAGGGATGTGAATCCGCATCCCGTCCAGGTCAAAATCTCAACTCTCGGAAACATCCAGCACTCGGGAGTTTTCTATGATCAACGCATCCCCAAAGAGGAAGACCGGTCTCAGATACTTTCCATCAGACTTCCCGGAGCTCATCATGTCACTGAGGAATTGGAAAGATTGAACCCTAATAGCATTCAGTCGCTCCAAAGGTTCATCAAAAAGTTGCTGTTCGGACACTTGACGCACTAAATCATCTCGATGCACGCCCGAGGTGAACTGACGCGAGCCAACCATAAGTTCCCCCGCAGGATTTACTGGCAGATTCACTGAAGATAAAGCAAAAGAAACAAGTCAAAAAGATAGCTGAAACACAAAACTACGTGATGCTTATGTGGCTCAGTATAGCCTCATGCGGCTCAGTTTAAAAGAGTTCATACAGGTCAGTCCAAATGAGCTTATGCGGCTCAATTTGAAAGAGCCCATACGGTTCAGTTCGAATAAGCTTATACGGTTCGGCTCGAAAGGAACTTATGCGGCTCAGTGCGGATGAGCTTATGCGGTTCAAAAGGAGCATATGCGGATATGGTTCGATTCGAATAAGCTTATATAATTCGGCTCGAAAAAGCTTATGCGGTCCAGTTCAAATATGCTTATGCGGCTCAGTTTGAAAGAGCTCATGCGGTCCAGATGGGCTTATACGGCCTTGATGATGAAGTAGTTATGCAAACAACTTTCATGCGGCTCAGGCCTGGGTCATATCCCATGTGGTCCGAATATGAGTCGGACACGCAGCATACGTGGGAATATAGGCTCGCGCATAAAATATGTGGCGTAGCCATGGCAGTTCATATTGATGGTCCTACCATCAATAGGCGGGTGAACGTCAGAGTGAAAAACAGGCACGCCAGCCGTTGGAGGAGCCGCCACGTTCGCCGCCGCAGTCGATGAAGACGCGGCCTTCTTGCCCTTCGCCGCCGCAGAAGATGACGCGGCCTTCTTGCCCGTAGCAGCAGCAGTCTTCTTGGAAGCCATTACCGATCGCTGATAGGAGAAGACAAAGAGGAAGTCTGCAACGAAGAGTTCGAGCAAAAGAGAGAAGGTAATGAAACCCTCAAAGAATAAACTTACTCCTACTTATAGGCGAAGGAGGCTCGAAAAAACAAAACAAACGCCTCGATCTATGCGCCGAAGAATAAACCGCTTCGGTCAAAACAAAACTGACCCTTGGGATCCTCCCCCAATAGGCGGCAAATCAAGGGCATTTAATGCAGAAGATTTGCACACGTGGCTAAGACACGTGGCAAAAAGCTTATGCGGTCTCACTGCTCATACGGCCAGATAAATCCATGCGACTGTACCATCTATGCGGTCAACAAAGGCCATGTTTCTTATTCAAAGTATTTCAATTTTGCAAATTAAAAACTTTGAAGGGGGTCTTGTAGAAGCATGGAAAATATCAGAACGATAATCTATGCGGCTCAGAACAGGAGAACCCCATGCGGCTCATACAGGATCAGTCCCATGCGGTTCAGAGAGACTCTTAGTCTCATGCGGCTCGGATAGGAGAGTCCATGCGGCTTACATAGGGACAGCCCTGCGGTTCAAAGAGTCCCTCAGTCGCATGTGGTTCAAAAGTACATGCGGCTCACGGAGATATGCGGCTCAATGCCACGTGTACCTACGAAGACCCCTTCACACAGCTGGCCATCGAGCAGTCTGCCTATTTAATGCTCTGTCATAATTTGACAGCTGACGACTCTGACATAAAGTATCATAATGGCCCTGCCATAATGACAAACTCTTAGGAAATAGGAGAAAATCTCTGACGCGATTCGAGATTGACACGTGGCTACTCCCATGCGGCTCCAGTGAAGAACAGCTTCATGCGGCTGACAAGGATCGTCTTCCTGTGGCTCACCAAAAAGCCATCCTATGCGGCTCGCAGTTACTACCCTTATACGGTTCACCAAGGAACCATCTCATGCGGCTCGCAAAAACTATACCTATGCGGTTCGCCGAGACGCTGTCTCATACGGTTCATGGATGTCATACAGCTTTAGCAGAGTCCATCATCAAGACACGTGGCAGAGATTCAATGACAGCTGGCAGCAAAGATGGTTATGAGTGTTGGCCCATTCCACGGTCACACCCGATTTCGATAATCAACATATACTTTAGTCAATACACAAAATATAGAAAATGCTGCTAACTATTTCAGGATGCATGAAATCATATTCAACGGACGATGTACTGCATAAATCAAAGCGTCAAAGTCATCAAAATCTTCTGAAGACTCTTTTCTACTTTTATTCTGTATTTTACATTTTATTGAGTCTAGGAATTACTTTGTAAAATTAATTATGGTAATACTGGCTTAGGGTTAAAATTGTCCTCCTTTCTAAAAACCTATTTTAACCCTTTCGTATTTTCGGTTACAAATATTTCAAAAACATATTTTGAAAATATTCTTTTCAAATGATTTTACAAATAACCAAAAACCAGTTTGAAAACTGTTTTTACAAAAGATTTTTAAAATATCTCCTGACAGAACTCCCAGCCGAGTTCGGCCCGAGTTCGGTCTGAACTCTGACCGAGTTCGGTCAGTTTGTATTCAAACTTCAGTTGCCTCCAAATCTGCGAGCAACGTCTAATTTGCGAGATATTTGCACCCGAACTCTGTCCGAGTTCTGCCCGAGTTCGGTTGGTGAAAACACCTATAAATAGAGAAGAACTTTTCACTTCAAATCATCAATTCATTCTTCATCTTCTCTTCTCTATTACTCAAGTGTTTTCTAAACGATCTAAGATTTTCAAATCTCACCTACATATCTCTTAGCCAAAAGCCAGTACTATCAGGGTTGATTTAGAGTCTTTTGGTTACTCAAGAGTTGTAAGAGGTCGTTCAAGTTTCAACAACTTTTCTGTTGTGGAGCTGGTCGTGCGCTCGCCACCAAGCACGGTGTTGTGAAGCCGGTCGTGCGCTTGTCACCAAGCACGGTGTTGTAAGAGATTGCAAGCTCTCAGTTAAAGCTTGTGCCATAGTGGATTAACATCGAGCAAGAGTACTCGAGACTGGATTAGTCCTCTCAGAGGGATACCAGTATACATCGCTGTGTCGCTGAGTTTGATTCTCCTATCTTTATTTACTGTCTCTTACATATCTGCCATAGTTTAATTATTTAATTGGTGATTATATTTCCGCTGCACACACGCACTCTATTTACCCCCCCTCTAGAGGGGCTCAACGATCCTACAATTGGTATCAGAGTAGGTTATATTCTTATATAACATACCCTAGAGAGTATATATATGGCAGCCGTGAAATCTATATTCAACGGTGAAGGACAATCCACAAATAGACCTCCCCTATTTGATGGAACAAATTACACTTACTGGAAAACACGTATGACTTTCTTTCTTAAGTCTCTAGATTTTGATCTTTGGTCAATAGTCATTGATGGGTATAAGAAACCACCACCTACAGTAGTTGAAGGTATTCTTATGGAAAAGCCGCATGACAAGTACACCGATGCTAAAAAAGTAAAGGCTAGTCTTGATGCTCGAGCCATCAATGCACTATTCTGTGCAATTGACAAAACCGAGTTCAACAGAGTTTTAACCTGCAAGACGTCTCACAAAATTTGGAAACTTCTTGAGGTAACCCATGAAGGGACTTCCCAAGTGAAAGAATCCAAAATTAGTAGACTGACTCAGGAATATGAATCTTTTAAGATGAAACCCGGTGAGTCAATTACACAGATGTTTACTCGTTTCCTTGATATAACTAATCCTCTACAATTTCTTGGTAAAGATTACAGCAATCACGAGAAGATTAGAAAGGTGCTGCGGGCTCTAACAAAGAATTGGAATCCAAAGGCCACAGCAATTATTGAAGGAAACGACCTCACCACAATGTCGTTGGAAACTTTGATGGGCAAGCTCATGACCCATGAACTCGACTTGCAAGATTTTGAAGAAGCAACACCAAAGGAGAAAACTATTGCCTTCAAAGCTCATGCAAGAAAGCCGACATACAACGATTCTGATGAAGAATCCTCAAGTGGTGATGAACAAGCCCTACTTGTGAAGAACTTCAGAAAGTATCTAAAGTTTACAAGCAGAAAGAAGAAAGACGTCCAAGAAAGCAATGAAGATGAAACCATATGCTTTGGATGTAAGAAATCAGGGCACATGAAGAAGGACTGTCCAGCTACCAAGAAGAGCAGTCCATATGACAGATCAAGATCAAGCAGAAAAGCTATAACTGGTCGAAAGTATGCCAACACAAGTATCTGGCATGAAAGCGACGCCAGTGATTCTGAAGAAGAGGATAGACCCTGCGGCAATGCAAATGTCTGTCTTATGGCATTTGACAAGGTATCTTCAAACCCTCTATATGATGAATTTACTTTCGATGAGTTAGAAAATACCTTTAGCGATTTACTTGAAGAACACAAAAATGTGCTTGACAAGTATAAGCAATCTCGAAAAAAGATTAAGGCATACACAACCGAGTTAGCTAGACTGTCCAATCTTATTCAAGATATTAAAGAGACGTCTACTACCGGTAACACGGAAGAGATAGCCAAACTCAAGGTAGACTATCATGAGACTATCCTCACTATTCAAAAGAAAGAAAGAGATTATGGTAAGATGCAAAAACTGTATGACACAGAGAAGAGGATGCACTTAGTAACAGAACAGAGACTCTCAGTTATGAATGCTAAATATGAAGAGTCTATTGCGATTTCTAAAAAGTTAGAAATCAAGTTAGGCAAACAGGAAATGCCTGTGACACAGCCTAATTTTAGTCCTAATGCAAAGCATACACCTAAGAGGACTAAAAATGAGAAAGCACAGAAGAAACACGAGTATCATCATGCTTTCACTTATAGGTTCTCCAAGAAACCAAACAAGCATGTGAACACAGTTTCAACCACATCTGGTTCTAAACTGACTTGCACTTATTGTGGTACACACGGACACATATCACAGTATTGTCTTGCAAGAAAGCTTGTTAATAACCATACTTTAGTCTGGAGACCTAAAGCTAATCAGCATGGACCCTTCAGAAAATGGGTACCAAAGGATTCATCTACTTGTTTTGTAGGTGGACCCTCAACCCTCTCATGCTAGAAGCAAATGGATCCTCGATAGCGGATGTTCGCGACACATGACTGGTGATGCATCTTTATTCGCTACGCTATCGATGAAGAAAGAAGGATACGTCTCCTTCGGAAATCTTGAGAGGTGATATTATAGGTAATGGTACTGTAGGTATTTCTCCTTACCCAATAATAAAGGATTTTGTCTAGTAACTGAATTGAAACATAACCTATTGAGCATAAGTCATTTGGCAGATAATGGTTATGGTATTAATTTTGTGAAAGATAAATGTACCATATATGATATGTCATCTGGTGATCCCGTATATAAAGGGATTAGAGAAGACAATATTTATGTTTTTTTTGGAGAATACTAATAATGCAGGAAGGTGCCTAGTAACCAATCAAGATGAAAGCTGGCTATGGCACATGAGACTAGGACATGCAAACATGGATACCTCACGTCTGAACACAAAGAAGTTGGTAAAAGGACTCCCAGAAATTCAATTCAAGAGAGACATGGTATGTGCTGACTGTGAAAAGAACAAAGCACATAGGTCTTCTTTTAAATCCATCAACGCTGTAAGTACTTCGAGACCTTTGCAATTGATTCATATGGATTTATTTGGTCCAAGTAGAGTCGCTAGTCTTGGCGGTAAACTCTATGCTTTTGTCATTGTTGATGATTTCTCTCGTTTTACATGGGTTTACTTTTTATCAAACAAAAGTGATGCTATTTTTGAATTTCAGATATTTTGTAAAAAGGTATAAAACGAAAAAGGCTTCATGATTACTCGTATTCGAAGTGATCATGGTGGCGAATTCGAAAATTCTGATTTCAAAAAGTTTTGTGATGATAGTGGATATTACCACGAATTTTCTTGTCCTAGAACTCCCCAACAGAATGGTGTTATGGAGCGGAAGAACCGTACTCTAAGCGAAATGGCTAGAGTCATGCTTAATCAGCATAATCTTCCTAAATATTTTTGGGCAGAAGCTGTTAGTACAGCCTGTCATATTTTAAATAGGGTGTTGATTCGACCAATCTCGAAGAAAACACCATATGAGCTTTGGTTTGGAAGAATTCCAAACATTTCTTATTTTAAAGTTTTTGGTTGTCGCTGTTTCATCCTGAACACCAAGGATAACTTGGGTAAGTTCGACTCCAAAGCAGATGACGGGATATTTCTCGGATATGCTGCTAAGAGTAAGGGATATAGAATTTTTAATAAAAGATATTTGATTGTTGAAGAAAGTATTAATGTTACCTTTGATGAGTTGAATAGTCATAGATCTAGCGACAGTGATGATGAAGATGTACCTACAAAGACAAAGAAGAGTTCTGAGAAAGATCCTACCCAAGAGGCAAGAACTGATAAAAGTTCGGAAGATGCTGGAACTGAGAAGAGCCTTGTGAAAGGTATGGCCGAAAGATTCGAATCATTGAGATTCAAACCAGATCATCCAAAAACTCTCATAATAGGTGATGTATCCAAAGGTGTAAGTACTCGTTCATCTCTTAGAGATTCTGAAGTAGCAGCTAATGTAGCATTTATTTCACAAATAGAACCTAAGAATGTTGATGAGACTTTTTCTGATGAATTTTGGATTTCTGCCATGCAAGAGGAACTTAATCAATTTGAGAGCAACCAAGTTTGGGAACTCGTTCCTAAACCTATTGGTCAATCGATAATTGGTACCAAATGGGTGTTCCGAAATAAACTTAGTGAAGATGGACAAGTTCTACGCAACAAAGCACGTCTAGTTGCACAAAGTTATAATCAAGAAGAAGGAATTGATTATGATGAGACCAATGCTCCTGTTGCTAGACTAGAAGCCATCCGCATGTTTTATGCTTTTGCTTGTTTTAATGATTTCAAACTTTTTCAAATGGACGTGAAAAGCGCATTTTTAAATGGTTATTTGAAAGAAGAGGTTTTTGTGAAACAACCCCTGGTTTTGAAGATTTTCAAAAACCTGATCACGTCTTCAAGCTTAAGAAATCACTTTATGGACTCAAACAAGCACCTCCTGCTTGGTATGAATGCCTAAGCGCCTTCTTACTTGATAATAGATTTTCAAAAGGCAAGATTGATACTACTCTTTTTATTAAATCCATGAATAATGATATACTTCTAGTGCAAATTTATGTAGATGACATTATCTTTGGTTCTACTAATGAACAACTCTGTCAAGAATTTGCCAAGTGTATGCAGAGTGAATTTGAGATGAGCATGATGGGAGAGCTGAACTTCTTCCTAGGATTGCAAATCAAACAACACTCAAACGGAACATTCATCAACCAAGCCAAGTACACGAAGGACATACTGAAGAAGTACGACTTCGAGAATGTAAAGCCAATTGGGACTCCTATGGCTACATCAACAAAGCTTGATACTGATGAAAATGGCAAACCTGTTGATCAGCGTAAGTATCGAGGTATGATTGGTAGTTTATTATATTTAACTGCTAGTCGCCCTGATATTATGTTTAGTGTTTGCATATGTCCACGATATCAGGCAAACCCTAAGGAATCACATCTTAGTGCCATTAAGCGTATCTTCCGATACCTTAAAGGAACTTCTACAGTTGGCTTATGGTATCCCAAAACCAAATCCTTTGACCTTATAGGTTACTCGGATACGGATTTTGCTGGATGCAAAGTGGACCGTAAAAGTACCAGTGGCACATGTCATTTCTTAGGAAAAGCCTTAGTCTTCTGGTTTAACAAGAAACAAAATTCAGTAGCATTATCAACAACTGAGGCTGAGTATATCGCCGCATGACGCTGTTGTGCTCAAATTTTGTGGATGAAGCAAACCTTAGAGGACTACAATCTGCACTATACAAATGTTCCTATTTATTGTGATAACACTAGTGCAATTAATTTGACTAAGAACCCTATCTGTCATTCACGCACAAAGCACATAGAAGTTAGACATCATTTTTTACGTGATCATCAACAACACGGGGATATTTGCTTAGAATTTATTGATACTGAACATCAACTAGCTGATATTTTCACTAAACCATTGGCTGAAGACCATTTTAACATCTTGAGGCGTGAGCTCGACATTCTTGAATTCTCGGACTCTTAAAACATATGGTAATTAAAACTGCATTTATGACTTGACAATTTATTATTTAATGAAAATTATTTTTGGGGACAAACTTACAAAGGGTATGTCTGTCACCACGGCTACGGTCGAAGCGAAGCGGTACTTAAGAGTTCCCCGGTGAACCACCGTTAGCTGGGACAACCCCTATAGTTAACTCGAAAATAATAGCAGTTATTTAATAAACCAGTCAAATGTTAATTATTACAGTCTTTATTTACCTGACTGCTTTGACTGTCTCGGGAATGCAAGTGGCCGAACTCGGCCCGAACTCTGACCGAGTTCGGACCGAATTCGGACCGAGTTCGGTCGGCACTGCGATGGTTCCAGAACCGAACAGCCGGCCCTAGCACCTATTTAATTCATCCTTTCTTCCACTTTTTCTCCACACCAAAACGTGGAATACTTCCATCTCCTACTAGAAGTCCTTCCTCCTCCTTCTCTGCAAGGAATCGACAAGTTCAAGTGGGCGATCTTCTTCCTCATGGCTCCGAAACGTCAACGAGGAAATTCTTCTCAAGGTGCTTCCTCCTCATCCGACTACACTCCGGCAAGTCTCTTTAGTCCAGTCAAACCTAGAGATCCCGAGGAATATGATAGCACTTTGTTTCCCGATAAAGACTTCTCCGATCTCTGGTTTGATTCTTTCTCTTTTCGTCGTATTTGTGCTGGAGCCTTCGTCAATTTTACAACTTTCTTTGAATAGGCTCCTGTTTTTGATCAACTTGGATTCCGCGACTTTTTCGAGGTCCAAGATAACATTTACGACAATGCAGTCCGTATGTTTTACTGCAACTTGCAAGTAAAACAAAACGGGAATTTCTATTCCTGTATTACTGGACAGGAATTAGAATTTAGCGCCACCGATATCAGTGAATACTTTCACGTTCCTGATCTTGGTGATGCACTTGTTGACATCCACCATGTTCAATTCCCTGCCGATGTCACTTTAGCTTCCTTTAGGGAATTGATTTGTCACCCTACTCCTCCTCCCCGGAGAATCTTTTCTAGACATCTAAACCAAACTTTTTACGAGCTTCATCGTATGATTTTCTCGGCCCTTCTTCCGAAGAAAGGCTCTACCGATGAAGTTACATTTTTGGAACTTTCTGCTCTTTATCACATTCATTTTGGAATTCCTTTCTCCGTTCCAAAAACTATGATGTCTTGGATGCTCAACTGCAAGAATGCAGGTAGGAACCTAGTCTTTCCTATGCACCTTGCTAGTATATTTCGACGTTTTGAGATTGATCTTGAAACGTGTGCCATTTCTTCTCCACCTGTTGAGTTGACCCGCTCTCGTCGGTTTCCTCAACCTCCTGGTGCTGCTCCTGCTGTCCCAGCTGCTGATGCTGAGGCCCCTCCAGCTGATGCTTATCCTGCTCTGGCTCCTGCCCCAGGACTCGATCAGGCATTCTACCAGCGGTTTGATGATTTCGTTGCCGTTTTCACGCAACGTCATCAGGACTGTGAGTTTCGGCACATTTCTCAGGCCCAGGTGCTGAGAAACAGTATTGCCGATCTCCACTACAGCCTGGTTCAGGATCCAGTCCGTCCACTCACTATCCTTCCACACCCGGCTTTTCCTGGTCCTCGTTTTACTGATGAGGTCACTTTTCAGTATTTCGACCTGACCACTGCTTATTTCCCTCATGATCCTCCTAGTGCGAACGACCCAGCGATGTGATGTGGATTCAGCCATGGGATAGTGGATTTAGTTTTGATTAGTTGATGCAGTTTATGTAGTAGTTTCATTTTATTTCATGTCTAAACTGGTTCAGTTAGACTTTATCAGTTGTATTTTTTAGATTATTAGTGGAACCTCTATGATATTTCAGTTTATTATGACATAGTTCTTTTTATTCCAGTTGTCTATGCTGTGATTACTTCTTTTTACTTCACTTTGTCTTGTCTATTCTATTGTTGGCTTCATGTTTTACGGGGGAGCCTATTCATTTTACTACTTGACAAAGGGAGAGAAAAGGAGTATATACCAAACGCAAGGATATATCCAAAACAAAAACATCTCAATTTTCAGGTATTTTTTGTATTTTGTTCTATTTTGATATAAATATATTTTGGTATAGACTCAAGTTTGTCAATTATCAAAATGGGGGAGATTGTTGGCCCATTCCACGGTCACACCCGATTTCGATAATCAGCATATACTTTAGTCAATACACAAAATATAGAAAATGCTGCTAACTATTTCAGGATGCATGAAATCATATTCAACGGACGATGTACTGCATAAATCAAAGCGTCGAAGTTATCAAAATCTTCTGAAGACTCATTTCTACTTTTATTCTGTATTTTACATTTTATTGAGTCTAGGAATTACTTTGTAAAATCAATTATGGTAATACTGGCTTAGGTTAAAATTGTCCTCCTTTCTAAAAACCTATTTTTACCCTTTCGTATTTTCGGTTACAAATATTTCAAAAACATATTTCGAAAATATTATTTTCAAATGATTTTACAAATAACCAAAAACCAGTTTGAAAACTGTTTTTACAAAAGATTTTTAAAATATCTCCTGACAGAACTCCCAGCCGAGTTCGGCCCGAGTTCGGTCCGAACTCTGACCGAGTTCGGTCAGTTTGTATTCAAACTTCAGTTGCCTCCAAATCTGCGAGCAACGTCTAATTTGTGAGATATTTGCACCCGAACTCTGTCCGAGTTCTGCCCGAGTTCGGTTGGTGAAAACACCTATAAATAGAGAAGAACTTTTCACTTCAAATCATCAATTCATTCTTCATCTTCTCTTCTCTATTACTCAAGTGTTTTCTAAACGATCTAAGATTTTCAAATCTCACCTACACATCTCTTAGCTAAAATCCAGTACTATCAGGGTTGATTTAGAGTCTTTTGGTTACTAAAGAGTTGTAAGAGGTCGTTCAAGTTTTAACAACTTTTCTGTTGTGGAGCTGGTCGTGCGCTCGCCACCAAGCACGGTGTTGTGAAGCCGGTCGTGCGCTTGTCACCAAGCACGGTGTTGTAAGAGATTACAAGCTCTCAGTTAAAGCTTGTGCCATAGTGGATTAACATCGAGCAAGAGTACTCGAGACTGGATTATCCTCTCAGAGGGATACCAGTATACATCGCTGTGTCGCTGAGTTTGATTCTCCTATCTTTATTTACTGTCTCTTACATATCTGCCATAGTTTAATTATTTAATTGGTGATTATATTTCCGCTGCACACACGCACTCTATTCACCCCCCTCTAGAGGTGCTCAACGATCCTACAATGAGATGCAAAGATTTACCAGATCCCAATGACCATATCCTCATAATTAATGGGATCAGGTCATATCATTCATAATCAAACCAATGGACACGTGGTGGGAGATCCAAGCTACACAATCAATCATGAAGATTTAAAGCAATCAGCATTAATTATTCAAAAGATTTAGTGCTACCCCCATTTATGGCCCAGATCCTTCACGCCTAAAACGAATGGTCTAGATTGATTAAGCATCAGGCCGCCGCCACTTCGAGAATGGGCAATCATCCAAACCCTAATGATGCCCCCACTATTATAAATAGCAAGGTACCATTCCCTTGTGGGATATACATTATCAAAAAATGCATATACAGAGAGCTTCCCCCCTAATAATCAGAGAGAAAATACACAGAGAGAGAGAGAAGCCAGAAGAGCAGCATGAGGAAAGCAAGAAGAGCATTTCTTCGTCAACGCCAACCATCTTCTCACAGGAGCCAAGGCTGCATATCGATCGTCCAAGGAGTAAGGCAGGGCTGCCGTCGCCTTCCCGAGCCTCTATCGTCACCCCCAGAATCTAAAATAAATAATTGTACTTAGACTGCTGTACCTAGGTTTTCGTCCCTAGGCTTTCTTTGTACAAGCGAGTTTGTAACGTGAAGTAAAAGTCCGGTCCTCCGATAATTGTTCTGTTCTTTTATATTTCATGGTAAACAACGTGTATCTAGAATAATCATCTACAATTACAAAAGCATATAGCTTACCTCCGAGGCTAGCAACTCTGCTAGGACCAAATAAGTCCATATATAGTAATTGTAGAGGTCTAGTAGTACATACAGCGTTTACTAACTTAAAAGAGGATCGAGTAGCTTTGTTCTTTTCACATTGACTACATACCGCATCCTTCTTGAATGTATTGTCCGGTAAACTGCGTACTAGCTTCTTTGTGGATAATCTGGAAATAGTATCCATATTTGCATGACCGAGTCTCATATGCCACAGATGACTCTCATCGCTTTTAGCCATTAAACATCTACCTGAAATGTTAGTATCTTCCAACAAATAGAAAACATATATATTGTCTTCTCTAATACCTTCAAATATAGTATTACCAGTTGAACTATCAATAATAGTACATTTGTCTTTTACGAAGTTAATACCATAACCGTGATCAGCTAAATGGCTTCTGCTGAGCAGATTATGTTTTAACCCAGTAACAAGACAAACATCTTTAATTACTGGATAAGGAGCTTTACCAATATCACCAATACTGATTATATACCCTTTTAGATTATTGCCGAAGGAGACATATCCTTCTTTATTCCTCTTCGACAGTGTTGCGAATAATGAAGCATCACCGGTCATTTGTCGTGAGCAACCGCTGTCGAGGATCCATTTGCTTCTAGCATGTGAAGGGTGTCCCACCTACAAAACAATTTGCAGATGAAACTATTGGTACCCATTTCTTGTAGGGTCCTGACTGGTTAGCTTTCGGTATCCATGCATAAATATTTAAATCTACTAGCTTTCTGATTCTACATGTAGAAGATATATGACCAATGAGGCCACAATAATGACATTTAGCATGTTGAGTGTTGAAAGCTGAGTGGTGTGCATGGTTGGTAGGTTTAGGTTTTCTAGTATAGAAGAAAGCATACCTATTATCCTGTTTGGGCATAACCTTTTTAGGCAAAGGTTTGATAGGGTTAGGTCTGACAGTGTTAGGTTTGGGAATGTTCCGATTTTTCGGTAAGTGACACGTGTTATGGTAGGAAGCAGCAGTCTCAGGCTATTTTCCTAACCTAATTTCCAATCTTTTGGAAGTGTCATATAACTTAGTATAGTCAGAAGTGAGTGCTTCCATTCTGACTTGTGCATTTTGAAGACTTTTCTTCTCTTTAGAAAGTTCTTCTTTAAGTTGGTCAATAACCTTGTCTTTTTCTTCGGATGACTTGGAAGTCTCGTGTAATAAGAGCTTAATAAAAAAAAGCTCACCAGACTCACTAACATTATCTTTAACCTCAGCTAGTAAGTCGGTAAGTCTTCCTATTTCACCTTTGTCCTCTTTGAGTACCTTCTTAGAGGTCTGATATTTGCTACGCAGTTTCCTGTAATCACTTATCAGTTCACTGAAGGCTTCTCCTAATTGCTCAAAGGTAAAGTCATCATATGTATCAACTATAGGTTCAGATAGTACCTGATCGGATGCCATAAAGCATACATTTACAGCGTCTTCTGATTGTTCATCTTCTGAGTCGCTGGCTTCACTTTCATGCCATATGCTGGTGTTGGCATACTTTCGAGATGTTGATCTCTTCAGGTTCCCTTTCTCGTATCTGTTGCTCTTCTTGTTTATATTTGTCGGACAGTCCTTCTTCATGTGTCCTTTCTTCTTGCAGCCGTAGCAGACAGCGTCATCTTGATACTAGTTGTTGCCGCCATTGTTCTCTTTTGTCTTCTTCTCATATCTCAAGAATCTTTTGAATTTTATTGCAAAGAGTGCTTGATCTTCAGCATCAGGTTCACTGTTGTCTGAATCATCTTCAGTAGATCTTCTGTGCTGAGCTTTGAAAGCAATCGTCTTCTCCTTTGGTGCAGGCTCTTCAAAGTCTTGTAGCTCTAGTTCATAAGTGAGTAGCTTACCCATGAGTACTTCAAGTGTCATGGTAGTGAGGTCGTTTCCTTCAATGATTGCAGTAGCCTTCGGAATCCAGTTCTTTGTAAGTGCTCGCAGGAGTTTGCGAATCTTTTTATGGTTACTGTAATCTTTGCCTAGGGAGGACAAAGGATTTACAATATCCAAGAATCTTTCGAACATCTGAGTAACTGTTTCGTTGGGCTTCATCTTGAACGTCTCATACTCTTGAGTAAGTCTGCTGACCTTTGATTCTTTGACTTGAGTTGTGCCCTTATGTGTGACTTCAAGAAGTTTCCATACTTCATTTGTAGTTGTGCAGATAGACACCCTGTTAAATTCAGTTCTGTCTAAAGCACAAAATAAAGCATTAATAGCACGTGCGTCAAGGCTGGCCTTTTTCTTTTCTTCCTCTGTATATTTGTCATGGGGTTTTTACTTAAAACTCTGTCAACATTTATACGAGGTGGCTTTTTATAGCCATCAATAACAATAGACCATAAATCAAAATCAAGAGATTTCAGAAAGAAACTCATACGTGTTTTTCAATAGGTGTAGTTTGTGTCATCAAACAGTGGTGGTCTGTTTGTGGCTTGGCCTTTACTTGTGAATTTCACAGTTGCCATATGTAAAGCTGTGATCTATATAGAATTGAATATAACTGTTGTTTTACCTTGCTTTACCTGTATAACCTGCTCTGATACCCATTGTAGGAACGAAATTATAAAGCAGAATACTCTAGAGGGAGGGTGAATAGAGTAGGCAGCGGAATATTGCTAATTAAAAGCTTGTTAGCAGTTAGATCACAGAAATAATAATAATCACAAAAAGTAAATGACAGAATTTAAAAGTGATTAGAAGGCAAATGCAAACACCGAGATTTATACTGGTTTCCCTCTGGTGAGGACTAGTCCAGTCGGAAGAACTCTAGCTTCCAGTTGAATCCACTATTGGAAAATCCTACAAGTTTTCATACGAAGTCCTTGCAACTTCTACAGACATGAGCTTTGATATGAAGAACTCGTCCAACTTCAATTATGAAGAGTTGAATCTTCTATCAAGCCTCTGATTACAATCACTCTGAAACTTCTAGACCGTACCGCACTGGCAAATCGACTAGAGGATTGTAACTGGCTTGGGATTTGAAAATAAAAGCTTTTAAGAACACTTTGGAAGACTGAAAGCTTAAGAAGAGAAAAGATTGAAAGTGAATTGGTGTGTTGAAATGATCGAAATGCTTCTCTATTTATAGCTTTTCCAAAGACAGAACTCTGACAGAATTCGGGCAGAATTCGGACAGAACTCTTTGTAACAACCCGTAACTGAAGGATGACCAAGTTCAAAAACCTAACGTTCACAAACGTTCCACATGGCCGAACTCTAGCCGAACTCCGGCCGAACTCGGACCGAGTTCTCCTGAGGTTCTGCCAGTTCATTATTTGGAGAAAAATAAAGTTTGGCTTTTTGAATAATCCTTCAAGGGCTTTTTGTAAAAAGAATATTTTTGTAAAAACATGGGTAACTTGTAAAAGGATAGGATAGTTTTGAAAATATTTTCGGATAGCCTATTTGCCAGTACGACTCGGTGTACAAAGTATTCCTAGACTCAAATAAAATAAAAAATACATTACTTAGCAGGAAGTACATCCGGAGAGGCAAACGGCTTCAGTCTTGAACATTGTTGATAACCATTGTTGAGCAGTGTCCAAAACATCGTAGGTAACATCTGAGTTGACTTGCATTTATATCGAGACAGAGTTTGATCAATTATTGAAATCGGGTTTGACCATGACCAATGGCACAACAAAGTCATCGCTGAAAGAATGTCCATCTTGTGGCAAAATACTATACGTACATCAGCAAGTAGTATGCCTCGGTGAAATCTATCGACTGCACTGGCCCCGGGAACTACAAACCGCTGTAGCCACAAAGAAAGAAAACCTGCCAACTGGGATTCTTTTGACATGGGTCTGTAACCCTGCCTGAGATAACTCTCAATAGTAGCACCAGCCTTAAATGGATGCCAGTCCACATCCAAGATGTTATCGGTATGCTTGGACTTTTCCATCAGTTTTTCTATGTCGCTACGGTTGAGCGGTTTGAAGAAGTAAGAATCGCAAGCCCGACTCTCGACTATCTTATCTTCAAAGATATGGCCTGAAAATAAATACAGCAGCCACTTGGTTGTATAACAAGTCCCTGTGGAAGCTCTTTTGTAATAAAGGAAGCATATCTTATAATGGCACAGAAGCTCCTCAAATACAGCCACCATCTGAGGGTTCTTTGTAAACAGAATATCCAGTTCCTCATTAGTGGGCACATATTCTTCATATGGGTTGTTACCTATTGGAAGATGTGAGAGATATTTTATCTCATGAAGTGCAAAACTAATTTTCCTGTGAGGGGTCATGAAGGTACCGGTTTTGTCGTTGTATCTTTTAATCAAAGCCAAGAACATATAATTTTTGGGCAAAAGCCGTAAAAAGTAGAACAAATGGCCTCATAAAGTTCTAGTTCGAGGAGTTTGTCCTTGAACTGATCCAGAATCCAAATCACTAAGCTGCTCCAATGTTTCATATCAGGGTTCACTAGGCCTGTCAAACCCATGGCCTGATCTGGGAATATTCTTTCAGCTTTAGTAAATGTGTTCGCAAAGATGGGTATCCTGACAGGAAGAAGCATCGATGAATCTTTCGGAGGTATACAGCTCGGCTTCAAACCCTTCAGATAGGAGTTGTACCTGTCTGAAGTACTGTAAAATAGGTCCTTGCTCTGCGGACCTAACTTTTAATATATTTTCCCTACTCTGGCTTGCTGAATCGGAGTCATGTCCCATACCATCCGTCGAGGGTGACTGAAGAATTTATATCGGGATAAGGACATGTGTCATGACATCTCAGTGAGATACATAATTCTATCCCTACATTGATAAATCCTTTCTTCTTTCTTGGCCTTCGGCTGAGATGTCTTCTTGACAGCATCTCCAAATAAGAAGGCCGATTTCTTATGAACCACATTGTCTACACTCTCCAAAGGTTTACCGTTCATCAGACATAACAAAGTGTTACTTTCTTGAGAAGTGAGTATGGCCTTTCTGGATTCAGGTGCATCGTATTGTGGATATGAGACATGAGATAAGTCTTCTTTATATTCTGGTACATTGAAAGCTAAACCAAATTTTTCAGCATCAGGGTCTTCTCTAAGATCAACTATAAAAAGAAGAAGAACAAACACAAGTTAGTCTTAAAAAGAGACTGATTCTATGAAGCAGAATACACAAAATCACAGGTTGCATAACAATCTATGTAGCATAACAATCTGTGTTGTGCAACACCTGTGTTGCGTGACACCTGTGTTGCGCGACATCTGTGTTATGTGCGACACCTGTGTTGTACGACACCTGTGTTGCACGACATCTGTGTTGCGCACGACACCTGTGTTGCGCAATATCTGTGTTGTGCGTGGCCTCAAGTTACGCAAATTTGACATGTACAATCAGATAAAATCAGAAGGCACAAGTTTGAAACTCGCGTAACACAGTTCGTAAAAACGAACAGTGTAAGCCCACTTCCCAAATTTTTAATTTTTTTAATTTTATTTGTTTATGATTAATTTTATGGTCATTGTGAGTCATGCCAAAGCATGTAGGTGGGCTATGAACATATTAAGGTCATATGACCTCTAGATAGCCTATATAGGTATATTTAGTTATTTTATATTTTTCTACAATTTTTGGATATTTTTAGGTATTTAATATTTAAGGTTTTATTATTTTTAAGGACTTTCAGAATTTACTGTAAGGTCATACGGGGGTATTTCTGGACCAAATATTTTTATTTGGACTCTAAATGACAAAAAATATTTTCTAGAATATTTTAGAATTTTTTTGGATTTTTTAGAATTTTTGTAATTTTTTATATAATTAAAACATATAGAATTTATATTTTATAGGTTTTTGGAATTTACTGCGAGGTCACACGATGATATTTTCTGTTAAAATATTTTATTTATATTTTAGACACTTAGAAATATTTTTTAGAATTTTCTAAAAAAATTTTGGATTTTTTCGCAATTTATTTTGATTTATTTGGACTTAAAATGATTTTTAAATCATTTTCAGAATTAAATAAATAAATACCCAGAAATCCACCCGGGGGGGTGGCCTACCTGTCGGTGCCAACTGCTACAGTGACCGCCGCTCTCTCCCTCCTATATATATATTATTATATTCGCCCACCCTAATTAAATTCCAGCAGACTTTTCTGGGAGAACTCATCTAGGATTTTCGACTTCCCGAAGTGATTTCCGCCAACTCCGACGTTCTTTTTGCGTGCCGTTTTTTTTGTTGGAAGCGTATTGAGGTATAGTTTCTGAATATGAAATTTATTTTCGTAATTTCTGAACCTAAATTTCAGGAAAATTCGTAGAGTGCTAGTTATCCAAAAATTGACACGTTTCGGTGTTTTCGAGATTTCGGGAGAACCAGAAATCGAAATCACGATCCGTTTAAAGTTTCAGAAAGCTAACACAGAGCTCTACGACATATGTTTTTTAGAAATTATATCGTTCATCTATTATTATTTTTATTCTGTTAAACTCAAAATTGATCGGTTGATCATCATTTTGGTCACGATTAGCCATAACAGCGATATCTTTTGACCAAAACGTAATTTTGTGGCACGGTTGATTCCAACGCACTCGTGGCACTGAAATCTACGAAGGTGCACTTTCAAAATCTAGAGTTTATGATATTTGACCAGATAGTCAATGGCATGCCTCGATTTGCGTGTTATGGTTTCCAAAATTGGAAACATGACTTTTGCTGGCCAAACTTGCATGTTTAGATTATTATTAGGTTAAATTAGGTTTTTAAGTAATTTATTCCAGAATTAACTATTATTAGATTAGTAACCCAACTAGCCACTATTCCATGAATTTAGAACTAGAACATTGGAATTGATTTGTGGTTTTCGTGCACGGTTCGTGGTGCGATATGTGTTATAGGTTGACAGCTTCTAGATTGGCAATCCCCTCATCATCTACTTGTGACTACGGTTTGTGCAAGGATTCCGGCAAGTACAGTATTGCATTTATGTTTTAGTTCATTATAATGTTTTCTTTATCGTTTCCTTATTTGATATCCCGTTGAGACATTGCTTGATATTGTAGGAACGAAATCGTAAAGCAGAATACTCTAGAGGGAGGGTGAATAGAGTAGGCAGCAGAATATTGCTAATTAAAAATCTTGTTAGCAGTTAGATCACAGATATAAAAATAATCACAAAGTAAATGACAGTAATGAAAAAGTGATCAGAAGGCAAACGCAAACACCAAGATTTATACTGGTTTTCCTCTTGTGAGGATTAGTCCAGTCGGAAGAACTCTAGCTTTCAGTTGAATCCACTATTGGAAAATCTTGCAAGTTTTCATACGAAGTCCTTGCAACTTCTACAGACGCGAGCTTTGATAAGAAGAACTCGACCAACTTCAATTTTGAGGAGTTGTATCTTCTATCAAGCCTCTGATTACAATCGCTCTTGAAACTTCTAGACCGTACCGTACTGGCAAATCGACTAGAGGATTGTAGCTGGCTTGGGATTTAAAAATGTAAGGTTTTGAGAACTCTTTGGAGAAAATGTAAGCTTTAGAAGAGAAGAGATTGAAAGTGAATTGGTGATTTGAAATGATCGAAATACTTCTCTATTTATAGTTTTTCTAAAGACAGAACTCTGACAAAATTCGGGCAGAATTCGGACAGAACTCTTTGTAACAAACCGCAACTGAAGGGTGACCAAGTTCAAAATCAAACGTTCACTAATGTTCATCTTGGCCGAACTCTGGTCGAGTTCTGCTAGGGTTCTGCCAGTTCATTTTTGAGAAAAATCAATTTGGCTCTTTGAAATGTCCTTCAGAAGGTTTTGTAAAAAAGATATTTTTCAAAAACATAGGTCATTTTTAAAAAGATAGGCCAGCTTTGAAAAACAATTCCGAACAGCCTATTTGCCAGTACGACTTGGTGTACAATGTATTTCTAGACTCGATAAAATAAAAAATTATATTGCTTTGAAGGAAATACATTCTGAATAGCAAACAGCTTCAGTCTTGAACATCGTAGATTATCCATCGTTGAGCAGTGTCCAAAACGTCGTAGGTAAACATCTGAATTGCCTTGCATTTATATCGAGACAGAGTTTGATCAATTATTAAAATCAGGTTTGACCATGACCAATGGGCCAACAATCTCCCCCATTTTGATAATTGACAAATCTTGCCGATATAACCTCTAAGTATGGATCAATTCAAAAATGTGCAATACCAGAGAAAAACAAAAATTGTTCTTAACCTGCATTCATGAAGATGTTAGATCCTATTTCTCTCTCGTTGTCACTTACAAAATAGTTGCAAAAGAGAAAGCTCCCTCGCAATAAATACATAAGTAACACACAGTGAAGAAACAAAAAAAAAATATAAAACATTCATCACAGGTATGGTATAAACAGTTAAAAAAGATATTGTATAAACAACACAGGCATGGTATTTGTCACAGGCAATTTATATGGAAGCATAAAAGAGTAATAATGCTATAGTAAAGCTGAAACAAATAAAATGCTGAAATAATAAACTAAGTGAAACATATACCAAACTGAGGCATAATAAAACCATGTCTATGAAGAGTCACAAATAACTAAAATAAAGAGTGCTGATAATATCTTGGAATGTCGAAGCATTTCCAAGTAAACATAAGACAAAAATATCAGTCTCAATATGTAACAACTCAAAAATGATCATCCTCATCATCATCGTCATCAGCTACAGCGCCAGCATGTCTAGATGGACCAGCTCCAGAAGTATGAGGAGTGGCACCAGAAGTACGATACAAATCGTAAGCATTCCCTGGCTGGAACAGAGAGTGGATCGCCTCAACATCAATATGGTAGCCAGAAACAGAAGGGTCGCGAGGTAGAGAGCTAGCAGAGTGACCCGTATGCGCAAATCTCAGATCGGCGAAGGAGTTGGCAATAGCCTGGAACCGAGTCACGTCATGGAACTCACGTTCCCTGGAAGTGTCAACATAGAATGACTACAGATCTGATAGGTGTTGATGAATACCCTTAAATGTCATAGGGTAAGAATGAAGAGGACCAGGTGCTGTGGGAGTAGGTGCAGGAGGAGCAGGTGCAGTAGGTGGAGGAACAGTGGCAATGCTATGATGAGAGAGTTTGAGGAACTTGGGTTCAGGGTCAACAGTACAAGTGGATAGATCAATGTTAAATCTCTGAAAGATGCGAGGGATGATCATCGCATAAGAGAGGTTGCGGTCTCTTCTGCGACATCTACCCATCGTCTGAATAATAGTCTTAGGGGCAGAAAAAGTAATCCCCTTAAGAATGTGATATAGAGCAGAAAGTTCAAGTGCAGTGACATCATCTTTGGAAGTGGATTTTAGAACAAGTTATTGGCCTTGAACTTTCTAGGATGAGCACGTGCGGGCGCACAAAGCTCATTCTTGAAACAAACGAGAGTCATACCATCGGGGAAATCAAAATCAGTGATGTCATCGAGCGGGGCACCTTAGTTCGGAATACCAAGGATTTTCGCTAACGTTTCATCAGTGAATTCGATATCGATCCCTCCGACACGTGTTCTCGCGGTAAAAAGTATCTAACACGAAATTATAATAGAATAATCTAACGGCATTAGTAGCTATAGGGAATTGTAAAGAAACAAAGTATTGTAACCCTAATGCCTCAAAGTAAGGACGGTGGTCAGAAAAGACAGTCTATTTAATCGGTGATCCGGTACAGATAGTACGCATAATGAAATCAGCATACCATAATAAAGCTTGGTCGAAAGTTTTGAAATAAAACTCGTCCGATGCACCATCATCCGATTGGACCGGAGAAAAGAGGGAATCCTTATGCGGATCCGAAGACGATGCCTCTTCACTGGCATTGGTCTTCTTTCTCTTGAAGGGATTGAACTTAGGCATTCTTTCCCAAAAATTCTAGAAACCCTAAGAATTTGAAAGTGGAGGAGAGAAGGAATTATACCTTCCAAGAATTGGATATGTTATTGAGGACGAAATTCTCCGCACGAATCCAAAGTTTGGACGAAGATCTACACGGGGAATGGAAGAACAATGGTGGAGAAGAGCTAGGGTTTGGAGGCACGGCTGCTGCTGTTTGAGGATGTTTGGAAGAATGAAGAAGATGGGGGCCTCGGGTTCTGGCTGGTACATATATATACCCAGCCGAACTCTGGCCGAATTCGGATCGAACTCGGGCCAAATTCGCCAAGGGTTGCCTGGCTATATATGTGTAAGAAAAATAACAATGGGGCCACATCTTTTTCATTAATTCGTTTCAAATATTTAATTCAGTGTTTAGTAATTTTAAATCTTAAAATAATATAATTAATATTATTTTATAAATTAATATTCTTTACTCAGCATCTGTCTCAGATTAGCTGTAGGAGAACTGTCCCAGCTAACGGAGGTTCACCGGGGAACTCTTAAGTATCGCTTCGCTTCGACCGTAGTCGTGGGGACAGACAGACTCTTTTTAGGCTTGTCTCGAAAATAGTTATCGAGTATCGAATAAATAATTAATAAGACAAAATTAATTAATATTATTGACATCTAAAATGCCTAATTCTCGACGTAAATAATTGAAACGATCTTCCGCTAGAGGTTTTGTGAGTATGTCAGCTAATTGATTCTGAGTGTCTATGTATACAAGGTCTATATCTCCATTTTGTTGATGATCTCTAAGAAAGTGATGTCGAATCTCGATATGTTTAGTACGAGAGTGACATACTGGATTCTTAGTCAAATTAATAGAACTAGTATTATCACAAAAAATGGGTATGTGTGTAAAATACAATCCATAGTCTTCTAGAGTTTGTTTTATCCACAAAATTTGTGCACAACAATGTCCTGCGGCGATATACTCAGCCTCGGTTGTTGATAATGCAACAGAATTTTGCTTCTTACTAAACCAAGAGACTAGAACTTTTCCTAGGAAATGACATGTACCGCTAGTACATTTCTATCTACTTTGCATCCGGCAAAATCAGCATCAGAATAACCGATTAGGTCAAATGATGCAGTTTTGGGATACCATAAGCCGACAGAAGAAGTGCCTTTAAGGTATCGAAAGATACACTTAACTGCACACAGATGTGATTCCTTAGGATTAGTTTGAAAGCGAGCACATAAGCAAACACTAAAAATAATGTCTGGTCGACTAGCAGTTAAATATAGCAAGCTACCGATCATACTTCGATACTTACGTATGTCGACAGGTTTGCCTTGTTCATCAATATCAAGCATGGTTGAAGTCGCCATGGGAGTGCTAAGTGGCTTTACTGCTTCCATGTCAAACTTTTTTAGTAGATCCTTTGTTTACTTTGCTTGATATATGAACGTCCCATTGTTGGTTTGTTTGATTTGTAGTCCGAGAAAGAATTTTAGCTCTCCCATCATGCTCATCTCAAACTCATTCTGCATACATTTTGAAAATTCTTGACAAAGAGATTCATCAGTAGATCCAAAGATAATATCATCTACATAGACTTGAATCAAAAGAATATTGTTATTCAAAGATTTTGTAAACAAAGTAGTGTCAACCATTCCCTTTAAAAAACTGTTATCAAGTAGAAAAGAGCTTAGACGATCGTACCAAGCACGAGGGGCTTGTTTCAAACCGTATAAGGCTTTCTTCAACATGAAAACATATTCAGAAAATTTGAAATCAGTAAAACCAGGTGGTTGAGCTACATAAACCTCTTCTTTTATAATACCATTTAAAAATGCGCTTTTGACATCCATTTGAAATAACTTAAAATTATAAAAACATACAAATGCACATAACATGCAAATAGATTCTAATCTCGCAACTGGGGCATAAGTCTCATCGTAGTCGATACCTTCTTCTTGATTGTATCCTTGAGCTACGAGTCGAGCCTTATTACGAGTCACTAAACCATTCTCGTTCAATTTGTTTCGGAATACCTATCGGGTGCCAATGACCGGATGATCAATAGGCTTGGGAACAAGTTCCCAAAATTGATTCCGTTCGAATTGGTTTAATTCCTCTTGCATAGCATCTAACCAAAAATTATCACTACATGCTTCATCAATATTTTTGGGTTCAAACTGCGAGACAAAAGCAACACAAGAAGCTATATCTTTATTCGAGGAACGAGTACTTACACCCTTGGTAATCTCACCAATTACCAAGTCCTTTGGATGATTAGCCAATAATCTTATTTCTTTTGGTGTAGTCTCAAGATTGCTAGTTCTGGCTTCTTTGCTTGGAGGTTCATCTGATGCCTGATGTGATGGTTCTGTATCTTTGTGTGAAGGTATTGCAGTAGCTGTACTTGGTGTGATTATGTCTTCATTGTCATCATCGTCTAAGTGTTGATTTAGCTTATCAAACTTGACATTGATAGATTCTTCGATGATCATGGTTCTTTTGTTGCAGACTCTGTATCCTTTGCTCTTTGCTGCATAACCTAAAAATATACCTTCATCGGCCTTTTCATCAAATTTACTCAAACTATCTTTAGTATTAAGAATAAAATATTTACAACCAAAGATCTTGAAATATGAAACATTTGGTGTTCTATCAAACCATAGTTCATAGGGAGTCTTCTTTGATATAGGTCGAATTAGAACCCTATTGAGAATATAGCATGCTGTATTTATAGCTTCAACCTATAAGTATCTAGGTAGACTAAACTGGTTTAACATTACTCTAGCCATTTCGGATAGAGTTTTGTTCTTACGTTCCATAACTCCATTTTGTTGCAGAGTCCTAGGACAAGAGAATTCATGCAGATAACCGTGTGTGTCACAAAATTGCTTGAATTCTGCATTCTCAAATTTGCCGCCATGATCACTACGAATACGAGTAATCATGAACCCTTTTTTATTCTGTACTTTCTTGCAAAAGGTGACGAATTCTGATAATACATCGTTCTTGTGTGCAAGAAAATAAACCCATGTATATCTAAAAAATTATCTACAATAACAAATGCATATAACTTACCACCTAGACTAGTAATTCTACTTGGTCCAAATAAGTCCACATGCAACAGTTGTAAAGGTCTAGTGGTACTTACAGCGTTCTTGGATTTGAATGCGGATTTGGTAGCTTTGTTCTTTTTACATTCACTACATATCGTATCCTTCTTGAAAGATATCTGGTAAGTCGCGTACCAACTTCTTCGTAGATAATCTTGAAATTGTATCCATGTTTGCATGACCGAGTCTAATATGCCATAGTTGACTCTCAACGCTTTTGGCCGTCAAACATCTACCTGCTTTGTTAGCATCTTCCAACAAATAGAAAACATATATATTGTCTTCCCTAATACCTTCAAATATAGTACTACCAGTTGAACTATCAACTATAGTACATTTATCTTTTACGAAGTTAATACTATAACCGTGATCAGCTAAATGGCTTATGCTGAGCAGATTATGTTTTAACTCGGTAACTAGACAAACATCTTTAATCACTGGATAGGTAGCCTTACCAATGTCACTGATACCAATTATGTACCCTCTTAAATTATTACCGAAGGAGACGTATCCTTCTTTATTCCTCTTCGACAGTGTTGCGAATAATGAAGCGTCACCGGTCATGTGCCGTGAGCAACCGCTGTCGAGGATCCATTTGCTCCTAGCATGTGAAGGGTGTCCCACCTACAAAACAATTTGCAGATGAAACTCTTGGTACCCATTTCTTGTAGGGTCCTGACTGGTTAGTTTTTGGTATCCATGCATAAACATTTAAATCTACTAACTTTCTGATTCTACATGCAGAAGATATATGACCAATGAGGCCACAATAATGACATTTAGCATGTTGAGTATTGAAAGTAGTGTGAGGTGCATGATTGGTAGGTTTTGGTTTTCTAGTATAGAAGAATACATGCCTATTAGTCTTCTTGGGCATAGTTTTGGTATGGTTTGTCTGACAGTGTTGGGCGTGTTCCGATGATTCGGTAATTGACACGTGTTAGAATAGGAAGCAGCAACTTCAGGCCGTTTTCTTAAACTAATTTCCAACTTTTGGATGTGTCATACAATCCAGTGTAGTCAGATGTGAGTGATTCTAATCTGACCTGTGCACACTAGAGACTCTTTCTCTCCTTAGATAGGTCTTCCTTTAACTGGATAATAGTTTGGTCTTTTGTTTCGGATAGCTTAACAGTCTCGTGTAACAATAATTTAATAGAAGAAAGCTCACCAGACTCATTTAAAGAGTCATTATCTCTAACATGATCTAGTAGGTCGGTAAGTCTTCCTATTTTACCTTTGTACTCTTTGAGTACCTTCTTAGAGGTTTTATATTTACTATGCAGTTTCTTGTAATCATCTAACAGTTCACTGAAAGCCTCTCCTAGTTGCTCAAAGGTAAAATCGTCATAAGGATCAAATAGGGGATTAGTGATTACCTGATCGCAAGCCATTAAGCACACATTTGCAGCGTTATCTGATTGTTCGTCTTCTGAGTCGCTGGCTTCACTTTCATGCCATATGCTTGTGTTGGCATACTTTTTTGATGTCGATTTCTTCAGGTAGCCTTTGTCATATTTGTTGCTCTTCTTTGGTGATGATGCTGAGGGATAATCTTTCTTCATGTGTCCTTTCTTCTTGCATCCGTAGCAAATAGGATCTTCTTCGTTGTTGTTTTTGTCTTTGCTGTCTTTTGTTCTCCTATTAAATCTCATGAACTTCTTGAATTTTCTTACCAGAAGTGCTTGATCTTCAGAGTCGGAGTCGCTGTCGTCAAAATCATCTTCGATGGTTCTTCTATGTTGAGCCTTGAGATCGATCGTCTTCTCTGACTTCTTCTTTGGTGTAGCATCTTCAAAGTCTTGAAGTTCTAACTCGTGAGTGAGTAGCTTACCCAAGAGTGTTTCTAGAGACATTGTTGAGAGTTCGTTCCCTTCAATGATTGCAGTAGCCTTTGGAATCCAGTTCTTTGTAAGGGCTCGTAGAAGTTTGCGAATCTTCTCATGGTTACTGTAATCCTTGCCTAGTGAGGACAGAGGATTTATAATATCTAAGAATCCTGTAAACATCTGAGTGACTGATTCACTTGGCTTCATTTTGAACGCCTCGTACTCCTGAGTAAGTCTGCTGATCTTTGACTCCTTGACTTGTGTTGTTCCTTCGTGGATTACTTCGAGAAGTTTCCATACTTCGTTTGATGTTGTACAGGTAGACACCCTGTTGAATTTAGTTCTGTCTAAAGCACAAAATAGAGCGTTAATAGCACGTGCGTTAAGACTGGCCTTTTCTTTTCCTCCTCTGTATATTTGTCATGGGGTTTTTCAATTAAAACTCCATCAACATTTATACGAGGGGGCTTTTTATAGCCATCAATAACTACAGATCATAAGTCAAAGTCAAGAGATTTCAGAAAGAAACTCATACGTGTTTTCCAATAAGTGTAGTTTGTGCCATCAAACAGTGGAGGTCTGTTCGTGGCTTGGCCTTCACTTGTGAATTTTACAGTTGCCATGTGTAATGCTGTGATCTATAAAACAATTGAATATAACTACAATTTTACCTTGCTTTACTTGTTTAACCCGCTCTGATACCAATTGTAGGAATAATTGGGATCAGAATATAATACCTCTAGATGGAGAGCCTGCTCTGATAACAATTGTAGGAACAAAATCGTAAAGCAGAATACTCTAAGGGGGGTGAATAGAGTAGGCAGCGGAATATTGCTAATTAAAAATCTTGTTAGTAGTTAGATCACAGATATAAAAATAATCACAAAGTAAATGATAGTAATAAAAAAGTGATCAGAAGGCAAACACAAACATCGAGATTTAAACTGGTTTCCCTCTTGTGAGGACTAGTCCTTGCAACTTCTATAATCGCTCTTGTGAGGACTAGTCCAGTCGGATGAACTCTAGCTTCCAGTTGAATCCACTATTGGAAAATCCTGCAAGTTTTCATACGAAGTCCTTGCAACTTATACAGACGCGAGCTTTGATATGAAGAACTCGACCAACTTCAATTTTGAAGAGTTGTATCTTCTATCAAGCCTCTGATTACAATTGCTCTTGAAATTTCTAGACCTCACCGTACTGGCAAATCGACTAGAGGATTGTAACTGGCTTGGGATTTGAAAATGTAAGCTTTTGAGAACTCTTTGGAGAAAATGTAAGCTTTAGAAGAGAAGAGATTGAAAGTGAATTGCTAATTTGAAATGATCGAAATACTTCTCTATTTATAGTTTTTCCAAAGACAGAACTCTGACAGAATTCGGGCAAAATTCGGACAGAACTCTTTGTAACAAACCGCAACTGAAGGGTGACCAAGTTCAAAATCAAACGCTCACTAACGTTCATCTTGGCCGAACTCTGGCCGAGTTCTGCTAGGGTTCTGCCAGTTCATTTTTGAGAAAAATCAATTTGGCTTTTTGAAAAGTCCTTCAGAAGCTTTTTGTAAAAAGGATGTTTTTAAAAAACATAGGTCATTTTTAAAAAGATAGGTCAGTTTTGAAAAACAATTCCGGACAGCCTATTTGCCAGTACGACTTGGTGTACAATGTATTCCTTGACTCAATAAAATAAAAATTACATTGCTTTGAAGGAAATACATTCTGAATGACAAACAGCTTCAGTCTTGAACATCGTAAATTATCCATCGTTGAGTAGTGTCCAAAACGTCGTAGGTAAACATTTGAATTGCCTTGCATTTATATCGAGACAGAGTTTAATCAATTATTAAAATCAGGTTTGACCATGACCAATGGGCCAACAGATATTTCGTTGAGACACGATTGTGAAACCGTAGTTATTGTATCCTTCTTAGTGTAACATTGACCGTTATTGATTGTTAGAGAGTCGGAAGGGGAAATATTTAGTAAGTACGTGAACAAACCCAAATATTTTGATTGTGGATAGCTAAGTCATATACCTCACGTATGAGTTAGTCGTACCGTATTATTGTGGATAGCCATCGTATGATGTGCCGTATTAGCCCAGTCGTTCACGTATTAAAAGGTATTTCACACACACATAGTGGTTCCTATTTTTCCTTTATCTAGTCCATTATCTTGTTAGTTTATATCTTGCTAGTTTACATCTTGCCAGTTTATATCTTGTTAGATCCCATCTTGCTAGTTTATATTTTGCTAGTTCATATCTTGATCGTGTAACAGTATACTGAAAAGCAATGCTTTGAGTATAAGTGGGAGATTGTTAGGGTTATATACTAAAAGCATCACTTTTGTAGTAACCTTATTTTCTTAAATTTTGAATGAAAATCATATGGGCAAATGTTTGCATATTGTATTTGTTGCAAGTGTTAATGCAAATGTCTGATATTCTATATTGTAGATAATATGGTGTGTGGTGTCATACAGAAAATCATATTATCAGTTCCCTATGGAGTATATAAATAGTTCACAACCTAGATGGACTTGGACAATCTATTGGAAAGGTTGTAGTGTAATCTGGTATTAGTCTATCTTGACTATAGGTTTACACTAGTACACTTTGTGTGTATTGAACAGGACCACTTGAGGTTGTTCTCTTTGTACTGACCAATTGTTGGAACTGGGGATTCCCATGACCCTTCCTTTGGTGTGCGTATTGATCGATAGAAAGTTAAACAGATCTAATACGTGTTCTAACCCTTCATAGGTGGAAACTAGGGTTCACGAATTATACCTGCGGCGGAAAGGAGACAAGTAATTCCTGGCAATCTTGAGCGGACGACCTAAAGATCTTCTGCACGTATTCCTTCCTCGAGTTGGACGTCGTGTGGGCGACGATCTCCCAACCTTTTCTTCTCCTTGGCAGCCCCCTCTTTCTCTCCTTACGTGAATCACGAATTTAGAGAAAGTTTTAGATTTCTGATCAGTAATCTGGCGGCCAGAGAATAGAGGATATATATAGGCTATGGCAGGGACCATGAGGAGAAATTAGGGTTAGGCCTCCTAACGGATCTGGATATCCCGTGTTCAGCCCGAACACACAATCCAGGCCCATTAACAACAGCTTGGTCCACTAATGAGCTATTGTTGCACTACCTCCCTAATCCCAAATTATGTTTGTGGGCTCCTTTTGTTATATGCTCGTTTGGCTCCCCATGTTAAGATATCGTATGTCCGTCGATCAAATTAAGTTACTAACAACTATATTGGTTCGACATCTTTTATCCTTAAGTAGTACCGCTCAACTTTATTTGTCATGTCGAATATAATCCACCTGCAGGATTTACATGACAATCCTTATGAGCTCCTTAAGGGGACATCATCAACCCGATGTATCGAAACATGGATTCCATTTATAATTAACAGCCCATCATACATACAATGTTATTACCCAATTCATAGAGGTTGTTGATCCATAATGAATCTCACTCTTTTATGAGTCAAAGTAATGCACACTGCATATACATGTCCGTTATTATATCCAGATTAAGAGCACAAGCATCCATAATAACAGAGGTGTTTGTTCCCTTATGTAGTCAGTACAAAGAGAACAACCTCAAGTGGTCATGTTCAATACACACAAAGTATACTAGTGTAAACCTATAGTCAAGATAGACTAATACCATATTACACTACAACCTTTCCAATAGATTGTCCAAGTCCATCTAGGTTGTGAACTATTTATATACTCCATAGGGAACTGATAATATGATCTTCTGTGTGACACCACACACCATATTATCTACAATATAGAATATCAGACATTTGTATTAACACTTGCAACAAATACAATATGCAAACATTTGCCCATATGATTCTCATTCAAAATTTAAGAAAATAAGGTTACTACAAAAGTGATGCTTTTAGTATATAACCCTAACAGATCGTTCATACCTTGCTAGTACTAGTTCTTTATATACTTTTTGCCATCATCGTTTCTCGTTGTTCTAACTTATTTTGGACTAACAACATTAATTGCAATATGGTTGTACTCTGCTCCTTTCCTGACTGGATCGTTGTTATAGGTGAGGATGACATGTCTACTTTTGCGCTGTGGACCATATGAGGGGGAGATAGAGACTCGAAGACCAAACCATAGAAGACTAGTTAGATGTGTGGTAGTTTTATGTAATTGTAAAAGCTTACATTCTTCTTCAAATGTAAAACTTCTATATTTTGTAAAGTTGATTTAGTTGTTGTGAATGAGCAGTTAGTATTTATGAGCACTTTGTTTATTGCGAGCTAGACAGCGTACTACCGCCGATACCGCGGCGTAGGCTGGGCTTGGACACACACTCGTATCCCAAAAAGTGGGTGCGGATCATGACAAGTTTTTTTCGTGGCCCATGCAGGTCTATTTTCGTAAAAGATTGCGAACTTGTAGTAGTACTTAAATTAGTCGTACTACTGCAAGCCTGCGACTAGGATGCTCATTCACATTTAGGTTTGATTTGATTTTATGAGAATGAATAGGACTATGAGTCCCTTATTCAATTTGACCCTTTGATAGTTAAGATTGTTAAATAGGCCATGTGATTTAGCCAATGATTTTTTGAAGTCTAGACGTGGATAAATCGAAGAATTTTTCTAAGAGAATATGTTATTTTGTTTTAACATGTTGGTAGGATCTAAGGTGGATAGAATATATGTTTGGTAAGTTAAGCCTTCATAGAATTCAATTCCTAATTTAGATCATTTGTGCCATTTTATCTTTTGCCTTCTCTAAACCTCGTTTTATTTTCAAAACTATTTTGCGATCATTTTATTTTCAATTCCTAATCATGGTTCAATTATCTATATATTAATTCAAGTCGTCTTCGTTCATTTTGTGATCGTTTTGTTTTAAAACTGAAACTTTTACTCAGGAACATATACTTATATTTTCTTATCATGATCAACTTATTTGAATTTATTGAAGTTCCTTTGAAATTCCTATGGATATAGTTAAAATAATTTTCAGTCAGCAGCGCACTGGCGTGGCATAACCCCTAAGTTGAAATAATTTTAAGTATGCGTAGGTTGTCGAATATTACTAAAACTATATCCTAGTTGTATTATTGATCTTTTGATTTACTATGTCAAAATTTGGTAGAGTTGATAAAGTGTTCGATAACATATTATACTTCAGTCATGAAACCAAGGGTTCACGGCAGCCAGATGTACACTGGCGAGGCATGGATTCTCGGTTAAATAACTTCAAATATACTTGTGATTTTCGAATATCATAGCGACTATATCCTTTATTGGCATACGACTATTAAATTTTATTTCTTTCAAATTTATTTGATGTCTTATTTTTTATTACCAACTTCTCTACAACTAGTAGTTCTTTATTTCTCTCATATTTTTCTATTTTCGAATCATCATCTTTTAAACCTATTTTGATTTCCTTCCACTATATTTCTAAAACGTATTTAGATTTCGATTCATACGCCTGATCAATTTTGATCATTCATCACATTATTTTCTTGATTATATTCTTTGTCGTGCTTATTCTTATCGATTGGTCATGTCATATTTTGATGATCTTCTTGGTTGTGCCTATTTGTATCTTTTGAAATTTCGAGGACGAAATTTTTCTAAGATGGGTAGATTTGTAAGCCCACTTCCTGTCACGACCCACTCCCGAATAATCGGATACGAGTCGGACACGCCCAGCCTTCGTCGATGGACACGACGAAGTAAGCTGTACAATACTAAGCAAAACTCCAAGTCACAATATAATGTAAACATATACAGCTTTTTATAACGTTTCCAAAATGATCACCAATATCCATCAAGTTTTTTTTGTACAAAATCAACCGGAAACAAATCCGGTCAAATAAAATAAAGATACAATAATGCATATCCAAAATACAATCTCCAGAAAATAAAATAAAATAAAAGCTGCAATATCCAATGCAATCACATGCTCCATGTGGCCTTCCACTCTCATGCAACGTATTCTGTTAGGAAAAGAGCAAAGTACAACCCTGACAAGAACAATGTACAATATAATCTGTAGTACATAATACAAGGTGAAACCAGAATACCAGAAATAGAAATATAACTGCAGTACCAAAAATAAAATATGAAACTGCAAGCAATGGACGACAATCAATATGCTAGACAATGAACACGACTATCAATGTACAAGGCAATGATCACGACAATCAATATGCAATTGTGACAATTTGAAATATTAAACTAATGTGTGACCGGCTTAGGAGCACAATCAATCAATGAGTGAGTCAATCAATTCTACAAGGTACGGCTTCATCGTACGTGAAGTATACGATTAGGCTATCCACAATACCTATGTTGGGTGTGGTCACAGAAAAGCTAATATTTCCCCAATCCCCGTAATAAACAATGACTTACAAGCAATGAACAAGCTACAAGGCAATCGTGTGTATCTCGTGTCCGATATGGGAACATGGCACATGAATGTAAGACAGAAATACAAAGTACAAGTCAAATCAGTGTACTTTCCTCGGTTTGGTTGCACGAGAGTAGTACTGCATGGTTGTAGTGATCACCTGTTATATTTTTGTACAAGTTTGATTAGGGTTTGAAATAATGACATTAGCCAACTATATCACTAACTTTATTTATTACTAGTTATAGGCCTAACTCAGCTTAATCAATATTTTAGAAAATATATTATAACTTTATAAGTTTTTAGAAATATTTTATTAACAAGGCAATAATTATAATTTTACAACTTTATATAACTACTAGCTAGAATACCAGAAAACTTATATTGAAACTTAGATAAATAATTTGAAGATCAAACTTGGAAATATTATTTGAAAATAATATTTAGTTAAAAAATACTTAAAACCGTATTTTTAGAAAACACTTACTAGCAAAACTATTTACAAGATAATGATAATAGGATTATTATCTATTTATCAAATAATATGTAACAATTAGCATATTATGGAAAAAACAATTTTAACTAAAATATCACATATATGCTTGCAATGTATATATTTTTAACATAAATATCTATATATAGACTAGATAAGAATTTTATACACTAATTAATACTACATTAAAATTACTTGGAGTACTTATTTGGAAAGCTATAATCATCCAATTTACTAGCACCCTAATTTAGAATGTTTTAAGAAATAATCTCATAATAATATAAATACAATATTATACATTATACTAAAAATGTTATACAAGATTTATTTAATATTTAGAATCACTAAATACTATACAAGTTAATATTTGACAACACAAAATTTAACAGTAATTAAACTAAGCATTCAGCCCACCAAATATTAATATTAATGCTGCAAAACTATTAACCCATATATTCGAAACCAACCCATTCGGCCCAGTCCCAGCTTATATTAACCCGACCCAGCCCTGCTTTTCGAATTTGAAAAGAACTAACATTGATTAATGGGACAACTCAGAAAAAGGGTCAGAGCACACTCCCCTAAGAGTCAAAGCTGTCATAATTTTGAAAGAAAAGAAATTATGAAGTTCTCTCTCCAACATTACTCTTCTCAATACTCACAGCCCATTAAATATCTCCACTTCTTGAACAAAACCGAGAACCCATCTCTTCATTTATATACTATTTCCTTCCAGCTAACAAGAAAGGTCCCATCATCATCTCCCCATTAAATGCTTTATTTAAAATTTTAATGACCACATGAGTGTTGAACTCACTTCATCTATATTCAAACGCAAACTCTCTCTCTCAGTCTTCATCCACACTCAGCCGAACAATAATATTTCCTTTCACCCACTTTATATTTCCACAAACCAACTCCATTCGTTCACTCTCAGCAAGAAAACCCCAAGCTTCTTCTTCTTCTTAATTATTCCTCCTCCCTCTCATACTAAATCCCCACCTAGACGAACAACAAACCTCACGTCTCCTTCCAAATTTCTTGGTCCACATACTTCTACTCACAGTTTAGCCGACAGAAATCCCCTCATACTACTTCATCTCCTTCTTCAGCCGAAACCCTAACTTAAAAATCCATCTCCTCTTCTTCTTCCCAAACCACAAAACCCTAAATCCTAAATAAAATCCTAATTTACCGAGAAAGAAGAAAGAGAAGGGGGTTCGAGTAGATCGAGAGGAGTTTACCAACATGCAGCGGCACAAGGCGACGGAGATCTGACCATGGCGGTGGTCTCGGCGAGGTTCACGGCGTCGACTTCATCGGTGAGGCTCTGACGAAGTCAGTGGCTCCTCGGTTCGGCTGGTGGCATAGTCTCCCACGCGGCGGTGGACGGTTGGTGGCGGGGGATCTGAGCTTTGGCAGGGCAGATCCGTCTCGACGAAGCCACGGCGAGGCCTGGGCGCAGCGGCGGCGTGATGTCGACCCTGAGGACTTCAGATCCGGCGGTGGCGCTCCCTGATGGCTTGAGTTGCGAAGCGTCGACGCAGGAATCGAAGGCAGCACGGTCTTCAAAAAATGGCTCGGCAGTCGGGGCGACGACGCAACCCCGAAGTGATGCTCGGCGTTGATGGTGGTGGTGTAGCTCAGGGAAAACAGAGGCGGCGGCGGAGTACTATGGCGGAGCTCCGGCGAAGTCGCGATGGGCACGGCCAAGCTCGACCAGATCGGAGGAGAGAGAGAAAATGGAGAGAGAGAGAGAAATTATACTGATGTGGAATGAAATGATTCTGATGTGTCAGTGTGTTAAAACGTGTGTAATAAGAAAATATTATTTATAGTGAATTAAGTGGGTGGCAGAGATGTAATTAAGTATAGATCTGGGGGTGTTTAGAACAGTGGCAGAAATTTAAATGGCAGTAGATCTGGGGGCTGATAGAACAAGTCCAATAACAAAATTTTAAATTCAAATCAAACAGTTTTTCAAAATGTAAATTCAAAAATAGTTCTTTAAAACAGAATTTCAAAAATTACATATTCCCTCCAACAAATTTTATTAATAAACTAATTACGAAATTAGTATCAATAACAACATTGTAATTTATTAGAATTACACAAATTAGTATTATTTAGTAATTTTGAATATTAGCAGAAAACTTAAATTTTAATCATACTAAGGGAAATCAAATTAATAAACCAATTACAAAAATAAAACAAATTAATTATTATCAACAATTAATGACTATTCTCCATAAAACAATTAATTGCTACAAATAATTTCTAATTATTAATAAAAGACTATTTAAAATTTGAATGCATTTATATTCAATGAAACATATATTTCTTTTAAAAAAATAATTTAAAGAAATTTCCAATAATACCTGAAAATAGGTTGAGGGAGTTACAAATCTACCCCCTTACAAAAATTTCGTCCTCAAAATTTCAAGGGTTTTATAAAATGCACAAAATCAAATAAAAATAAAATTTAAGAATCAATTGAGTAAAATTATTTCTATTTGGTTAATAAAAGTAACAAGGACTAACAAGTAGTCACTAAACAAATGCGAAAGACTGTAAATGCAAGAAAATTCAGAGACAAGCCTCAAAAATAGGCAATATAAAAGAAATACAGCTACTACAAGCAAGTAAGAAAATAACGGTCCATCCGACTGCGCTCCTGCAGCTACTACTGATCCTCAAAGACTGGGTCCTCCTACTGCTGCTCTGGTGCTGGCTCCTGACGAGTGAAAGCTGCAGAACAATCTCTCACTTGGTGAGTGGCAGATCCACAAACCAAGCACTGCCCTAACTTCTTGCGGCATTCCTCGCCACAGTGTCCCGGTCTCTTGCAGTTTGTGCAAGAAAAGTACATCGGAGCCTGAATCTGTCTCTGCTGCCTCGGTGATGTCGGTGCTCGAATATGATGCTGATGCTGAGCTGGCCTCTGATGAGTGTCGGTCCGCTTCGGTGGACCCTGAGAACTGCTGGTGCCAATGTCTCGGTCCCGCTTGAGCTTCGGATCCATCTCCTTCTCCACTCCCAGAGCAACTTTAAGGATGCTCGCATAGGTAGTAGCCTGACTGATAGCTACTGCATGTCGCAGCTCCCTGGTGAGGCCTTTCTTGAACTTCCAAGCCCTCTCCTTCGGCATGCTGACTAGGTTCTCTGCGAACCTGCTGAGTCGGGTGAACTCTGATGTATACTGCGCTACAGTCATACTCCACTGCTGCAATACCTCAAACTGCATCCGAAGCTCGGCCTGCTCCACATCCGGGAAGAACTTCTTCTGGAACAGTAGCTTGAAATCCTTCCACAAAACCCCAGGCTCCGGTAACTGGGGCTCCTCCCGGTACCAAGCCCTAGAAATGTCGAAAAGTCACATACTCGCAACTTCGACCTTCAAATCATTCGGGATCCTCGTCATCTTCAATGACCGCTCAGCATTCTCCAGCCACTCATCTGCGTAGACTATCCCCTCATTGTCCCAAAAATCTATCGGGTGGAGGTACTAATAGTCCTTGGCAGTTCCTGGCCTCGGCGCTGCTGGTGCCGGCGGTGCTGGCGGAGCTGGTGGAGCTGGCTCTCTGGTCCTGAGTGCTTCGACGACGGTCGCTCTGAACTGTACGGCCTGCTGACTCTGAGCCTTTCTGAACTCCGCAGCCTGATGGTTCTGGGCCTCCATGAATTGCTGAAACATGGCCATCATCTGTGTGCCATCGAACGTCATCATCGGATGAAGCGGCTGAGGCTGAGGCGATGGAATCTGCTCCTACGCACTGGGTACAGGCTGCTCACTAGTCACAGCGTTTGTCGTGGCGACCGTCCTGTAACAGAAAAATAAACTGTTGATTGCTATATCCTAGAAAAATCATAAACTAACCTAAAAATCATAAGTACAATCAAATTTTTAAATTTTTACATATCAATAACCTTAAACTATTTTCCTGCGGTTCCTATGCTGTTATGAGTTTTCCTTAGCTTTTGTTGGTCCCCCAATAACACTTTATTGCCTAAGTGTCATTAGGATAGAGACCTGCATGGGCCACCACTAAAAACATGTCACGACCTGCTCCCGAATAATCGGTTACGAGTCGGACACTGTTACGATCCGCACCTACTGTGAGGGTACGAGAACGTAACAACGTCCAGCCTACGCCGTAGTGTCGGCGGTAGAACGCTGTCCTAGGTCAACAATCAACTAGCAATATATCTCTAAACAGTTTATACTCCCCGAATGGGGGTGACATAGCAGTAAAACTCAATCACACTAAGAAAGAGATAGCACGATATGAAATAGAACTCAAGGAAATAAATAGATGAAAAGTAGTCTAAGATAATTCCAGCAATATCCAGAAGTACATGGTCTCAGATACAGAACAAAAGAATATATACAACTCTGAACTCCAAATAAAGTCTAGCTAAAACATGCCTCAAGACTACATAAAAAAAGATAAGCCTAACTAATCTAGTCTAGGCAATCGGGGTGATATCCTCAGCTAGAGCTGGGTCCTCCTGAGGGTCCAGCTCGCAGGTGTCATCTAAGGCTGCCCCGTAGTAGGTATCCAGGCAAGCCTCCTCCTCGTCCTCTGTAATATTTTTAACAGGTCCAGTCAGGACAGGAGCAAGTACAGTACATCTCAACAGTTCATAGCAGGTTAAAAATATAATCATACAGTAAAGTAAGATACAGGTGCTGAAGAATACAGTATGTAAACAGAGAGAGAGAACTGTAATAGAAATATCTACTATAAGTAAGGAACTAACAGTGGCTAGTGAGTCAGAGTACAGGATAGCACATATGAACGGGACAGATTTGTACATGATCTACACTAAAGAGTTGTACATGATCTACACTACTATAGAATTGTTTACATGACTACTAGCACTCTCCCGTTTTCTCCAATCAATACACAAGGATCTAAACAGGTTATATTATTGTACATGATATCACATGGGGCCCATGAAAGGGTGCACATGATAGTATACATGAAGGCTCTGTGAACATGAGAGTACATGATTCACAAGAGTGTACATGTATGGTGAAAGCAAAGGAGTACATGATGAAAGTGAAACGCACATGACACAATGTACCCGATGCTCCCGAGGGGGATAACATCGCATGAAGAGATCCGTATAGTACTAATCCGTGATAATGTTGTGACAGCACAAGTAAAGTAATTTAATGCAGGAATTAATTCTAAACAGGATATAAAATGATCAGAGAATGTACTCGCCTGGTATCTGAGTGTCCAACTGAAAAGTACTGTCCGAGGAGTGGTGTCTGGCTCCTAATCAGAACAGCATAAGTCACAACAAGTCTAAAAATGGCAAAACGAAGTCCTACTATGCATACTACATGAATCTAGGTCAATCTAGGCCAAAGTCAACTCTTGGTCCTAGAAGTCAAACTAGGTCAACCAAGTCTAATTTAGGTCAAACTAGTCTACACTAGACTACATTAGTCTATACTAGTCTAAACAAGTCAAACCTATATCTAAAACTTATCACTCTATATATATATATTACATACCTATATGGTATCCATACACAAATAGATATTCATATCCCATGCACTCACAATACATTACTAACTTATATAGGAAGCACAACTTTTACATTATATATAGATACATACATATTAGAGTATACATCGTATATATATATATACTTACATTAGGAAAATAGGATAGGCATATAGATAGGGGTGTGTGTAATAAAGAGTGAGTGTTGGGAGACTTGTGTAGAGTGAATACATGTGTGTGTGTGTGTGTGAGTGTCCTGTGGGGTGTGGCAGTGTACAGGAGGCTCTGAATTCAGTGAGTGTGTGAGAGGGAAAAATGAAGTGGGTGAGTGTCCATATGTGTTTTAGGCTTAGGTTTCAAACCACCAAGTGACAGTACATACTTAGCATACATCCAATTTCAGGTTACATCAATAGACTCTTCATATGACAGTGTTCAGGAAGACTAAATGGCAGTATTCAAGCATTCAACAGTGTGTGTCATGTAGGGACAGTGTGCAGCAGTTAGGTGTAGGAATGAGAATTCAAGCTATCTTGATAACACAACAGTTAACATATTATCATCACAACTCTTGTTGAAATCTCAGTTTAACCAAACCAATTCCCAGATTTAATGAAACAGTGTATCTAATACACATTCAAAACCAATAACATGAACCCTCAGTTCAATGTTCTACTTAAAACCATCTCACAGTTCTGAAATTGAATCAAACAAGCAATATGCTGTCAACTAAAAGAATTCAAAATGGTAGCAGTCTTAGAGTGCAGGATTAAGAGTTTAATTTACTGGATAACATAATATCAATTTACCAAAAGCTCATGAGTAGCAGTTTTTCCTATTAAGCCCAAAATCGAAATCAATGGCTCACCAAAACCACACAAAATTGACACTTAGCAAGATAACATATAGGAGAATAGATTAGAGCTTATAAAACATGCATAAATCAGTGATTAATAGGTTAAATTAGGTGTCCAAAGTGATATTTGAAAGTTGGAAATTTCCAGGAAAACAACGTATCAGTCCAAATTAGGATATTGAAGAAATCATGTATAAAAGTTAACTAAAATGAACTAACATTTAACAGAGGTTAACTACACATATTAGATTTATATAATCGAATTAAACAGGATTTAAAACACCAAAACAATTTACACAGGAGCTCAAATATGAACACTGGAAACACACAGTGCACGACACGTGCACTATCGATTTTCTCCCTCGACACGACACGGAGATACGTGGGACTTGACACACAGGGTGTTAGTCATGGCCCCATGCTACGTGTCAAGTTTCACGTGTCCTAGAGGCATGTCGTGTCCGCTACAGGCCCCGAGTAGCAGGGGAACACTGTAGCGCGCGCGCGAGCGTGTGCACGCGCGTGTCCAAGCCAAGATTCCGACACAACCCGACACTAACACTACCACATAGGAACATGAATCAATAAGCAAGATTAAAACTAAATTTCCTATTTAAAAAAATAATGCATAAACGAGATCGAAATGCCCTTTGGGGCATTTCGTCAAACACTCAACCCTAGCTCTGATACGTGTCCAAAACGGACATGAAACCTAGGATACCCGACACAAAACCTATACTGATACTTAGGGGACTCCTAGGACTCCCTAATAATGAAGATAAATCGAAAGTTCATGGAGTGTAGAGAAAGTTACCTAAGCTTGAACTTCTCAAGAAAACCCCTCTTTCAATGGCTCTCCTCTTGATGTCCCAATCCACTAAAATCACCTCAAACTGAAATGGAACATTAATGACAGCAAGAATAGGCAGATTAGAACCTAAAGGAAAAGATTTGAATGGAAAAGGAAGAGGAATGGAATTTTAGGAATTTATTGAATAGGAACAAACCTTGTTTTTATAACTTGAGCTTTCCTAAGGAGGAGGCAACCCTAGATTTTAGGAGAGTATATATATGGTGGTGATCCCAATGTAGATAGGTGGCCGGCCATCACTTCCTAGGGATTAGGGTTTGGTAGTTGTTTTGGGCTTTGGGCCAAGTTACATAGGCTATGTGTTAAATGATTTATTAAAGGCTCTAAATTATAAGCCATGACTTATGACTTATCTAATTCCTAATGCTAACTAGAGTCTAATAACCAAACCAAGGATTAGCTTAGGCTAGACTAGAGTCATATAACCTAACCAAGTCCATACTAACTAGGGTTAGCTCCTAGGTTGGTCTACAAGGGTCAACACTAGTCAAAGTCAACCTAGTCCAAACAATTCCAAAATAATTCCTAAAAATTCCCATAAATTCAAATAAATTTAAATTACCCCAAAAATGACAAAAATACCCTTATACTAGAAATGTGGTAGTAACAAATCTACCCTCCTTAAAAGAATTTCGTCCTCGAAATTGAAAGGCGAAATACAACTGATGAGAAGGATAGAAAGCATACCTCACGGTCCAAAAAGATAAGGGTAGCGCTCGCGCATCTTATCCTCCCGCTCCCAGGTAGACTCTCTTGGAGAATGATGCCTCCATGCGACGCACACCAAGGGTATCACCTGGTTCCTCAGAACCTTCTTCCGTCGATCCAGAATCTCCACTGGCTGCTCTGGATAGCTGAGAGAAGGCCCAACCTCTATCTCTGAATGATCGAGCACATGGCTAGGGTCAACCACGTACCGTCTCAACTATGATACATGAAATATGTTGTGGACCTCTACTAGTACAGGCGACAAGTCTAGCCTGTAAGCAACGTCACCGACTCTCTCGCTGATAACGAAAGGGCCGATGAAGCGCAGGCTAAGCTTTCCGTCTCCACCAAAACGTATCGTACCACAAGTCGAAGATATCCTTAAGAAAACCTGGTCTCCGACCTAATCACAAGCAAAGTCTCAATTAAAATGATAAACAAACATGATCAAAATCATAAACAAACAAACCTAAATCTAATCCTACTCTAATCTGTACCTCAAACTCCAATGGCCTCCGGTGGCTATCGGCCCAGTGTCGATGTCTGTCCTGCGCCACGCGAAGTCTTTCCCTGATGAGCTTCACCTTCTCGGCTGCATCAACAACCATCTCTGGCCCTAGTAAAGCTCGCTCACCAACATCATTCCAGGATAAGGGTGTACGACACCTACGCCCGTACAGAGCCTTGAAAGGTGACATCTCAATGCTGGCCTGGAAACTATTGTTGTAGGCAAACTCCACCAAATGAAGATGATCCTCCCAGGAACCTCCAAAGTCCAGGACGCACGTCCGCAGCATATCCTCAAGTGTCTGAATAGTCCGCTCTGACTGTCCGTCCGTCTGGGGGTGGTATTCAGTACTGAACTTGAGCTGAGTGCCCAAGCTGGTCTGCAGACTCTTCCAGAAATGGAAAGTAAAACGGCTATTCCAATCTGAGAAGATGCTGACCGGAACTCCGTGAATCCTGACTATCTGTCGTATATACATCTCCGCCAGCCTCTCTGTAGACGTACCCACCTTGAATGGCAAGAAGTGGGCCGATTTGGTTAACCTGTCAACGATGACCCAAATCGCGTTTTTTTCTCCTGAAGTACGCGGCAATCCTGAAACGAAGTCCATAGTGATATGCTCCCATTTCCACTCGGGAATGGGCAGCGGCTGCAACAATCCACCGGGCCTCTGTCTCTCTGCCTTGATCTGCTGACAGGTCAAACACCTAGCCACGAAGCGAGCTACCTCCCGCTTCATCCCTGACCACCAAACATGCTCCCGCAGAGCTCGGTACATCTTGTTGGCACCCGGGTATATAGAGTACTGAGATCTGTGGGCCTCCTGCATAATCTGCTCTCTGAGATCTCCACTGGGCACACATAACCTGGAACCGTACCTCAAGGCACCATCCTCTGCAAGAGAAAACTCGCCCTCTAGCAATCCTGCTCGAACCTGCTCTCGGAGACACCGCAGAGCAACATCCTCAAACTGTGCCGACTTGATCCTCTCCACCAAGTCTGACTGAATCTGCATCCCCCATAGCTGCATCTGCACTCCGGGTACGATCACCTCAATCCCAAGGCTCTCCAAGTCGGCAAGCAAATATCGATCCATGGTCAAACACATGGCTGTCGGATACCTACTCAAGGCATCGGCAACCACGTTGGCCTTCCCCGGGTGATACTGAAGTAGGATGTCAAAATCCTTTATCAACTCTAGCCATATGCGCTGTCTCATGTTCAACTCCTTCTGAGTGAACACATACTTTAAGCTCTTGTGATCTGTGAAGATCTCTACCCTCTCACCATACAGATAATGCTTCCACAGCTTCAGAGCAAATATCACTGCTGCCAGCTCCAGGTCGTGGGTAGGGTAGTTCTTCTCGTAGCGACGCAATTGCCTGGAAGCATAGGCAATCACCTTTCCATGCTACTGCAAGACGCAACCCAGCCCCTTCCCTGAAGCATCACTATAAATAGTGAAACCACCCGATCCTGAAGGCAATGTCAGAATCGGAGCTGTCGTCCGCCGCTTCTTCAACTCATCAAAAGCTGCCTGACACTCCTCTGACCAAACATACTCAGCATCTTTCCGGGTCAACCGAGTCAACGGCTCTGCAACTCAGAAGAAATCCTGTACAAATCTCCGATAATACCCTGCCAGCCCCAGGAAACTCCTGATCTCTGCAACTGAAGTCGGCGCTATCTATGCCTCAACTGCTACAATCTTCTTGGGGTCAACTGAGATACCATCTCCAGTCACCACATGCCCCAAGAAGTCCACCCGATCCAAGAAGAACTCACACTTGGAGAGCTTCCCGTAAAGCTGCTCCTTCCTGAGAGTCTCCAGCACGATCCTGAAATGCTCCTCGTGCTCCTCCTCAGTCTTGGAATATAACAAGATGTCGTCAATAAACACCACCACAAACTGATCCAGATACTGGTGGAACACCTTGTTCATAAGGTTCATAAACACTGCTGGTACATTGGTTAGCCCAAACGGCATAACCAAAAACTCGAACTGCCCGTACCGCATCCTGAAAGCGGTCTTGGGAATATCCTCCCTCTTCACCTTCACCTGGTGATATCCCGACCTCAGATCAATCTTGGAAAATACCCGAGCTCCGCTCAAATAGTCAAATAGATCGTCGATCCGCGGCAGTGGGTATTTGTTCTTGATCGTGAGGTTGTTGAGTGTCCTATAGTCAATACACATGCGTACTGACCCATCCTTCTTCGGCACGAACAACACTGGTACACCCCATGGCGATGAACTCGAGCGAATAAAGCCCTTGTCCTGTAGCTCATCCACCTGCTTCTTCAGCTCCACCAGCTCGCTGTTGTTCACCCGATAGACATGCTGAGAGATGGGTTCCGCTCCTGGAACCAAGTCTATTGAGAACTCTATGTCCCTGTCTGGCGGCAATTTCGGCAACTCCTCTGGGAAAACATCCATATACTCTTCTATCAAGGGGTGTGGAATCGCCTGCTCCTCGACCGAGACTCCACAGAAGACTCCGCTGCTCTGTTCTGCCTGACGTCTGGAGTACTCGAACTCTGGCTCCCCCGGCGCTCTGAAGAGAACTCTATCTCCTCTGCAATCAATGCTGGCGTGGTGCCTGCTCAACCAATCCATGTCTAGTACTATATCGTAGTTCGGCAATGACATTACGAGCAGGCTCACCACCAACTCACGGCCTTCCAAAGCTACTCTCCGAGCCTTACAAACATCACTCACAAGGATAATGCCACCCCCGGTCATGATCTTGTAAGTCCTAGGCAACAATTCAGCTATGATATCGTGTCTAATCGCAAAAGATACTGATATGAAGCTATACGAAGCACCGAAATCGAATAATACAAATGCTGGACTGGAGTCGAGAAGGATCGAACCTGTAATCAGCTCTCCTATCGCCTCTGTATCCTTGGCTGCCATGGCGAAAGCTCGCCCCTACTGGCCTCCCCTGGCCTGCTGCTGGTGCTGGACGAACCTCTGCTACTGCGTCGGCAGGGCTGGTCCCCTCTGCTGGCCTGCTGCTGCTCTGGCTTCTCCTCCTTGGGCTGCTCGTCCCCTAGACCTAGCGCAATCCCTCAGCTGGTGATCTGCCGCTCCGCAAAGAAGGCACCTCTCGAGCCTCTTTCTGCACTCGTTGAAGACATGCCCAGGCTTCTTGTAGAAGGTACAACTGACTGTCTGGTGCCTGGGTGCCTGATGTTGAAACTGCTGCTGGTGAACTGGCCTCTGCTGAATCGGCTGCGGCTGGAACTGCCTCTGCTGCTGATGTTGAAAGTGGGGCCTCTTGTCCTGGCCTCCGCTGCTGCTGCCGCCCCCAACTGGGTCTCTCCCCCTCTTGAGCCTAAGCTCAAGATCATCCTCTGCTAGCAAGGCTTCCGTCAAGATCTCCTCGAATGTAGCATCCCGGTTGCCCTTGGTCAAGGACTTGACCTCCTTGACTAGACGCTTTCGGAACCTCTGGGCCTTCGCCGTCTCGCTCAAGCCCTCTACAACCTGTCGAGGCGGCCAAACTCCCCGCCGTACTCCTCCACTGAAAGGCTCCCTTGGACTAGGCTCTCGAACTGCGACTCCAAGGCTCTGAGTGTTGAATCTGGGAAGAACTTCTTCTTGAAGAAGCCCTTGAACTGCTTCCAAGTCTGCCCAGGTACCCCCACCCTGGGGTCTGACTGATACCACGTGCGAGAGAGATCTCGCATCTGGCTAGCTGCGACCTCGATCTGAAGATCTATTGGTATCCTGGCCAAGCGGAAGATCTCCTCTATATGCTCGATCCACTCATCGACATATAGGATCCCCTTTGTCCCCAGAAAGTCTCTGGGGCTCATCTTCTGAAACTGCTCGATCCCCGGTGTCCTCGGCTGCTGAACCGCTGGTCGAGCTGCGGCTGTCGTGATGGCCAACTCCATGCCTCTATCCTCTCGAGCCTGCTGCCAGTCCATGAACTGCTGGAAGTACGCGAACATCTGCGCTGCGTCCACGTGTCCTGTAGGCGACGGCTGCTGGAAGGGATCCTCTGGAATGACCGGGTCCTGCCTCCGAGTCGGTGGATGCATACCCCCTGCTGCTACTGCCGAGGTCTCAATACGAGCAGAGGTGGCAGGAGCTGCAGTCCCCTGGCCTCGTCGTACTGGCTGAGAGGTAGCAGTCTCCTCTATAGCATCCTCATGAATGGCACGCTGCGATCGAGTCTCTACCATCCTGAAGATAGACAAATAAGAGTATCAATTTCTGAGAAAGAAGCAAAATAACAAAGGCGGACAATTATAATTCAAAGGATCAGTTGACAAAAAGGATTTAGATGGCAATAAAAGAAATTTTCCTAAAGTGATTGAGTACCTTAAAATTTATGTCCTATATCCTACTGCAGGCTGTAGTGATACTCTAATTCGAATACCACTACACTTCTAGTCTAGACCTGCATGGGCCACCACTAAAAACGTGTCATTACCCGCACCCACTGTGAGGGTACGAAAACGTAACAACGCCCAGCCTACGCCGCAGTGTCGGTAGTAGAACGTTGTCCTAGGTCAACAATCAACTAGCAATATATCTCTAAACAGTTTATACTCCCCGAATGGGGGTGACATAGCAGTAAAACTCAATCACACTAAGGAAGAGATAGCACGATATAAAATAGAACTCAAGGAAATAAATAGATGAAAAGTAGTCTAAGATAATTCCAGCAATATCCAAAAGTACATGGTCTCAGATACAGAATGAAAGAATATATACAACTCTGAACTCCAAATAAAGTCTAGCTAAAACATGCCTCAAGACTACATAAAAGAAGATAAGCCTAACTAATCTAGTCTAGGCAATCGGGGTGATATCCTCAGCTAGAGATGGATCCTCCTGAGGGTCCAGCTCGCAGGTGTCATCTAAGGCTGCCCCTTAGTAGGTATCCAGGCAAGCCTCCTCCTCGTCCTCTGTAATATTTTCAACAGGTCCAGTCAGGACTGGAGCGAGTACAGTACATCTCAACAGTTCATAGCAGGTTAGAAAATATAATCATGCAGTAAAGTAAGATACAGGTGCTGAAGAATACAGTATGTAAACAGAGAGAGAGAACTGTAATAGAAATATCTACTATAAGTAAGGAACTAACAGTGGCTAATGAGTCAGAGTACAGGATAGCACATGTGAATGGGACAGATTTGTACATGATCTACACTAAAGAGTTGTACATGATCTACACTATTATAGAATTGTTCACATGACTACTAGCACTCCCCCGTTTTCCCCAATCAATACACAAGGATCTAAACAGGTTATGTTATTGTACATGATATCACATGGGGCCCATGAAAGGGTGCACATGATAGTATACATGAAGGCTCTGTGAACATGAGAGTACATGATTCACAAGAGTGTACATGTATGGTGAAAGCATAGGAGTACATGTTGAAAGTGAAACACACATGACATAATGTACCCGATGCTCCCGAGGGGGATAACATCGCATGAAGAGATCCGTATAGTACTAATCCGTGATAATGTCATGACAGCACAAGTAAAGTAATTTAATGCAGGAATTAATTCTAAGTAGGATATGAAATGATCAGAGAATGTACTCACCTGGTATCTGAGTGTCCAACTGAAAAGTACTGTCCGAGAAGTGGTGTCTGGCTCCTAATCAGAACAGCACAAGTCACAAAAAGTCTAAAATGGCAAAACGAAGTCCTACTATGCATACTACATGAATCTAGGTCAATCTAGGCCAAAGTCAACTCTTGGTCCTAGAAGTCAAACTAGGTCAACCAAGACTAATTTAGGTCAAACTAGTCTACACTAGACTACATTAGTCTATACTAGTCTAAATGTCAAACCTATATCTAAAACTTATCACTCTATATATATATATTACATACCTATATGGTATCCATACACAAATAGATATTCACATCCCATGCACTCACAATACATTACTAACTTATATAGGAAGCACAACTTTTACATTATATATAGATACATACATATTAGAGTATACATCGTATATATATATACTTACATTAGGAAAATAGGATAGGCATAAAGATAGGGGTGTGTGTAATAAAGAGTGAGTGTTGTGAGACTTGTGTAGAGTGAATACATGTGTGTGTGTGTGAGTGTCCTGTGGGGTGTGGCAGTGTACAGGAGGCTCTGAATTCAATGAGTGTGTGAGAGGGAAAAATGAAGAGGGTGAGTGTCCACATGTGTTTTAGGCTTAGGTTTCAAACCACCAAGTGACAGTACATACTTAGCATACATCCAATTTCAGGTTGCATCAATAGACTCTTCATATGACAGTGTTCAGGAAGACTAAATGGCAGTATTCAAGCATTCAACAGTGTGTGTCATGTTGGGACAGTGTGCAGCAGTTAGGTGTAGGAATGAGAATTCAAGCTATCTTGATAACACAAAAGTTAACATATTATCATCACAACTCTTGTTGAAATCTCAGTTTAACTAAACCAATTCCCAGATTTAATGAAACAGTATATCTAATACACATTCAAAACCAATAACATGAACCCTCAGTTCAATGTTCTACTTAAAACCATCTCACAGTTCTGAAATTGAATCAAACAAGCAATATGCTGTCAACTAAAAGAATTCAAAATGGCAGCAGTCTTAGAGTGCAGGATTAAGAGTTCAATTTACTGGATAACATAATATCAATTTACCAAAAGCTCATGAGTAGCAGTTTTTCCTATTAAGCCCAAAATCGAAATCAATGGCTCACCAAAACCACATAAAATTGACACTTAGCAAGATAACATATAGGAGAATAGATTAGATCTTATAAAACATGCATAAATCAGTGACTAATAGGTTAAATTAGGTGTCCAAAGTGATATTTGAAAGCTGGAAATTTCCAGAAAAACAACGTATCAGTCCAAATTAGGATATTGAAGAAATCATGTATAAAAGTTAACTAAAATGAACTAACATTTAACAGAGATTAACTACACATATTGCATTTATCTAATCGAATTAAACAGGATTTAAAACACCAAAATAGTTTATATAGGAGCTCAAATATGAACACTGGAAACACACAGTGCATGACACGTGCACTATCGATTTTCTCCCTCGACACGACACGGAGACACGTGGGACTTGACACACGGGGTTTCAGTCATGGCCCCATGCTACGTGTCGAGTTTCACGTGTCCTAAAGGCGTGTCGTATCCGCTACAGGCCCCGAGTAGCAGGGGAACACTGTAGCGCGCGCACGAGCGTGTGCACGCGCGTGTCCAAGCCAAGATTCTGACACAACCCGTCACTAACACTACCACATAGGAACAGGAATCAATAAGCAAGATTAAAACTAAATTTTATATTTAAAAAAATAATGCATAAACGAGATCGAAATGCCCTTTGGGGCATTTCGTCAAACACTCAACCCTAGCTCTAATATGTGTCCAGAACGGACACGAAACCTAGGATACCCGGCACAAAATCTATACTGATATTTAGGGGACTCCTAGGACTCCCTAATGATAAAGACAAATCGAAAGTTCATGGAGTGTAGAGAAAGTTACCTAAGCTTGAACTTCTCATGAAAACCCCTCTTTCAGTGGCTCTCCTATTGATGTCCCAATCCACTAAAATCACCTCAAACTAAAATGGAGCATTAATGACAGCAAGAATAGGTAGATTAGAACCTAAAGGAAAATATTTGAATAGAAAAGGAAGAGGAATGGAATTTTTGGAATTTATTGAATAGGAACAAACCTTGTTTTTCTTACTTGAGCTTTCCTATGGAGGAGGCAACCCTAGATTTTAGGAGAGTATAAATATGGCGGTGATCCCAATGTAGATAGGTGGCCGGCCATCACTTCCTAGGGATTAGGGTTTGGTAGTTGTTTTGGGCTTTGGGCCAAGTTACATAGGCTATGTGTTAAATGATTTATTAAAGGCTCTAAATCATAAGCCATGACTTATGACTTATCTAATTCCTAATGCTAACTAGAGTCTAATGACCAAACCAAGGATTAGCTTAGGCTAGACTAGAGTCATATAACTTAACCAAGTCCATACTAACTAGGGTTAGCTCCTAGGTTGGTCTACAAGGGTCAATACTAGTCAAAGTCAACCTAGTCCAAACAATTCCAAAATAATTCCTAAAAATTCCCACAAATTCAAATAAATTCTAATAAATTTAAATTACCCCAAAAATGACAAAAATACCCTCACACTAGAAATGTGGTAGTGACAGACATGCCCAGCCTTCGTCGATGGACACGACGAAGTAAGCTGTACAATACTAAGAAAAACTCCAAGTCACAATGTAATGTAAACATACACAGCTTTTTATAACGTTCTCAAAATGATCACCAATATCCATCAAGTCTTTCTAGTAAAAAATCAGCGGGGGACAAATTCGGTCAAATAAAATAAAGATACAATAATGAATATCCAAAATAAAATCTCCAGAAAATAAAATAAAATGAAAGATGTAATATCCAATGCAATCACATGCTCCATGTGGCCTCCCACTCACCTGCAATATATCCTGTCAGAAAAAGAGCAAAGTACAACCCTGACAAGAACAATATACAATATAATCTGTAGTACAGAATACAAGGTAAAACCAGAATACCAGAAATGGAAATGAAACTGCGGTACCAGAAATGAAATATGAAACTGCAAGCAATGGACGACAATCAATATGCTAGACAATGAACACGGCTATCAATGTACAAGGCAACAATCACGACAATCAATATACAATTATGACAATTTGAAATATTAAACTAATGTGTGACCGGCTTAGGAGCACAATCAATCAATGAGTCAATGAGTCAATCAATTCTACAAGGTACGGCTTCATCGTACGTGAAGTGTACGATTAGGTTATCCACAATACCTATGTTGGGTGTGGTCACAGAAAAGCTAATATTTCCCCAAACCCCGCAGTAAACAATGACTCACAAGCAATGAACAAGGTACAAGGCAATCGTGTGTATCTCGTGTCCAATATGGGAACATAGCACATGAATGTAAGACAGAAATACAGAGTATAAGTCGAATCAGTGTATTATCCTCGGTTTGGTTGCACGAGAGTAGTATTGCATGGTTGTAGTGATCACATGTTATATTTTTGTACAAGTTTGATTAGGGTTTGAAATAATGACATTAGCCAACTATATCACTAACTTTCTCTAGTACTAGTTATAGGCCTAACTCAGCTTAATCAATATTTTAGAAAATATATTATAACTTTATAAGGTTTTTGGAAATATTTTATTAACAAGGCAATAATTATAATTTTACAACTTTATATAACTACTAGCTAGAATACCAGAAAACTTATATTGAAACTTAGATAAATAATTTGAAGATCAAACTTGGAAATATTATTTGAAAATAATATTTAGTTAAAAAATACTTAAAACCATAATTTTAGAAAACATTTACTAGCAAAACTATTTACAAGATAATGATAAGAGGATTATTATCTATTTATCAAATAATATGTAACAATTAGCATATTATGGAAAAAACAATTTTAACTAAAATATCACATATATGCTAGCAATGTATATATTTTTAACATAAATATCTATATATAGACTAAATAAGAATTTTATACAATAATTAATACTACATTAAAATTACTTGGAGTACTTATTTGAAAAGCTATAATCATCCAATTTACTAGCACCCTAATTTAGAATGTTTTAAGAAATAATCTCATAATAATATACATACAATATTATACATTATACTAAAAATGTTATACAAGATTTATTTAATATTTAGAATCACTAAATACTATACAAGTTAATATTTGACAACACAAAATTTAACAGTAATTAAACTAAGCATTCAGCCCACCAAATATTAATATTAATGCTGCAAAACTATTAACCCATATATTCGAACCCAACCCATTCGGCCCAGTCCTAGCTTATATTAACCCAACCCAGCCCTGCTTTTCGAATTTGAAAAGAACCAACGTTGATTAATGGGACAACTCAAAGAAAGGGTCAGAGCACACTCCCCAAGAGTCAAAGTTGTCATAATCTTGAAAGAAAAGCAATTATGAAGTTCTCTCTCCAATATTACTCTTCTCAATAGTCACAGCCCATTAAATATCTTCACTTCTTCAACAAAACCGAGAACCCATCTCTTCCTCTACATACTATTTTCTTCCAGCTAACAAGAGAGGTTCCATCATCATCTTCCCTATTAAATGCTTTATTCAAAATTTCAATGACCACATGAGTGCTGAACTCACTTCAGCTATATTCAAACGCAAACTCTCTCTCTCAGTCTTCATCCACACTCAGCCGAACAACAACATTTCCTTTCACCCACTTTACATTTCCACAAACCAATTCCATTCGTTCACTCTCAGCAAGAAAACCCCAAGCTTTTTCTTCTTCTTAATTATTCCTCCTCCCTCTCACACTAAATCCCCACCTAGCCGAACAACAAACCCCTTATCTTCTTCCAAATTTCCTGGTCCACACACTTCTCCTCACAGTTAGCCGACCGAAATCCCCTCATACAACTTCATCTCCTTCTTCAGCCGAAACCCTAACTTAAAAATCCATCTCCTCTTCTTCTTCCCAAACCACAAAACCCTAAATCCCAAATAAAATCCTAATTTACCGAGAAACAAGAAAGAGAAGGGGGGTTCGAGTAGATCGAGAGGAGTTTACCAAGATGCAGCGGCACAAGGCGACGGAGACCCGACCACGGCGGTGGTCTCGGCGAGGTTCACGGTATCGGCTTCGTCGGCGAGGCTCTGATAAAGTCAGTGGCTCCTCGGTTCGGCTGGTGGTGTAGTCTCCCACGCGGCGGTGGACGGCTGGTGGCGGGGGATCTGAGCTTCGGCGGGGCAGATCCGTCTCGATGAAGCCACGACGAGGCCTGGGCGTAGCGGCGACGTGATTTCGACCCCGAGGACTTCAGATCCGGCGGTGGCGCTCCCTGATGGCTCGAGTTGCGAAGCGTCGACGCAAGAATCGAAGGCAGCAAGGTCTTCGAAAAATGGCTCGACAGTCGGGGTGACGACGCAACCCCGAAGTGATGCTCGGCGTTGATGGTGGTGTCGCGGCTCAGGGAAAACAGAGGCGGCGGCGGAGTACTATGGCGGAGCTCCGGCGAAGTCGCGGTGGGCATGGCCAAGCTCGGCCAGATCGGACGAGAGAGAGAAAATAGAGAGAGAGAAATTGTACTGATGTGGACTGAAATGATTGTGATGTGTCAGAGTGTTAAAAAGTGTGTAATAATAAAATATTATTTATAGTGAATTAAGTGGGTGGCAGAGATGTAATTAAGTATAGATCTGGGGGTATTTAGAACAGTGGCAGAAATGTAAATGGCAGTAGATCTGGGGGCTGATAGAACAAGTCCAATAACAGAATTTCAAATTCAAATCAAACAGTTTTTCATAATGTAAATTCAAAAACAGTTCTTTAAAACAGAATTTCAAAAATTACATATTCCCTCCAACAGATTTTATTAATAAACTAATTACTAAATTAGTATCAATAACAACATTGTAATTTATTGGAATTACACAAATTAGTATTATTAAGTAGTTTTGAATATTAGCAGAAAACTTAAATTTTAATCATACCAAGGGAAATCAAATTAATAAACCAATTACAAAAATGAAACAAATTAATTATTATCAACAATTAATGACTATTCTCCATAAAACAATTAATTGCTACAAATAATTTCTAATTATTAATAAAAGACTATTTAAAATTTGAAATGCATTTATATTCCATGAAACATATATTTCTTTTAAAAAAAATTAAAGAAATTTCCAATAATACCCGAAAATAGGTTCAGGGAGTTACACTTCCCAAATTTTTATTTTTTTTAAATTTTATTTGTTTACGATTAATTTTATTGTCATTGTGAGTCATGCCAAAGCTTGTAGGTGGGCTATGACCATATTAAGGTCATATGACCTCTAGATAGCCTATATATGTATTATTTAGCTATTTTATATTTTTTTTACAATTTTTGCATATTTTTAGGTATTTAATATTTAAGGTTTTATTATTTTTAAGGACTTTCAGAATTTACTGTAAGGTCATACGGGGGTATTTCTGGACCAAATATTTTTAATTGGGCTCTAAATGACTAAAAATATTTTAGAAATTTTCTGGATTTTTTAGAATTTTTGGGAATTTTTATTTAATTAAAACATATAGAATTTATATTTTATATGTTTTTGGAATTTACTGTGAGGTCACACGATTATATTTTGTTTTAAAATATTTTATTTATATTCTAGACACTTAGAAATATTTTTTAGAATTTTCTAGAATTTTTCTGGATTTTTCTGCAATTTATTTTGATTTATTTGGACTTAAAATAATTTTTAAATAATTTTCTGAATTAAATAAATAAATATCCAGAAATCCAACCGGGGGGCCCACCTGTCGGCGCCAAATGCTACAGTGACCGCCTCTCTCTCTCTCCTATATATATATTATTATATTCGCCCACCCTAATTAAATTCCAGCAGCCTTTTGTGGGAGAACTCATCTAGGGTTTTCGACTTCCCGAAACGATTTCCGCCAACCCCGACGTTCTTTTTGCGCGCCGTTTTTTTTGTTGGAAGCATATTGAGGTATAGTTTCTGAATATATAATTTATTTTCATAATTTCCGAACCTAAATTTCTAGAAAATTCGTAGAGTGCTAGTTGTCCAAAATTTGATACGTTTCGGTATTTTCGAGATTCCGGGAGAACCAGAAATCGAAATCACGATCCGTTTAAAGTTTCGGAAAGCTAACACAGAGGTATATGACATATATTTTTTACAGAAATTATTTCGTTCATCTATTATTTTAGTTATTCTTTTGAACTCAAAATTGATCGGTTGATCATCGTTTTGGTCACGATTAGCCATAACGGCGATATCTTTTGACCAAAACATGATTTTGCGGCACGGTTGATTCCAGCGCACTCGTGGCACTGAAATCTATCAAGGAGCACTTTCAAAATCTAGAGTTCATGACATTTGACCAGATAGTCAATGGCACGCCTCGATTTGTGTGTTACAGTTTCCAAAATTGGAAATATGACTTTTAATGGCCAAACTTGTATGTTTAGATTATTATTAGGTTAAATTAAATTTTTAAGTAATTTATTCCAGAATTAACTATTATTAGATTAGTAACCCAACTAGCCACTATTCCATGAATTTAGAACTAGAACATTAGAATTGATTTGTGGTTTTCGTGCACGGTTCGTGGTACGATATGTGTTATAGGTTGACAGCTTCTAGATTGGCAATCCCCTCATCATCTACTTGTGACTATAGTTTGTGCAAGGATTCAAGCAAGTATAGTATTGCATTTATGTTTTAGTTCATTATAACATTTTCTTTATCATTTCCTTGTTTGATATCCCGTTGAGACATTGCTTGATATTTCGTTGAGACACGATTGTGACACCGTAGTTATTGTATCCTTCTTAGTGTAACATTGACCATTATTGATTGTTAGAGAGTCGGGAGGGGAAATACTTAGTAAGTACGTGAACAAACCCAAATATTTTGATTGTGGATAGCTAAGTCATACACCTCACGTATAAGTTAGCCATACAGTATTATTGTGGATAGCCATCGTGTGATGTACCGTATTAGCCCAGTCGTTCACGTATTAAAAGGTATTTTACACACACATAGTGGTTCCTATTTTTCTTTTATCTAGTCCATTATCTTGTTAGTTCATATCTTGCTAGTTTACATCTTGCCAGTTTATATCTTGTTAGATCCCATCTTGCTAGTTTATATTTTGCTAGTTCATATCTTTTTCGTTCATACCTTGCTAGTACTAGTTCTTTATATACTCTTTGCCATCATCGTTTCTCGTTGTTCTAACTTATTTTGGACTAACAACATTAATTACAATATGGTTATACTCTGCTCCTTTCCTAACTGGATCATTGTTATAGGTGAGGATGACGTGTCTACTTTTGCGCTATGGACCATATGAGGGGGAGATAGAGACTCGAAGGCCAAACCATAGAAGACTAGTTAGATGTGTGGTAGTTTTCTATAATTGTAAAAGCTTACATTCTTCTTCAAATGTAAAACTTCTATATTTTGTAAAGTTGATTTAGTTGTTGTGAATGAGCAGTTAGTATTTATGAGCACTTTGTTTATTGCGAGCTAGACAGCGTACTACCGCCGATACCGCGGCGTAGGCTAGGCTTGGACACACACTCGTATCCCGAAAAGCGGATGCGGGTCGTGACAAACAGTGTGTGGATAGAAACCAAACCCTAAAAAGGGAAGGCACAAGTTATGGAGCGCGCCTACACTCTAAAAAAAGGCGGTTCATGTTATGAAATCATGCAAATTAAGACCAAAACTCTAAAAAGAGTCGGTCGATTCTGTCGATGATTGGTTTGTTCTCGAAGAGTCAACTTCCAGTGCCAGATTGGCTGTCTCAATTCTCGAAGAGGGCGGTGCATATTGAGATACTCTCTTCGATGATGCATACAATGAAGGCCCAGTAATGGCCTTTCCCTTATCAGCAGTAGATCTCTTTGGCGTTATTTGAGAGTTGGTTAAGCTCGAAAAGAAGAAGGCAAGAAAGAGTTTTGAGGAAATTAACTCTCAGTAAAAAAAGTTCTCTTTGAATAGCTATTTATAGCCTAAAGAGTATTTCAGACTGTTCTGCAACTTGCACTTAAAAAACGTTGTCGATTAAACAAAGATAGGCACAACCCATGTCAAATTTTTCTAAATTCAAAGTATTTCAAAATTTTGAAACCTTTTAAACTTTGAAAACTTTAAAGGGGGTCTTGTGGACGCTAAAAATCAAGGGACACCACTCATTAAAATGGCCATCATTAAGTGGCGCCAGATCATTAGGTTACGCCAGTCTCAGGTTGCGCCAAAGCTAGGGTGTGCGACGCCACGTGGTAAGCCTCCTCGAGAAGCTGTAACGGCTATCATTATTACTGACAGCTCTGACAACACAAAAATTAAAAAAATCCATTCGAATCCCGCACAATGTGGCGCTCGAAAAGATTTTGTCAGCATATAATTAATGCTGACAGTTGGCCCGTATAAGTCGTCAAGTGGCGCACGAATTAATCAATACAGTACAAAAAACCCAGTTAGAGGTGCCAGTTGTTGAGTTACGCCCGTGCAACCTGGCTAGTTGGTGCCACTTGATCAAATTTTATGTCCAGAAGTAGGGTAACCTGGCGTGCATGCCACTAATCTCGAAGAATGTATCCACTACCCTATCCATGACCACGTGCATCTCACTCAAACGATGCCACGCGTCCCCATCAGTTGAAGTAACTGCTCGCGCAACTGGACAAGAGGCGCGCAACCAGAAGTGCACGCCACACAGAATAACTAATTAACAGTTATTTCAAGAACTCTATAAATAGAGTTTCAAATCAGTCTCAAAGCATCACTAAGGATCATAACCTCCTGACAAAGTGCTGTTGCATTCTCTAGAGGCTTTTGTCTTCGATATTATATCGTCCAAAGGATAAAGTAATCGCCTTCTGATCAGATTCCTACAATTGTACTTCCCCAAAAATTAATTTTACTCTTGTACTCTTTTCTAATTTGTAATAAAACTTTTGTTTTGCAAACAATGGTTAGTGACTCGGACTCGGGCTCAAGGGTACAAATTGGCGCTTTGTTGGCATCTTTTGCACTTAGCACATCAACATCGGTGCATGGCATTTTATGCGCTGTTGTTGTGCTCATATACTCGTCTTATGCGCAAGTCGCATGTGCTAGGTGCATAGGCGGGAGCATGTGCGGGTGCATGCGCTGAAGCATGCACAGGGGCTTACGCGGGCTCTGTACAGCTATGCTATGCGTGTGTACACATATGCGTGCATGTGTCGCTGCGGGGTTGTACGCTTATGCTATTGCGTTGCTGCGTGACTGTGCTATTGGGAGGTTGCGCACACAGGCGCATGGGCTGACGGGCTGTTGGGCGCATGGGCGTTGTTGGCGGTTAATTAGGCTGATTGGAAGATTTGTACGGTTAAAGAAAGATTGAGTTACTTATTCAGATTCTTTTTTGGTTGGATTTGAATTTAATTCAGTTATATCTTTCCATTATTCGCTCCTATCTTTTAGCAATTAGTTGGCGGCCATGATTAGGGTTGGGACTTCCACCTAACTCTATAAATACTATCTTCGTGTCTCATTTGAGAACTTACTTCAAAATTGATAGACGAAAAGAGTTGGTTGGTCGCTGCCTTCAGAGTCCAGAGGAGTTTGGCGAGTTCGTACAGGTGGTGACGGTGAGCATTCCAGAAGTTCTTTCAGAATTTGCTGGTTCCTGGAAGCAGATCGCGGTATGGCAAATCTTGCTTTGAGCAACGGTGATTTTCATCATCCAACAGAGTTGCCTTTCTCTCTTTCTTATTCTTCTCCGAGTGGCTTAAGGAAATTAGGAGAGCAAACTTGTTTGTGAGAAGTCTCTGAAATCCTACAAAATCAGAACAGAGAGCAAATTTATTTACAAGAGATCTCTAATTTCTGATCGTTCTTCCATCTATATATATATATATATATATATATATATATATATATATATATATATATATATATATATCGCATATCATCTTGTATTATGACTATCGTCGATGACCCATAACTCTCTTAAATATGTAAATGGAAGTGTACACGTCTTATCTATAGTTGGTTGAACCCATGATCTCCTCATTTGCGTTGAACTACATAAATTGAGGTCGACCTGTCAAGCATTGGTACATCACATCAAAACTGGATCAATAAAACGATCCTTAACTAGGGACCGAACAGCTGTCATGAGACCCTATATGTAGAAGTATAAAAAAATGCGAACATATCAAAAGCGTAGGTCACAATACTCGCTACACATGACTTCACAAACGCGCAGGTACCCCAAAAGAGCAGACAACAGATAAAAGCCACAATGAGACGTACAAAGAGGGTGCAAAAAGAGTTCTTATTAAAATCATGTCTACAAGGATCTATTACAGATTCTTCATGGTTACATATAAAGACTATAAACACCTAAAGTCTACAAGTGGGCAATCATCTTCGCAAATGCCCAGCCCCCAGACGCGCAGCATGTCAGAGTGAATCACTTCCTCGTCAGAGCAAGCCGCTTCCTAGCCAGACACGGAGGAACTCCAATATGGCTAATGAAGCAGCCATTGGCCTGAGCCAGAATGCAGCTCCTGCTCGCCACACTACTACGGCTCTTGAGCAGGACATAGCACAACTTGTGGCTCTTCGGATTGCAATCAATCCAAACCCGGAAGCTTGGATCTCGAAGACCACTAAGATGTTGTTCAGGTTCGAACTCCTTATGCCAAACGCTCAAGTGCATCTCAAAACTCAGCAGCAGTTCTTCTACAAGGACATAGCTTCTTTGAAGGAGGGGATCCACAACCAATAGTTGACTTGGGAAATGCCAACGTGTTACCCCAAGTCTTCAAAAACAGGAGTATTTTGGTCATTTTCCACTTTAGAATAATTTTGGAATTATTTATTTACTTGTGATATTATTTTGGGGTTATTTGAGTCGGGTTCGAATTTCAGCTCAATCCGACTTGTATCGGGGACCCGGGGTAGTTTTGACTCTAGTGGGACCCACTCATTAGTTAGACATGGCCCACATGATAAAAAATTAAGTTAGTATGGTTGGACTAATTCATGAATAGGTTTGGTTTAATTAGAGACTTAAAACTAGACTAATTTAGCCTCAACCTAAAACCTATTTTAATTAAATCAATAAGAGACAAGTGGGGGTATTTTAGTCATTAGCAAATAGGACACCTATCCTAGTCTTGGCCGGCCATAGAGGGATAGGCATGAGCATCATTTCATTTGTTATTATCCACAAAAACTCTCTCTCTTGTTCTTCCCCAATTTTGAGAGGAGCCTCCATTGATTCCACCTCAAAATCAACCCATCTCTTCATCAATCCTCTTCTTTTATTCTCTATTTCAATCAAGAGGAGGAGCTAGCTAGTTTGGGAAGTTTTGGATCTTGTTCGTGTCCTTTTGGAGGTCTCTTCGTGTCGGTGTCGTATCGGGAGGAGTTTCTTTGGTTTTGATCTTCCGGAAGGTATAATCTCTCCTCTATTTCACTCCTACATGCATTTAGGACCATTTTGAATCCATAGGAATGACCCCCATGGTTGTATCTCCATTTGTGTCCATTTTGGATCCATTTGGAGGTCATTAGGATGTGTCCATGTTGAGTTTTGTGTCTAAGTGGGAAACCCCCAATTTTGGACACGTTTAGTGTTTGATATTTTATGTGAATGATTTTATTTGACTTTAAATTCAGATTTTGGATGTTGATATACATGTTCTTCATATTGTATCTTAATGTATCATATATATATATATATATATATATATATATATATATATATATATATATATATATATATATATATATATATATATATATATATATATATATATATATATATATATATTTTAATTTTTTTTTAGTGTTTGATATTTTGTGTGAATGATTTTATTTGACTTTAAATTCAGATTTTGGATGTTGATATACATGTTCTTCATATTGTATCTTAATGTATCATATATATATATATATATATATATATATATATATATATATATATATATATATATAGAGAGAGAGAGAGAGAGAGAGAGACATACACAAACTTAATATATAACAAATGATATATATATATATATATATATATATATATATATATATCATTTGTTATATATTAAGTTTGTGTATGTGTGTCTATATATATATATATATATATATATATATATATATATATATATAATATTGTGTGTGTCGGTGATCTAATGTATATATTTATTGGTGTGTGTGGTGTGGTTTGTTTAGTGTAGGTGTGTGTGTGGAGTTGAGAGTGAGAGAGGGATATAGAGAGTGTTAGAGAATGTGATAGAGAGAGGGATATAGAGAGTGAGAAGAGAGTGATAGAGAGAGTGTGAGGGGAGATGAGAGTGTAGTGAAGGAGGGACTAAGGACAGCATGCAGTAAGCTGCTGTTATTGGCAGTAGTAGCAGTTGCAGCACTGCTCGACCAGGAGAGAGCTGCTGTCCTAAGGACAGCAGCATATAGGAACTGCTGCAGTAGCAGCAGTATGAGGGGGGACAGTCCATCCATTCACAGCCTTCATTCCTTCATCCATTTCAGCAGCATCTATCCATCCTTCCATGCATTTCAGTCATCCACCATTCACTCATATACCAATACATTCATCTATTTAGTCCTTCATTCATTCATACATCTGTAATCCTACATCCATTCATCTATTAATCCATTCATTCATTTATCCTTCATCCCATTCAATCAACCATTCATTCATATATTTAGCCATACACTCATTCATCCATGCATCCAGCCATTCACCCCTTCATCCATTCATTCTTCCACACATTCATACATCCATTCAGTCATTCACTTCATCCATTCATTAATCCATACAAATTCAGCCCCCTACATTCAGTTCATTTCAGTCCCTTAAAAACCCTTATGTTTTTGTGTTTGTGTGTGTGTGTGTGTGTGTGTGTGTGTGTGTGTGTGTGTGTGTGTGTGTATGTGTGAGAGAGAGAGGTTAAATAGAGAATTATTATGTTAGCAAGATAAGGTAAGTTAGTGTGTTGTGTTAGAGAGTGAGTTATATGTTAGGTATGGTATTGAGTTAAGAGTGGTGTCTAATATTATAGATGAGGTTAGTGTATGGCTATAGATATTAGAGCTAGAGTTGAGTGGTATCATAGGACACGAATATGGTATCTTAGGGTAAATTGGATTTACCCTATTTCTAAGATAAGGTAATTAGCTAACTATAGGGTATGACTTTAAGATATTAAGATATGGTTAGAATTTGGTTCCCTTGGTTGGTAATGGTCAGAAATAGTGCTCCTAGACTAGCTTTGACCTCGGTTGACCGTTTTGACCAAAAGTCAACAAAAGTCAACCGAAAGTCAAACTTAGCCTAAAAGTGACTATAATTGATCCGAAACCAAACCAGAGTTGACCAGTTGACTAAAAGTCAATAGTTGGTCAACATTAGCCTAGTTTGACCTATGGTTGACCTAGAGTTGACCAGTTGATCAAAAGTCAACTGTAAGTCAACCTTTGACCCAGTTTGACCTAGTTTGACTTGGATTGACTTCCTGTGACCTAGTATGACCTAGTATGACCCAGTTTAACCTAGTTTGACTTAGACTTGCATATCATGACTTAAATTAGTTTCCCTTTCATTATGAAACTATATTTTGACTTATAGTATCTCATCTTTAGGTCTGTGATTACTCTGAGCGTCTGTTCACCTTATCAGCTCAGGACTACAGGTGAGTACATTCACTGATAGTTTTCATTGTCTTGATATCTGCTATATCCGATTCAGTTGTAGTGTCTTACTCGATTTCCAGACACGATAGTTCACGGACTAGTATATGTTGGATCATGACATGAGATGTTGTTCCTAGATTTTCTTGGTATATTGGTACATTTTCTGTCTTGTTACCTGTACTTGTATAGACATCGATTCCTAAGAGGACTTGCTACACTCTTATGGAATCCCGTGTCATGACGTGTCATGTCTAGATCCATTATACTATTCGGGGATGGGGAATTATTAGGGGCTATATGATCAAAGCCTTCCTGTCACTATATTCTTGTGCTTGCGTCACCTTCACCTCACGTAGGATATAGTGCGATCTTATTCATGTGCTCGTTATCCACGTTGGCCGGCATAACCCTTTCCAGTAATTTTTATATGATTGTCGGGCCAAGTGGCTAGCCTGTCCTGTAACATTCCCAAGCCGATCACATAACGCTCTAATAATTCAAGGCATATTTTATATTTATTTTATCATATCTTATATCCTGCTCAGTTCTACAATCAGTACTTTTTTTACCAGGCTATGATATTCATTACTCACATATTCTACATGCTCTTATGCTATACCTTGATTGGAGGCTAAGTTTTGTTTGGGAGAAGGGTTACAACCTCGGTCTTTGTTTATTTTATGGATTGTAACTCGGCTTCCGAATAGTTCCCAAGTCATCCTATATCTTTGTCTTGTATTTCATTATATTGTCTCTTATAGAATTTGTTAATTCATATGGAACTGCTGTTAGTGTTTATTGTAGCTTCCCTTCCCGAAATTGTTTTTGAAATATTTATTTATTTATGTATTTGATTTAAATGGTGATTTTTAGATTACGGAAGATGCCTTTAGCCATAGTGGAGTTTTGGAGTACAAGACGACTAGGAATCATGGCACGGGTAGTGCAGTAGCGTGTTTTGAATAGTGTTTAGCCATAGTAGGGGAGTGCCAAGCCATCGGTGTGTCCTAGCTAGGAAAACCAGGCCAAGCTATAGCATGACCATTATAAATAGTTTAATTTATTTATTATTAATATTATATGACGTTGAGTGACCTGGTCGTACCGAACTAGTCAAGCCGGACCCGAACCGAGCCCAAGCCCATGTAGTCATACGGTACATCCAAAGACATTCGTGTTAATGTATTTTGGTATGATCGTGTCGTATTCCATTTTAGTGATATAGTGAATATTTCTAAGTATTCTTATTTAAATATTATAAATATCATTATTAGTTTATATTCAATGATAATTGCCCTGTACATTTTTGGGACTAGTAGACTGTACAAATGATATATATACCATTTTGGTTTATTAAATTTCGTTATTATTATTATTATTATTATTATTAGTTATTGTGATTGTTATTTAATATTATTATTTTATTGGTTATATTATTTTGTCAAATAAATATAATGTATATGTGTATGTGTATAGAAATATATACGATGTACGTCTATATTTGTATGTATATATAAATATATTATATTATATCATATGTAATTGTATGTATATATAAATATATATTAATATGTATGTATATATATATATATATATATATATATATATATAGGAATACAATAGTTAATAAGAAAAAGAAATGATAGGAAGTAGTAGCCAACCGAATCAAGCCCAGCAGCAACTAAACCAGGCCGGCCCACTCCAAAGACCTCCAGCCCGGCCAAAACTCCCTACAACCCGAGTCCAAAACTGGTTCTTCCTAATCAGCCCAACAGCTGATTATTAGCCAGCCCGAGCGCTGGGAAACCAACAGAGCCCCGAGACCATAGGAAGTTCATAGCCGAACATATATATTCGTATATGTATACACGATGAGATGGAGTGCAGAAAACTAAAACCCTAATCCCAGATGACACGCCGTCACCCTCTCCAGTATGGGCGGCCACCCCGACGGTCGCGCGTCGCCGGAGGACCGCCGGACGGCCGCCGCGCACGCGAAAAACTGGAACAGAGCACATAGCAGACAGCAGCACATTGCCAAGGTATCGATTTCATTGTTCTAGTTCTTCGCGTATAATCCATGCTTTTTGATTTCGTAAAATCGTATAGACAGCCTATATAACCCTCTAGGAACCCCTCTAATTACATTGTGCCGTAATGATGCGGTATCGACAAATGTTCGACGCGAAGTTCCCGAAAAACCTATTCTAAACAGGACCTATAGGACAGCCAACTATCCGAGTTGAAAGGCTGTTCTCGGTCAATCCAGTAAGAAATCTAGGAATCTACTTGAACAGGTTTTTAGACAAACTAACCGAGATGGAAACCTAGTTTTTAGTTTTATTTCTAGTTCCTTAAACAGAAAGATAAATCAGTTCAAATATCAGGAAAAAACCATCTTCAAAAGTAGTAAAAACATAAAAAACCCTCCGATACGACGTGCATCCCGCTATTCTGGGCGACGTGGTCGCAAACCGAAGGCATCGAAAGGTGTGTAATAGCTTCGTGTTCGTGTGAGCTTTGACGGAATTCAAATTGGTCGCGTGTGCGCGATGAATTTGATGCGTATCCATCGAAATTCACCGTATCGGCCTCTGTGCAAGTTTCTTAATTACTTTATGCACGCTCGTCAGATCGAGACAAAACTTGCGCCAACAGGACCGTATCGTTTTTCTTCTCCTGTATGCCAAATTTGGTCCAATTCTGAGACAGTTGAATCAGACGCCGTTTTGCGGGCCCCACGGTCCGACTCAACGGACGACTTTGTGCACGGCCCGCCGGAATCCAACTTTGGACATACGGTTGGGTTCGTATCGAAAAACCAGATCCATAGACATATAGTTTGACGACTTTAGAGACCATTGACTCTGGCACGCTTTTCGGTGAAAAGTGGGTCCAACGGCGGATATCATTTTTGCCCAAAATTACCGTTTTGCCCCTGTGTCCAGAATTGGACTTAAGGACATGTAATCCTAACTAATTTAACTATTCTAAGAATGTTGGTAACGTTTATTTCAGCTTTCGGAGACAGTTATGATGACTTGGACTGTATGGCTTACCAGTCGACTATATATTTGTTGGATCTGCGTACAACTACCAGGCAAGTATACCTTGCCTCCCTCTATAGTTTATTTTCATGCTTATAGTACACTTGTCTTAGTATGTTATCTTGAGTTACCTCAGTTGCTATAGATTTATGTGATACCATGTTACTAGTTTATTGTCTTGCTTGTATATCAGTGTTTCATGACTTGATAGTGTAGTTATACCAGGCTTGTTTATGTCATGGATCATGCTAGAGTTATCTTTACCTATGTCATGACTGAGTTGTACCGTGTCTTCACCTGTGTCTTGACTGAGTCGCGTCTGCAAGTATGAGTGAGTGAACTGCTATTCCTTTGTCTTTTCCACTACCTGCGAGTCCACACACGGGGCGAGGGTTGTCCTTTGCACCTGCGAGTCCACATACGGGGTGAGGGTGACTTGTCTTGAAAAAACCTGCGAGTCCACACACGGGGCGAGGGTTGTCCTTTGCACCTGCGAGTCCACATACGGGGCGAGGGTGACTTGTCTTGAAACTGACCTGCGAGTCCATTCGGGGCGAGGGTTGGTATCCATTGATCTACCAGCAGTTCATTTATACATACTTGATCCCATATCCGTGTTCATAGCTCCCTGTCAGTAGCCATATGTCAGTCTCGTGTCTAGTTCGTGTTTATACCCTGGTTATATTATTGCTTGATTAAACTGTTAGATAGGCATGTTTTATGTATCTTGCTAGTCCTCTGAGGACCTGATGATCCCTTCAGGTTTAGCGATCGTATGGAGTTAGTTAGCAGAGCGGGATGGTAGAGGATTGCGATGCATGATATAGGTATTTGCTTGTGTCATTCTTTATTGTCTTCTCATGCTTTATATCTCACACCATGATATACTCTGCTTATTTATAGACTCATATCATTCTTAGAGTCTAATCGGACAATATGCTAATGGGCTGCAGATCATGACCCATACTTGTTCATTCTTGTTTATATGATTCATGTGGATTGAGATATAGTTTAGATTAAACATGATACCCATGACCTTGACAACTTATACGTACTCGAGTCGGGCTGGAGTCTGCTCGATACATAGCTGGCTTGCTCACGAACTCGCGTCCTAAAAGCGGGTGCGGGTCATGACAAGTTTTTGTGGTGGCCCATGCAGGTCAGAGCATATCGTATCCGTTACGTAACTGTACTGATACGAGCCTGCGACCTTGAGTAGACCTTAGAAATCTCAATCCACTCTGCCTTGAAAATTCTCCTTGAAATTCTCTACGTCCTTGAAAAATCCATATTTGCTCTCGATTATACTCCATTGCTTTCCGTACCATTGATTATCGTCCCTTTTATTTCGAGGTGACGAACGATAATGCTGTCTAGGATTTATCAGAGATTCCTAAGTTATTGTACAATATTGCTTGACTATTGAATATTTGGTTGTTTATAGATAGAAGGATTATAGTTGCCATATGCCTAGATATCTGCCGGTAGAATTGTTAGCAACTAGTTAAAAGACCATAAGATTTTAGTGACCGTGTTTTGAGGAGTAGTGTGACCCAAGGTGGGTAGAAGTCCTCAAGTATTCGGAGTTATAGAATGACTAGAGAAGGTCATAAAATATTATTGAGAAATTAAATTGAGGAGATTAAGGTAGTAGTAGACCTTGAATTTTAAGGAATTGTTACGAATTAGAATTTCGAGGACGAAATTATTTTAAGGTGGGTAGATTTGTAGCTTCCCTTCCCGAATTTTTTTTGAAATATTTATTTATTTATGTATTTGATTTAAATGGCGATTTTTAGATTACGGTAGATGCCTTTAGCCATAGTGGAGTTTTGGAGTTCAAGACGACTAGGTATTATGGCACGGGTAGTGCAGTAGCGTATTTTGACTAGTGTTTAGCTATAGTAGGGGAGTGCCAAGCCATCGGTGTGTCCTAGCTAGGAAAACTAGGCCAAGCTATAGCATGACCATTATAAATAGTTTAATTTATTTATTATTAATATTATGTGACGTTGAGTGACCTGGTCGTACCGAACTAGTCAAGCCGGACCCGAACCGAGCCCAAGCCCATGTAGTCATGCGGTACATCCAAAGACATTCGTGTTGATGTATTTTGGTATGATCGTGTCGTATTCCATTTGAGTGATATAGTGAATATTTCTAAGTATTCTTATTTAAATATTATAAATATCATTATTAGTTTATATTCAATGATAATTGTCCTGTACATTTTTGGGACTAGTAGATTGTACAAATGATATATATACCATTTTGGTTTATTAAATTTCGTTATTATTATTATTATTATTTATTGTGATTGTTATTTAATATTATTATTTTATTGGTTATATTATTTTGTCAAATAAATATAATGTATATGTGTATGTGTATATAAATATATACGATGTACGTGTATATTTGTATGTATATATAAATATATTATATTATATCATAAGTAATTGTATGTATACATAAATATATATTAATGTGTATGTATATATATATATATCTATATATATATATATATATATATATATATATAGGAATACAATAGTTAATAAGAAAAAGAAATGATAGGAAGTAGTAGCCAACCAAATCAAGCCCAGTAGCAACTAAACCAGGCCGGCCCACTCCAAAGACCCCCAGCCCGGCCTAAACTCCCTACAACCCGAGTCCAAAACTGGTTCTTCCTAATCAGCCCAACAGCTGATTATTAGCCAGCCCGAGCGCTGGGAAACCAACAGAGCCCCGAGCCCATAGGAAGTTCACAGCCGAACATATATACTCGTATATGTATACACGACGAGATGGAGTGCAGCAAACCAAAACCCTAATCCCAGATGACACGCCATCACCCTCCCCAGTATGGGCGGCCACCCCGACGGTCGCATGTCGCCGAAGGACCGCCGAACGGCCGCCGCGCGTACGGAAAACAGGAACAGTGCACATAGCAGACAGCAGCACATTGCCAAGGTATCGATTTCATTGTTCTAGTTCTTCGCGTATAATCCACGCTTTTTGATTTTGTAAAATCGTATAGACAGCCTATATAACCCTCTAGGAACCCTCTAATTATATTGTGCCGTAATGATGCGGTGTCGACAAATGTTCGACGCGAAGTTCCCAAAAAACCTATTCTAAACAGGACCTATAGGACAGCCAACACCCGAGTTGGAAGGCTGTTCTCGGTCAATCCAGTGAGAAATCTAGGAATCTACTTGAACAGGTTTTTAGACAAACTAACCGAGATGGAAACCTAGTTTTTAGTTTTATTTTTAGTTCCTTAAACAGAAAGATAAATCAGTTCAAATATCAGGAAAAACCATCTTCAAAAGTAGTAAAACATAGAAAACCCTCCGATACGACGTACGTCAAGCCATTATGGGCGACGTGGTCGCGAACCGAAGGCATCAAAAGGTGCGTAATGGCTTCGTGGTCGTATGGGCTATGACGGAATTCAAATTGGTCGCGTTTGTGCGACAAATTTGATGCGTATCCATCGAAATTTACCGTATCGACCTCTGTACAAGTTTCTCAATTATATTATGCACGCTCGTCAGATAGAGACAAAACATACGCCAACAGGACCGTATCATTTTTCTGGTCCTATATGCCAAGTTTGGTCCAATTCTGAGACTGTTGAATCGGACGCCGTTTTGCGGGCCCTACGATCCGACTCAACGGACGATTTTGGACACGGCCCGCCGGAATCCAACTTTGGACATACGGTTGGGTTCGTATCGAAAAACTAGATCCGTAGACATGTAGTTTGATGACTTTAGAGACCATTGACTCTGGCACGCTTTTCGGTACAAAGTGGGTCCAACGACGGACATCGTTTTTGCTCGAAATTACCGTTTTACCCCTGTGTCCAGAATTGGACTTAAGGACAGGCAATCCTAACTAAGTTGACTATTCTAAGAATGTTGGTAACGTTTATTTTAGCTTTCGGAGACAGTTATGATGACTTGGACTGTATGGCTTACCAGTCGACTATATATTTGTTGGATCTGCGTGCAACTACCAGGCAAGTATACCTTGCCTCCCTCTATAGTTTATTTTCATGCTTATAGTACACTTGTCTTAGTATTTTATCTTGAGTTACCTCAGTTGCTATAGATTTATGTGATACCATGTTACTAGTTTATTGTCTTGCTTGTATATCAGTGTTCAATGACTTGATAGTGTAGTTATACCAGGCTTGTTTGCGTCACAGAAAATGCTAGAGTTGTCATTACCTGTGTCATGACTGAGTTGTACCGTGTCTTCACCTGTGTCTTGACTGAGTCGTGTCTGCAAGTATGAGTGAGTGAACTGCTATTCCTTTGTCTTTCCTACAACCTGCGAGTCCACACACGGGGCGAGGGTTGTCCTTTGCACCTGCGAGTCCACATACGGGGCGAGGGTGACTTGTCTTGAAACAACCTGCGAGTCCACACACGGGGCGAGGGTTGTCCTTTGCACCTGCGAGTCCACATACGGGGCGAGGGTGACTTGTCTTGAAACTGACCTACGAGTCCATTCGGGGTGAGGGTTGGTATCCATTTATCTACCAGCAGTTCATTTATACATACTTGATCCCATATCCGTGTTCATAGCTCCCTGTCAGTAGCCACATGTCAGTCTCGTGTCTAGTTTGTGTTTATACCCTGGTTATATTATTGCATGATTAAACTGTTAGATAGGCATGTTTTATGTATCTTGCTAGTCCTCTGAGGACCTGATGATCTCTTCAGGTTTAGCGATCGTATGGAGTTAGTTAGCAGAGCGGGATGGCAGAGGATTACGATGCATGATACAGGTATTTGCTTGTGTCATTCTTTATTTTCTTCTCGTGCTTTATATCTCACACCATGATATACTCTGCTTATTTATAGATTCATATCATTCTTAGAGTCTAATCGGACAATATGCTAATGGGCTGCAGACCATGACCCATACTTGTTCATTCTTGTTTATATGATTCATGTGGATTGAGATATAGTTTAGATTAGATATGATACCCATGACCTTGACAGCTTATACGTACTCGAGTCGGGCTGGAGTTCGCTCGATACGTAGCTGGCTTGCTCACGAGCTCGCGTCCGAAAAGCGGGTGCGGGTCGTGACATTTATACTTGCTTATTTTCCTGACAGGATACCGTTGATATATTACAGATGATTCTGAGGCAGACTGCTCGACCTATTATGGGGTCGGAATAGATGGAGACTTAGTCCAGGACTGTGGCTTGACAGTTGAGCCACTAGACTTTGCACACCCAAAGTAGTATAGCTTAGTTAGATTTGCCTGGACTGCGATCCAGCTAGTACTTTCAGACTGTAGTATTCTATATTATATTTTGTGACTCTGTGATGTTGTTTATCGCTCTGGGCTTGTGTTGGATCTTGAGCTTATTTTCTATTTTCACATCTATCATATTTCCATTCCGTGCTATCAACCTTAGTTTTATCTTATGATTGAGTTATGACATATTATATTTCCTCCGTGCGGAGACGACAGGTACCCTTATACTGTTTAGTTGTAGTATTTACAGACGTCATATACATCGTTCTACCACCGATTCTGCGACGTAGGCTGGACGTACCCACGTGCTCGTATCTCTAATAAGGGTACGGGTCGTGACACATTTTTGTGGTGGTCCACGCAGGTCAGTATCGCAGTTAGTACGATCTCGTAATGGTGCTCGACTTAGAGTACTAATTATGAGCCTGCGACTAGGACATAGGATCTAGGATATGATAGGAGTTACTCAATCACATTTAGGAAAATTATGATCTTTTGATTACCATGACAACTCTTCTTGTATTGAATTCAATTGTCCTTCCTTGATATTCCTTATCATGTGCCATATTGATCTCTTGGTTTCAATTCGACTTCAGGATGACAGTGACTCGTTCTCAGGCAGAAGGACCTAGTACAGTTCCAAAGAGATCCGATTCAGTAGGACCTCCACCTCCGGCTACAGGAGTAGCAGTCGAGAGAGCAGCAGCCTCAATTCCTGCCCTTCTGGCGGCAGTAGCAGTCGAGAGAGCAGCAACCTCAGTTCCTGCCCTTCAGGCGGGAGTACCAGCAACAGTTCCAGGAGGTCTTCTGCCTCTAGCTGCGGGATCGTCTATAGTCATTCCTGAGACTCTTCTATCGCCACCTCCGCTACCGACGGATGCACAGTAGATGATGGCCCTTCTACGGCAGATGATGCAGACCCAGAGGCCCAGGCAGAGGCACAGCAGCATCAGGCTGACGCATCTCACCGACAGACAGAGGTGTTAGGGCAGAGCATGGAGAACTCCCACCAGCTGGCGATGGCAGCAGTTAAGAGGGTAGCCTCGGGTACAGTTCAGGGTGTCCTAGTTCAACAGTAGGAGAACTCGTAGGTGGACGAGTATACGGCGTAGTTCTTCCGTTTGAGTAGGTTTGCACCAGATCTGATCCAGAATGAGGGGTATAAGGCCCACAAGTTTCGGAGGAGCCTTATTCATGCGGTTCGCACTCGTACTTTTGGGCGACGCGATGCGACCTTCGAGCAGATACTGATGGATGAGCAGATAGCAGAGAAGGACTTTGGCTTCAAGCCGAAGAGGGGCAGCGATGTTCATGGTGCGAGTTCTAGTGCGGGGCCGGCGAAGCGCCCTCACTTCCAACAGAGGCAGTTTCAGCAGCAGCCTCAGTTACAGCTTCAGCAGGCACCAGTACGTGTCCACCAGCAGCAGGGTCAGGGCTAGAGGCAGGCCATGCAGTGTGTTTTCTGTGAGAAGTTGGGGCACACCCGGAGGGTTTGTAGGATGAGACTAGGAGTTTGTTTATTCTGTGGAGCTTCAGATCACCAGATGAAGAACTGTGCTGCTCATACAGCCAGACAGGCAGGCTAGGACAGAGTACAACAGGCTATGGAAGGCTAGCAGGGGTAAGCTTTCGCCATGACAGTTGAGGACACTCAGGCAGTAGCAGGGCAGATTGCAGGTTCCAATCTTTCGTTTCCATTCCCGCATTTGCCTCCTTATAACTGTCTTGAAATTTGATTCCATCTGTTCCTTGATCGTTTGATGAAATTTTGTTCTTGTCATGTGATTTTCTTCTGAGATAAGTCGTATGGGCTATGTCGCCTCGATTATGAGATTTTAGAATCCTCTAGGGTCATGTTAGCAAGCATAGTAAGGACATATAGTTAGATTATGGACGTATTTCTCGAGTGTGGGAATTTAAGGTTTTTGCTGTCAAGCATGCGGTAATGTGAAAATTTTAAATACAATGATTCTAGAGGTATGTACATTAGTCGAGGACTCTGTGATTATCGTAGCCTTGCTCACTAGCATGACGGAGATTCTGAGTATCATGATTTTGGACAGACGCATATGATTATCGAACTGCATGATTTTAAATTGAGGATAACTTTAAATTTTATAATTTTAGTCATTTATTTATTGTCATTTAAATCATGCTTGATTTTGGAGATTTTAATCATTTTAAAACTATTTAAAGCCATGACTTATGATTTTGATGTTTTGCTAGTGAAACCCTAGTGACTGTTTGACCTATAGCCTAACCATGTGACTAGGATGTTTTAATGCCATTTCTGGCCTAAGGGTATTTTGGTCATTGACCTCTTTAAATTATTTTGATATTTATTGCATTGGTGATTGTAAATTTTAACTTTTGATAGGAGTGATTTTGTGTTGGTTTCGTGTCCGTATCGGACATGTATCAATTTTTATTTACAAGTGTTTGATGTGCCTCAAAGAGATTTTTTATTGGTGATTTTTTTGAAAAGTATTTGAATGGGATTGTTTTCTGCATGTGTTTCCTGTGATTGCTTTGTTTTAATTTGGCGGACGAAATTTTTTTTAAGGTGGATAGATTTGTCACCCCCAGTTTTCAAGAACAGGGATATTTTGGTCATTTTCCACTTTAGAATAATTTTGGAATTATTTATTTATTTATGATATTATTTTGGGGTTATTTGAGTCGGGTTCGAATTTAAACTCAATCCGACTTGTATCGAGAACCCGGGATAGTTTTGACTCTAGTGGGACCCACTCATTAGTTAAACATGGCCCACATGATAAAAATTAAGTTAGTATGGTTGGACTAATTCATGAATAGGTTTGGTTTAATTAGAGACTTAAAACTAGACTAATTTAGCCTCAACCTAAAACCTATTTTTAATTAAATCAATAAGAGACAAGTGAGGGGTATTTTAGTCATTAGCAAATAGGGCACCTATCCTAGTCTTGGCCGGCCATAGAGGGATAGGCATGAGCATCATTTCATTTGTTATTATCCACAAAAACTCTCTCTCTTGTTCTTCCCCAATTTTGAAAGGAGCCTCCATTGATTCCACCTCAAAATCAACCCATCTCTTCATCAATCCTCTTCTTTTCTTCTCTACTTCAATCAAGAGGAGGAGCTAGCTAGTTTGGAAAGTTTTGGATTTGTCGTGTCCTTTTGGAGGTCTCTCGGTCGGTGTCGTATCGGAGGAGTTTCTTTGGTTTCGATCTTCCGGAAGGTAATCTCTCCTATATTTCACTCCCACAGAATTTAGGACCATTTGAATCATAGGAATGACCCCCATGGTTGTATCTCCATTTGTGTCCATTTTGGATCCATTTGGAGGTCACTAGGATGGCCATGTTGAGTTTGTGTCCAAGTGGGAAACCCCAATTTTGGACACATTTAGTGTTTGAATTTTGTGTGAATGATTTTATTTGACTTTAAATTCAGATTTTGGATGTTGATATACATGTTCTTCATATGTATCTTAATGTATCATATTCTATATATATATATATATATATATATATCTATATATATATAATATATAGATATATTATATATATAATATATATATATATATATATAATATATTATATATATATTTTATATATATTTATTTTATATATATATATATATTATATTTATATATATTTATATATATATATATATATATAATATATATATATATATATATATATATATATATTTTATATATTTATATATTATATATATATATAGATATATAGATTATATATATATATATATTATATAATATATAAAATATATATATATTATAATATATATTTTATATATATATATATATATATATTTATATATATATATATTTTTTTTTATATATATATATATATTATATATTTATATATATATATATATATATATTAATATATATAATATAGATATATATATATATATATATATTAATATATTTATATATATTTCACATCTATCATATTTCCATTTCGTGCTATCTACCTTAGTTTATCTTGTGATTGAGTATGCCATATATATTTCCTCCGTGCGGAGATGACAGGTACCTTTATATTGTTTAGTTTGTAGTATTTACTGACTCATATACAGCGTTCTACCGCCGATTCTGCGGCGTAAGCTGGACGTACCCACGTGCTCGTGCCCCTAATAAGGGTGCGGGTTGTGACACAACGACCGTTCGAAGCTAAGTCAGGATCAAGCAAGACGGTGGGAATGCTAAGAGACAGTGGACGTAACTCCTCAGAAAAGCCCCATTTTATAGGCTGAGTGCGATCCAACCCACATGCCACGTGGCCGTCAGTCAAAGACTCCCAAATTAATAGGATGAACCTAAGACTCAGCACAATGAATCTCATTTAATATGTTCATTTGACTAAATCTTATGCCACAGACTTCTTGAATTCCCTAAAATGATGGCGGTAATTAAAGAAGAAGATGACTGAATCATCCATTAAAAGAGCAGTCATTAATTGCTCATATGACTTCGACTCAGAAGCACAGCCACGCTCTTTCGACTCAGAATAGCAGCCACTTCACTTCAACCCAGAAGCGCAGCTCCCTACCGGTTCAACCAGAAGCACAGCTCCCTCCAGCCAATCCTGAATCGCAGCTCATTCACAAAGCTCCTTCATCTGGCACTTTGTTGCCTCAAGCACAAGTCTCTTCGTCGCCCAAAAGCGCATTGACTCCGTCGTCTCTGAAACATAGTCTACTCGTCGCTCAAGAAGCGCAGTAGCTCCGTCATTTTTGAAACACAGTCTACCCGTCGTTCCAAAGCACAGGGACTCCGTCGTCTCCGAAATACAGTCTACTTATCGCCTAAACGTGCAGTGGCTCCGTCATTTTTGAAACACAGTCTACTCGTCGCTCCAAAGCACAGTGACTCTGTCATCTTCGAAACACAGTCTACTCGTCACCCCAAAGTAAAGTGACTCTGTTGTCTTCGGAACACAATCTCCTTGTCGCCCAAAAGCGCAGTGACTCAGTTGTATTCAAAATACAGTCTCTTCGTCGCCCAAAAGCATAGTGACATCCGAGCCTCACCGGAAGCACAGCTCGCATAAAAGCACAGTCCTATGAGGTGACATTGTTCCATGTAGAAAGTCGGGTATCTATATCATTTCAGATATTATCCAATTGGTTCCATTTAAACCATCGCTTTTAAGATAGGACAGAGTGTGATTTTGTTGATAAGAGCAATATCCTATCAGTTTATTTAAATAATAGATAAAGATGGAGCTTGATCCTATGGACGTGGGCCATATCCAATCGTTTTGTTTAAACCAATGGCGCCCTAAGATAAAGACAAAATCCAACTTCAGGATATGATCAGAATCTACTCAGGTTCATCCAATCAATATTAAACGCATGCCAGGTGTCGTTTATTCACTTATGTTGATAACTCTCCAAGATCTTGATAAAAGAGAATCCCAGCGTCTGCCACGTGTTAGCTCAGCAACAGCCCTCACCATGCAACCTTAAGATTCTCACATATCTCTACGTGCAACATTCCTGCACAATCCTTATGCACATCGTATATGTGATCCCCTATAAATAGAAAGAGTTTTTCTTCGATAAAGAGGCTTTGAAATCTGCACAACTTTGGCGTCCTCTTGATTGGAAACCCCAGAGTTCCAATCACAAGCACCAGAAAGCCAGAGCAAGTTCAACTCGTCGTCAGATCGTCAACAAAGTAAAGGAGCCACTGCAGTGCTCAATCTCCACCGTCACACTTCCCCAAAAAACTTTGTACTTAGATCTCATGTTTAGGAATCGATTGTACTCTTTTCACGTTTAATATACAAAAAGTTCGTATAAACTTTTGTCAATGCAAACAAGATGGCGACTCTGCTGGGGAGTTCCTTCTCCTCCAACGATAAGGTAGTGATGCAATCTGACGACAACTTGCTGGGATCTTCTCAAAAGATGTTGGTCGTACGTTTCGACCAACAAGCTTTCGAAGATCTCCTTTCTGAGAAGATGTCGAGTCCTTTAAGAGGTTCATAAAACTGAAGAAGACTCGACGCACCTGGGTGCCGAAGGTGGCTGCAACGAGCAGCACGACGGAGGGGACTGTGCTCCAGAACCCCCTGAACGACGAAGCCCCAAAGAAGATTTCGGCTACTGTTGACATGCTGCCTCGCTCAGTTTCTACTTCGAGAAAACACAACGACGAGTACGGCTCCCCTACGTCGGGCTTGACAAAGGGGCAACTCTGGAATAAGCGCACCGTGGTCCACCCACGGATGGAGGAGGCTGCCCAAGCGAGAACTTCTGTCTTTGACAGAATTGCCTACCCATCAGATAAGGCTATGTTGGATTCTGAACGTTACGCACCTTCTAGGGGTAACGTAAAGAGGTCCAAGACGGCACGTGCCCTACATGGCCAAAGTGTTATGCCAACCACTCTGTTGGATTCTGAATACTATGTACCTTCTAAGGATAGTAGAAAGCAATCTAAGGTAGCACGCGCTTCGTATGATCAAAGTACTATGCCAGCGGCAGAACAAAGACCCGCGTTGACAGTCACGCGTGCAGCCAATGGAAAGCTATACAAAAATGGTCCGAGTGCTTCGATGCCTCAACCGGTAAAACTCCGTTGTCACTTGAGCGCTCACGCACGTGATTCAAGCCAAGGGGTACCTACCATCGAGATAGACTCGTGCGAACAATGTTCCTGTAAGCATGGAAGGAGTCTACCTCATCAGCAACTCTCTAATCAGGACCTAAGCGTGTCTCACGCACAGGAACTAAGAAGAGAGAAGCTACCTCCACATCCTCACTCATGCGCGCAGCTTCCTTGCGCACACGAAAGGAATGCAGGAGTGGAGACCTCAACAACTCCCTACAAGCGTAAAGCGAGGGAGGGGTCTGTGATGCAGGACATGTCTAAATCAAGGCACAACTGCACCCAGATCACCATCAACTGCTGCTGTTGCCAAATAGCTGCGTCGCCACCAAAGAGGCGGTCCGTCTTCCAAAGACTGCAACCTATGGCATCTGATAAAGAAGAAGATGAACTCCGTGTTGCTTCATACAACGCGGTACGGGATTCTCTATCTCTCAAAAAGCTTCCCAAGAACCCTCCTATTTTGGCTAAAAAGCCCAAAAATCGGCCTGGGGGTAGCAAGATGGCACTACCCAGTTCGAGTGTGTTCCAAGGCACACGCTCCAAATCAAGATCCTTGCCAGAAGAAGATGACACGTCAGTTTCAACATTAGCTCGGGGTGGCCAACCCTCCACCATTCATGACAATCCTGTATTCCAACCCAATGAAGGATTGTATAACACAAACACTTCCGCAGGCGTAGGCAGTCAAAAAGCTAGGGGTAGCAATTACAATGAGTCTGAGGATGATTGCAACCTACCGGTTTATCCTCAAGACGATGGGACTCAGGCGTCTGAGCCAGAGAACGAAAGATTCACCGTCCCTTCTACCTATCCGTACTTGATGTCCGTGTTCATGGCCGAACGTGACAACGTGGACAGCAGTGAAGGATCCAGTCAGCAGAAGCGTATAGAGGCCCTTGAGACAGGCCTAAATATGTTGAATGATACTATGAAGAACTTAGCTTCCGTCTTCTTAGAGATCAAGGAGAAATTGACACCCACTGTCTTCACTCCTGTAAACCATGACCTAGGAACTAACGGCGGGTCCAATGCGCCTCACATCCTGAGCCAAGTAGCGCCCCTATCATCTACTCCATCAACAACAGGACCTACAACGTCGAGTGAAGTACAGCAGGCCCTCAAAGAGTTATACGCTCGCCAAGATGCCAGAGAAAAGCGAGAATCACTCCAAAAGATGGGGATTTGGTAACCCTATCCTGCCGAATGGGATAATGTGATCTATCCTCCCAAATACAATCCACAGACGCTTATGCCATTCGATGCGAAGGAGTCTCCCTGTCGATACTTGAAGTACTTTGCGTCAGTAACAGGGCATCTACCAAAAGATGACGCTCTCCTTACCAACATATTCGTAGGAGCACTGCAGGAGGTAGCCTACGAATGGTTTTGTAGCCTCCCAGACAACTACATTTCATCGTTCGAAGAGTTGAAGTGCCTATTCCTCAATCGATTCTACAAAGGGGGAATAGACATAACAATGGCGACTCTCATGGACATCGTCCAGAAGGAGAAGGAACCTGTACACGCATACATTGAGCTCTTTCGTCAGCCCGTTCTGAGATTACCCCCTCCCTCCTCCGGTATTCCAGAGCCTATGCTTATGGACTCCTGCAGCAAAAACATGCTTCCAGCAATCAAATTATGGCACAGTGCTCCTTATATAGAGTGGACACCCTTTATTACAGAGAAAGACGTGGCAAAAAGGAAAGGTCGAGACACGCAGCTATTGGGACTGAGTTTTCCATCGCTCGAAGACAAAAGAAGGCACTCATCTAGCAACAATTCCGCTCCCAAGAACGGTAAAGGGAAACAAGCCATGACCGTCAACATCTCTAAGGGTTTAGTAACAATGAACCCTAAGCCAATCGAAGCATAGAAGTCGAAAGAGACCTACTCCTTCAACGATGAAGACACACTAGAACTCTTCGATATGCTGACGAAGGGTGGCAAGCTTCAGCTCCTAAGCATCCCAATAAAGTGAAAAAGTGGACAATCCAAAATACTGCCACTACCACCAGTATGTTCACCATACGACACGTGACTGCTAGGTATTAAAAAGACAGATCCAGTGCCTCATCGACGCCAAGGTCATCTCGTTCGACTACGAGGAAAAGACTGTTACTGCCAACATGGTCACTCTCCAGTTCAAAAATTTTCTGAGAACAGAGGCTCAAGATGGCGTAGTCCCCATCCCGAGAGCAACGATTGAATTAGTCAATCTTCTACCGGCCCATGACAACGCTCAAGGCCTCATCCCATTTACAACACTGCGAGACGAAGTAATGTGGATCCACCCTGATCTTGCCCCAGACATGATGGTGCCTACAGCGCACTCTATCAAGGGAAAGAAAGTCAAGTTATGTCATATGGTTTCTACATCGGCTGATGACACGCTGGTTACCACTCGCTCGGCTCACCAGCAAGAAGAAAATCAGGCTCCGGAGGAGGAAATGCCTCCCCCTGTTGTAGCCACCGCCCCTGATGTATCGAAAGCAGGCCCGTCTCAAGCCCTGCCACAGATAAGCAAAGGCAGAAGGAGGTTCGCTTTGATAAACCTCTGAGAAAAGACTCGGCAGTAGGGCCGATCAAACCCTACAACTTTGACATATTGGCGCAGCTGGCTAATACTCTGGCTTGACTGTCACTCTTCGAGCTCCTCTGTCTCTCCAAAGAGACTCGAGACGCCTATGGCGAAGCTTTACAGAATGCTGACTCCTTTCTCACCCAGGTGCAACTGCCCAAGAAGGACCCTGCTATATGCCTATATTGTCACAGTGTGGTCGAGGTGATTCCTAACATCACCTTCACCCAGCAGGACATGTTACTGAAGAACAATCGGCACAATAGGCCCCTATACTACACAGGGTATATTGGTGCCATTAAGGTCGATCGCATCCACATCAACCATGAATCTTCCCTTAGCATCATTCTTCGAAGTTTACTCCAAGCTTTGGGGATCCTAATGCATCGACTGACTATATCAAACACTATAATCAACGACTTCAACGCTGGAAAGAGTGAGCCCTGGGCAAGATTTTCCTGAAATGCCAAATAGGTGATCTCCAGAATGACGTAACTTGCTACGTCATTGAAGCCGATATAAACTACAACATGTTGTTAGGACGACCATGGATTCATGAGTACATGATCGTGTCCTCCACTCTTCATCAAAGCATGAAGTATGTGGCCAGCGATGGGACCATCAAAACCGAGATCGCTGACATCGACCCATTATGAGGATTCGAAGCATACTGTATAGATGTTGAGCTGTAAAAGTCAGTCTCATGGGATGATGATGCCAATGATATCAACGATAAGGCAGATGCTGTATCAGAAAGTGCAGCTGTCATGGAAGAACCATTGAGGGTTCGATTGAAGGGAAAACTTCCCAAAATATCAGCTTCTCTCGTCATCAAGCTTCGAGGCAAGGCTCCGGCTTGATCACCTTCAACAATATCAGCCGTTAGCCTAGCGCCTATGCAAATAAGGCTTCCTCGAAAGGCCCCAAGGCCAACTCTGAAGTCGCAGGAACCTCCGACTATACCACCCTTAGTAGTCAAGTTGAAGGGGAAACCTCCTTCACCTTCTCTCGTAACAGCCCAAGTGCTCACAGATGAAGAGTTGGGAGACTACGTGTGTGCCGATACTGAGGCACACTCTTTAGATGATGTAATCCCTCGGGATAAAATTTTGTATTTGATTAATAGGAAGTTGTCTTTGAATTACTCTTGTGCGCATTGGACCACAAGGTATTTTTTAGACATCGCTCTATATATATTACAAACATAAGTGACAACCGCTAGTCTCGCAAGCCGAGTTGTCCCTCCTCAAGGCACCTACTTCTTGGTTCCAGAAAGGAAGAAGGAGGAGGAACCCATCATCTTCGATCGATTGGAGCATCCTCAACGACTGGCTTCGGCAGAACCAGAACCCGATAACGGCAAGATGCAACTCTACCGTTGAACTACTCAAGCCAAACACCTTATCCAGAAGATAGGCTATGACTTGAAATGCAACAGAGGGCTGAACTATGGAAAAGGTCGACGCCTACCCTTACGACTTCATGCTCTAAAGGAAAAGTCCCAAAATTACTACCAACGCACTTGCCGGGGGTTGGGTTACGTTACACCCATAACAACTTCGGAGAGCTCAGAGCTGGAGGTCTTGATGCATTCACACTCTTCCAACTCCTCAACCTGGGACTCTGATACCAGTATCGGCCAAGCCTTCAAGAAGATATTATTTGTCAATATGGTCTCTACAGATCCCTCAGTCGATGAGGAAGAGCAAATACTTGAATTCTTTGAAGATGAACCCTAGGCTCAACAACTGGGATCCCAATGGGAATGGTGCTTCGAACAGCGCGAACCTCCCAATGAAGATGAAGTCGTCCAAGTTGATCTAGGAGATGAGGCTTCCCCAAAATCCATCTTCATCAGCAAAGCTTAACGGAAGAAGACAAGGAATCTCTGATACAGCTTATCCGAGAATACATCGATATCTTTGCTTGGAGCTACGCGGACATGCCGGGTTTAGACCCACAAGTCACCATGCACCATCTCAATATCTTATCTAATGCTAAGCCGATCAAACAGCAACAACGTCGTTTTCGTCCCAACGTCATGGATGCTATTGAGAAAGAAGTCAACAAACTCATAAAGAGTGGCTTCATTCGCGAAGAGCAACACTCAGATTGGGTGGCCAATATTGTCCCAATCACTAAGAAGAATGAAAAAATTCGGGTCTGCATAGACTTCAGGGATCTCAACTCGGCCTGTCCAAAAGACGAGTTTTCCCTCCCGATCACCGACGTGATGATTGACAACACGTATGGCTTCGAGCGCATATCCTTCATGGATGGTTACTCAGGCTACAACCAGATCAAAATATTCTCTGAAGACAAGAAGCATACTTCATTTCGAACTCAAAAAAGGATATACTGTTACACAGTGATGCCCTTCGGGTTAAAGAATAAGGAAGCAACATACCAGCGAGCTATGAGCATCATATTCCGCAAGCACCTCCGAAAGACGGTAGAATGTTGTGTTGATGACATTGTCGTCAAGAGCAAAAAGAAATCTAGTCATTTGGATGACTTAAGGACAGTATTTGACTTAATGCGGACACATCGACTAAAGATGAACCCAACCAAGTCTTTCCTGGGAGTCTTCAGTAGCAAGTTCTTGGATTTTATTGTCACAGCCAAGGGTATTCATATTGACCCTGAGAAGACTAAGGCGATCTTGGATATGGCTCTCCCAAAGAATCTCCGTGAGCTACAAGGTCTACAAGGATGCATGACATAGATCAGAAGATTCATAGCAAATCTCTTCGATTGATGTCAACCCTTCACCAAACTGATGAAGAAAAGGGTTTCTTATGTATGGACCGAAGAATACCAGCGCGTGTTTGACGCATCAATAAGTTCTTCACTAGTCCTCTAGTACTAGTAGCACCGGTCATGGGGAGGCCCTTCCTGCTATACATCTGAGCTATGGACCATGCTCTCGGTGCTTTGCTAGCCCAGAAAAGTAATGAAGGCCACGAACAAGTGATCTACTATATCAGCAGGACCATGATTGGGGCCGAGCATCGGTATAATCCAGTAAAGAAGGAGTGTCTTGCACTGCTCTTTGCCATCCATAAGACACGATATTACGTGGCCGGACAGACAATCCATGTCATCTCTCGAGTCAACCCCCTCAGGGTGCTCATGACCAAGCCAGGGGCCTTAAACTCGTGATTGGCCACATGGACAATACTTTTGACTCCTTATGACATGATATTTATCCCACAAAAGGCAGTCAAAGGCCAAGCATTGGCCGACTTCTTGGCGGCACATCCTGTGCCGGAGACATCGAAGCTCTATGACGACATTCCCGTTGAAGTCCTAAAGTCCAATGCTGTCATGACCCGCATCCGGTTTTTGGACGCGAGTTCGTGAGCAAGCCAGCTACGTATCGAGCGGACTCCAGCCCGACTCGAGTACGTATAAGCTGTCCATAAAAGGGTATCATGTCTAATCTAAACTATATCTCAATCTACAAGAATCAAATAAATCAAGAATGAACAAGTATGGGTCATGGTCTACAGCCCACTAGCATATATGTCCGATTAGACTCTAAGAATAATATGAGTCTACAAAGCTAAGCTGATAAGCAGGATATATCATGAAAGCACAAAAAGATAGTAAATCGATAATACTAACAAAATACCTGAACCATGCGATTGAAGTCAACTACCACATGCTCAGCTAACTAACTCCGTGCAATCAGCTACCTGAAGAGATCATCAGGTCCTCAGAGGACTAGCAAGATACATAAAATTTGCCTACTAATATGACAGTAAATACCATGTAAGAAGGATAAGAACACTGCAAGGAGAACATCTAAGGACGACGAGTCGTGTGGAAATGTAATACTAGACTTGGCTATCAATCAATCGATTAACCCCTATAGCTTGTAGTACAATACAAGATACTCCCAATCTATAGTAGATTTTGACTGTAATACAATGCAAGATACTCCCAGTCAAGATTAGCTAATTCTAGTATCGATCTTCTCTTCTAAAGGATACAAAGTCAAGTAGACTCCTATAAATCGTAGTACAATGCAAGATACTCCCAATTTATAGTGTCGTAAGTCAAGTCAATCAATCACTCAATATATGCTATAGGTCGTAGTACAATGTAATATACTCCCAATCTATGGCATGTCTCAAGTCAAGTCAATCAAGTGATATCAAGGTAGAAGAATCGGCTATAGGTCGTAGTACAATGTAAGATACTCCCAATCTAGAGTACGTCTCAACTGTAGTACAATACAAGATACTCCCAGTCAAGATTAGTCAAGTCAAGAACGGATACAGAAACTGAAAACTCAATCACAAGGCAAGGTAACATGATAAGACCAATAATTTAGCAATGTCAAATACCCTATACGTGCACGTAATCTAGAATAAGTAAGGCAATCAAGGACAAATCAATCTCAATGTGGAATCATGTGACAATATGAAAAGAAATACAATAAAGGGAGAGAAAACCATGTAAATATTGTATATGTTCGACAAGGTATACTTGCCTGGAGGTTGCACGGAGAACCAACAATGTATCGCCAATCAACAAGTCAGAAAGTCCAAGTCATCACAACTGTCTCCGAAAGCTAAAATAAATGTTGCCATCATTCTCAGAATAGTCAAATTAGCTAGGATTGCCTATCCTTAAGTCCAATTCTGGACATAGAGGCAAAACGGTAATTTCGGGCAAAAACGGTGTCCGCCGTTGGACCCGCTTTGCACCGAAAAGCATGCCAGAGTCAATGGTCTCTAAAGTCGTCAAACTACATGTCTACGGTTTTGTTTTGATGATACGAACCCAACCGTATGTCCAAAGTTGGATTCCGACGGGCCGTGCACCAAATTGCCCGTTGAATCGGATCGTGGGGCCCGCGAAACGACGATCCGATCAACTGTCTCAGAATCAGACCAAACTTGGCATACAGGACCAGAATAATGATACGGTCCTGTTGGCAAAAGTTTCGTCTCGATCTGACGAGCGTGCACAAAGTAATTGGAGAATTTGCAGAAAGGCCGATACGGTAAAATTTGACGGATACATATCAAATTTGTCGCGCACACGCGAACAATTTGAATTCCGTCAAAGCCTACACGACCAAGAAGCCGTTATGCACCTTTCGATGCTTTCGGTTCGCAATCAAGTCGCCCGGTTTGGCGGGACGCACGTGGTATCAGAGGTTTTTTCCTATTTTCTATTGTTTTAAAAAACAGTTTTTTGGTCAATTTGGGTTACTAATTTCTCAGCGCTTAGTCGATCAATTCGACTTCTGTAAATTAGATCTTGCAGCCCTATAGGTTGTCTAGGTCTGTCTTCAAGTTGATTTTGGAAATTTCTAGTGTTGGGTTTAGAATTTTGCTTCGAAATCACTGGTTGGGGTTGGGTTCACTGTTCTGTGTTTGGACAGTTTTCCATGGTTTCGTGATTCGATTTTCTTAGCGATCGATGTCGTATAACTCTACCTACTTGATGGGGATAAAAGAGGGTCATGTAACCTCTATGTAGGAATTTCTGGATCGTGGATTCATCTAGCATAGACGAAGAAAAAGGACTCGAAAATAGGGTACCTTGGCTTGCTTGCTGCTGCTGTTTCCCGGTTCTGTCGCCGTGCACGCGCTTCCCTGGCCGTCGTCCGACCGCGCGTGGCGGTAGCGTCGGCGGCAGGTGGCACGCAGTCGCCGTCCAAGTCGGGAGGTGGTCGTTGTGGTGCAGAGTTTAGGGTTTTCCTCTCCTCGGGGTCTCGATCTATATATATACATTTGTATATATACATAATCTCCTCGGTTTGGTTGTATACTGCTGTTTGATGGGCTTGGGGAAAGGATCGGGTCTGTGAGCTCGGTTGGACTGGGATTCCTCAGCAAGTGGGGCTGGGCTTGGGATTTAATAATTTGTTTTCCTTTTTTTTTCTTTTTCTTTTTCCTATTTCCATTTCTTTTCCTTTTTCTATTTCTTTTCCTATTTTTATTTTTTTTATTAATATCTACACATTTCCATATATACATACGTATATATATATATACGTATATACATATATAAAATCGTATCTATATATATATACCTATATACACTCATATAATATACATATATATATATATATATATATATATGTGTATATATATATATATATATTTATATATATATATATATATATATATATATATATATATATATATATAAAAAAATAAAAAATAAAAAAAAATATATATATATATATATACATATATAAAATATATATATATATATGTATATATATATATATATATATATATATATATATATATATATGTATATATGTATATATATATATATATATTTTTTTTACAAACATAAATGTATTCCTATATATCTATATATATTTATATACATATATGTATTCTTATTTATCTATATATATACACATAGCTTATATATACGTATAATACTCTAAATTATCTAAATAAATTCTAATATTATTTATTCCTATGGTGTGGCCTATTTATAGAACATGCACCCATATATGTATATATATATATATATATATATATATATATATATATATATATATATATATATATATATATATATATATATATTGACACTGGAATAAAATAATCACCGATATAATAAATACTTTATTTAATAATCACAAAAATAACCTTAATGATAATAATAATCCTAATAACAATTAAAATAGCCCAATAGTAGTTTTTTGGGTGAACTTAACCTATGCATTCCTTATTTGGCTCCCGAAAATCGTACAATATTCTAAAACGTCATTTAATATTAATAATACCTATAATTTATATATAATAAATATTTAGAAAATAGTTGTCAATTCCTAAAATATATACAAAATATTTGCATTTACCAAACATGTTTACAAGGCCGTATTTGGTCCCACTACCTGACTACATGGGCTTGGATTTGACTTGGGTCCAATTTGGACAGGTTCGGTACAACCGGGTTCCCAAAAAGTCAATAATATAATTAAATAATAAATAAATCTTCGATACGGATTAAGTCACAATTTGGCCTGGTTTTCCTAGTTAGGACATCACTATGGCTCGACCTTCCCTACCAGGGCTAATACACTAGTCAAGGCACGCCACTGTACTATCCGTGCCATTATTCCTAGTCGTCTGGTACTTCAAACTCAACTATGGCTAAAGTTATCTACCGTAATAATTAACAAAATAATTATTTATAAAAATCTAAAAGTTGCCATTTAAATCAAATAAATAATAAAATTATTTCAAAAAAAATTCCGGGAATGGAAAGCTACAAATGCCATCTCAGATAACTCAATTTGGTGCATGTCCATTGATGGCGCTTCAAGAACAGGACCCAAAGGCGAGATCATCGCAGGGGTCGGAGTCATTTTCATCACCCCCGATGGCCTGGTCATCTACCGTGCATATTCACTAATGGAGTCGTGCACCAATAACGTTGCTGACTATAATGCTCTCATTATTGGACTCCAGCTCGCTAAATAGTTGGGGGTTGACTACATCTAGCAGCCCATATTGGAACCCAATATACCGTCACGGTAATGGAACGAGAGCTAGTTTGCCCAAAGAACAATCTACATACATGTCTCAGTTACTCAGTACAAACAGACACTAATATTGATGTTCGGGACTGGCAATTCCCGTTTATAGACTACGCAGTCTACGAAATCCTACCTGAAGACCCGAAGGAAGCTACTTCTGTCAAGATACGCTCTCTCCGGTTCTTTTATGACACAGCTACCAAAATACTGTATCGTCGTTCATACGACGGGATTCTCTTGCAATGTTTATCCAAGACAGAAGTACAATAGGCACTCCAAGAGGAACACGATGGCATCTACGGAGCCCATCAGCCTGGTCCTAAGTTACAGGACTGACTACGTCGCATGGGCTACTATTGGCCCACTATAATGGCAGAGGCCATTGATTATGCAAAGAAGTACCGAGTATGTCAGTTGCATGCTGACTTCATCCATCGACCTTCGGAGTTCCGATACCCCACAGCGGCCGCCTAGCCATTTGAAGCATGGGAAATGGATATTATCGGGCCGATCAGTCTACCATCCTCCAAAGGACACCGGTTCATACTCGCCATCACCGACTATTTTCTAAGTGGGCGGAAGCAGTACCTGTCACCCTCATTTTCTGTATTTCCCGTATTTCGTATTTATACTCGTATCTGGATTTTGGCATGTATTTTTATTTTTCTCAACTTGTGGAATTTTGATATTTCTCGTATTTTGGGTTTTAACATGGCCCGGTTTTAATTGTTTGGGTTGGTTTGGTTTGGTTTAATGTGTATTAGAACACCTTAGCCTATGCTCCACCCTCAACACACCACATTCCACCCTCTTTAAAACTCCACCAACTTCTTCTCTCTCCTCATAAACCTCCATTAATTTCTTTTTCTTCTTCTTCCTCCACACAACTCTCCCAACCCATAGGCAAGTGCACCTTTCCACCGTATGAGAACCCTATTTTATTTGTCCATTTGCTAGATTAGGACATGGTGATCAACATTAGAACTTAGCATTTTGTGATTTGGAGTCTCCATTGTTCTAGATCTAAGTTTTCTTTATTTTCAGATTTACATGGTTTTGATCTATTTAAGTTAGATTTTCATGAGTTTTGATGTTTCTATGTGGAAGAGAATTCAATTTCACCCAAGTTAGAACTTCTGAAATCCGGATTTGGAGTTCGGATGGCCAAGTTATAATCTTTGAAGCTTGGGTTCAACCATGGAGTTTTTGCTGGCTTGGAGAAGACAGTGAGCAGTGTGCAGAGCTTCTTAGCTTACGCCACTTAGCTGCGCGCGCTCTTTAGCGTAGCGTACGCAGACTTGAGTACGCTTCCTGTTGGAAGCGTGTCTCTTGCGTACGCAGACTTGAGTACGCTTTCTGTTGGAAGCGTGTCTCTTGCGTACGCAGACTTAGGTACGCTTCGTGTCCTGGTACGCAGACTTGAACGTGCCTTGGTACGCAGGCTTGAGCGTGCCTTGGTACGTAGACTTGAGTGTGCGCTGGTACGCAGACTTGAGCGTGCCCTGGTACGCAGACTTGAGCGTACGCATGACCTGAGCGTACGTTTTCTCCTGCGTGCGTGCTTCTGTGCATACGCAGCTCTCCTACGTGCATGCTTTTGTGCGTACGCTGCTCTCCTGCGTGCGTGCTTTTGTGCGTATGCAGCTCTCCTGCGTGCGTGCTTTTGCGTGTATGCTCCCCCTACGTGCGTGCTCTTGTACGTATGCCCAACCCCCTGGCCCCTTGCTTAAATCCTATTGGCTCTTGTAATATTGGTTTTATTTCTCGACTTGGTTTCTCTTTTGTGGATTGGGTTTTCTTGAGATCTGTTCAACACAGCACGACTATCTTGACTCGACACGGCCTAACACGATTTTTAAGTAATTATTTATGACTAGTATGGTTTTCTTGGGATTTTCTGTGAATTATGATCCTGGTATTCTCTGATCTCCTTGCTAGTAACCCAGTGCGGTACACACCTAACTTGTAACTTGTCATTAATCCTTGTGACTTGATAACTTGAAAGTGGCCCATGGCGGCGCACTCCTGACTTGTAGCATGACTTGATAACTTAATGCTGTTGCGACAGCTAACTTAGCTTGACCTGCCTTGACACTGTGGGTGGTTCTTTCTTGCTTGCTTGTTAAATTTACTTGTCCTGTCTTGCATCATGTCTAGGATGGGACTCCTGAGTACTACGGTCAGGGGTACCTACCAAAATGGATTAAGGTTAATAACTAGAATAATACAGTAGTCATGAAGAGATGACACAGCTACAGGCAATCCCGTTACCTGGGCGCTCTTGGGATCTGTAGCCTGCCGTCGAGTAGGGCACATTTCCAGCACACCGTCGCGTGTTGCACCCTCTAAGTCACCTAAGGGTACATTTGTCTCCCGGGCGATGTACCCACCAGAATTCAACCCCTAACTTTCGACCTGGGTAACCTGGATGGTCTGCAGAGCTTGTGGTTGTGGAATCATCTCACTGCATCTTGTTAGTAATTAGGTCTGTGATAACCCTAGTTAGTTAAAGTAGTAAGCCGTAGCATCTGCTTGGCCGTGATTGATTGAATGAGGTATAACCAGTGTAGTCATGTCTTGATCCAGTACAAGATTGTTTTCTGTCTTGATTTCTTACATTATTATCTTGCCGATAAATGGTGGGGAACCAAGTTCTGTTCAGATGAAGGGTTACAACCCCGGTCCTTGTTTGGTTTACGGGTTGTAACCTGGCTATCGGAATAGTTCCATGGTTATCTCGTCGTATATCATCCTGACTTATTTTCATAAATTCTAGTGTTAATATTAGATTTTCTTGTGCTAATTACTGGCTTTTGTTCTTATTTCGTGGCTCCCTTGTGGCACTTGCTCTTTCTGGGGTTGACCCAGCTGGTTTTGTGTGGCCAGATTTTGGAGCAGCTCCCGAGGATCTACCAAGCTTCCAGCCCAATGGTGACAACTAGACGGAACCCGGGCCAAGAGTGGCTTTTCCTTTTTGTCTTGCCCACTTTATTGTAAAACTATTCTTTTGAGGCATTTAGCCGACGAGCACCTGTTAGCTCGATGCACTTTTACTTACTGTCTGCCTACGGGCTGTAAACATAATTAACAAATCCTAGGGTTGATCATGTACGACTAAACTCTTGCTAGTCCTAACATTTTGTAACGACTAGCTTCATGATCAGCTGAATATATAATATTTGGGATGCCTTATTATTGTATATTTAATGATCATACATCTTGCGACCTCACTTACTTACTTGTGATTGAGACATTAGGCTTGTTCATGACCATAAGAGACTGTTGGCTTGTAGTAAACCCTCATATATCTAGACAGCCGTGACCGTATATCGAGGTGGTTTCCATTTCAATATACGTAGCTGGCTATGTCTGCCCCCGCTCTCCAGTATTCTGGTTCTGGGGCGTGACATGGTTTAAGTGGTGGCCCATGCAGGTCTTTTAAATCAAGATATGTGGGGGTTTACCAGATAGATGTCTCAATCAGTACTCGTTCTTGATCTCTGTTGGTATCCTCTGAATCCCTGGATTCTTGCCCTGATCCTGTGCTTATATCTTTGATCTGTCCTGGTCCTTTCCTTATTGTTTCCTGTGTCATTTTCTTCAGCAGCACTGTACCTGGTCCTACCGATCAACGAGGCGGAGCACGTCCCGTAGATCAGCAGCAACCCGGAGATCAAGCCCAGCATTCCGGGGTAGCCTTCAGAGTTGTGCCTACTGGAGGAGAGTCACCAGTTCAGCCCGTCCAGCCCGCAGAGCCAGATGATGGTACCTTAGTAGGCCTCATCAGAACCTTGATAGCTTCCCAGGATCGTCGAAGTGACGCCCTGCACCAGACAGTTCAAGATGTTTTGACTAGAGGCGGTCATCCAGGGAACCAGGCGGCGAACAGCTTCAAACGATTGAACCCTCCTTTCTTCGACGGCAGCGAGGATACGATTGCCACGGATGCATGGCTTTAGGATACCGAGGTGATTCTGGAAGCAGCTAGGACACCTGAGAATGAGAAGGTGGCAGTGGTACGCCTGCAGTTGTTGGACTTGGCTCGCAGTTGGTGGGCGGTACAAGCTATGGGATTAGTGGCACCCATTGCTTGGGCAGTGTTTAGAGAGAGATTCCAGACGAAGTACTTTGATGCTGTGGCTTGGTACGACCTGCAGACCAGATTTACCAACTTGAAGCAAGGAGGCATAACAGTCGATAGTTATGCATCAGAGTTTTCTAGGCTCAGTAGGTTTGCCCCCACCTTGGTGGCGACCGAGTTTGATAGGGCCCAGCGATTCCAGCAGGGGCTGCATTTGGAGATCTTGTTGGCAGTGGAACAGTTCGAGCACCAGACGTTCGATGCAGTCTTGAGAGCATCTAGGAGGCATGAGTATACCTCCCAGAGGATCGTGGATAGGACCGGAGGTAGGAAGCGGTCCCACAGTCAGATGCACCAATCATCAGCTCCAGCCCCGGCGGCTAGGGGATTGACCATTGGAACTCCGAGGCGGGCAGCCTCAGCAACGTCGGTTCAGTATTCGACCCCGATGTACCCGCAGCAGCAGAAACAGACTTTCGCGATGGAATGTTCTCATTGCGGGAAGTCAGGGCATGTAGTGGCAGACTGTCGCAGGGTACAGGGATTGTGCCTGGCTTGTGGAGCAGCAGATCATAGGATAGGGGCTTGCCCGAATAGGGGTGGTTCATCAGCATCCAACCCTTCTAGCTCTTCGGTGAGAGGACCGGCCCCAGCACCAGTTCAGCAGCAGCAGTATCAGTCTTCGAGGCCCTTGTCGCCTCAGTCTCAGGTATTCCAGCAACAACACCCCCAGCAGTATGCTCAAGCCCAGGCTCAGATCCAGAATAGGCAGAGAGGTTTCCAGCAGAAGGGACCAGCAGCCAGAGGATAAGGTCAGGCCATGATGATGGCTATGGAAGAAGAAGTTGTACCAGGTGAGGTTGTGGCAGGTACTATTCTCGTCAACTCCTCTCCAGCGTATGTATTATTTGATTCTGGTGCATCGCATTCATTCATATCTACACGATTCATGACACGGATAGGATTGGAGCCCGAGTCATTATCAGTGAGGCTCAATATACTTACTGGTAATGGTCTTGTGGGAGTAGATCGAGTGTTTTCTTCGTGTCGGATCGTAGTTAGCGGTAGGGAGTTCCCCGCTAGGTTCATAGAGTTTCCTATGGCAGACTATGATGTAGTCCTAGGCATGGATTGGTTGAGGAACCAGTATGCTAGGGTAGACTGCCATATTAGCAGAGTTGTCTTTAGTAACCCTGGCAAGCCAGAGTTTTCGTTTTCCAGAGGCACAGTGGAGCCATCTTCCCCAGCATTGCGGATGGCAGTAACAGCAGTACAGTTACCCCGGATAGTTGAAGAGTTTCCATATGTCTTTCCAGAGGAGCTTCTAGGGATGCCGCCAGAGCGGGAGATTGAGTTCACTATAGACTTGATTCCTGGGACAGCACCAGTATCAGAGCTAGTCTACAGGATGGCGCCTTCAGAGTTGGAAATTTTGTACAAGATGATTGAAGAACTGAGGACCAAGGGATTCATCCGTGCAAGTGGATCGCCTTGGGGAGCCCCGATGCTTCTTGTGAAAAAGAAGGATGGTACGTCCAGGCTATGTGTTGATTATCGTACCTTGAACTCAGTGACAATCAAGAACAGATACCCTCTTCCGAGGATAGATGACTTGTTTGATCAACTCAGAGGGGCTTCAGTGTTCTCGAAGATCGACTTGCGGTCGGGATACCACCAGATCAGAGTCAGAGAGCAGGACATCCCGAAGACAGCATTCAGATCAAGGTATGGACATTGGGAGTTCCTGGTTATGCCCTTTGGAGCGACCAATGCGCCGGCCGTATTCATGGACCTCATGGATCGTATTTTCATGCCTTACTTGGATCAATTTGTGATCGTGTTCCTAGATGACATCCTGGTCTATAGCAAGAGTGAAGCAGAGCATGAGCAGCATCTCAGAGTTGTCCTCCAGATGCTTAGGGAGCATCAGTTGTACGCCAAGTTCAGTAAATGTGAGTTCTGGCTCGATCGTATTTCGTACTTGGGTCACATCATTACCCGAGGAGTAGTTGAAGTGGATTCCCAGAAGATTGTGGCTATCGAATCATGGTCGGTACCCAGCTCAGTGGCAGACGTTCGCAGCTTCCTTGGATTGGCCGGCTACTACCGGCGGTTCGTTTCAGATTTTGTAAGGATTTCAGCGCCGATGACCCAGTTGACCCGCAAGGATGTGCCGTTTGTTTAGACAGCAGAGTGTCAGGAATCATTTGAGAAGTTGAAGCGAGGTTTGATAACGGCTCCCATTCCCACCCTTCCAGATGAGACCGGAGGATTCACGGTTTATTGCGACGCTTCAGGCAGAGGATTGGGGTGTGTCTTGATGCAGCATGGGAAGGTGATATCTTATGCATCATGTCAACTTCGTGATCATGAAAAGAATTACCCGACCCACGACTTGGAATTGGCGGCAGTAGTGTTTGCTTTGAAGTTGTGGAGACACTACTTGTACGGAGATAGAGTGGAGATCTTTACTGATCATAAGAGCCTGAAGTATGTTTTCACCCAGAAGGACCTTAATATGCGGCAGAGAAGGTGGCTCGAGCTACTGGTGGACTATGATATGGAATTACAGTATCATCCCGGGAAGGCCAACGTTGTAGCAGATGCATTAAGCAGGAGAGCCGGAGTTTATTTCCTGACGGCGCAACCAGAATTATTGGCAGATCTTCAGAAGATGGGAATTAAAGTGGTTCTTCCAACCAGCATGGCATTGATGGCCAGTCTACAGGTTCAGTCCAGCCTAGTTGAGAGAATCCGAATGGCGCAGTCAACAGATTTTAAGATCCAACGACTCAGAGCAGAATGTGAAGCAGGAAGAAGGCCAGAGTTATGTATCTATGAAGACGGTACACTTCGGCACGGCACTCGTCTTTGTGTACCTAGTGGAGATATCAGACAGGAAGTCATGACAGAAGCCCACAGTTCACAATATTCTATTCATCCGGGTGGTACGAAGATGTACCGTGATATTCGTCAGCATTTCTGGTGGAATGGCATGAAGAGAGAGATAGCCCGGTTTGTCTCTCGGTGTTTGGTTTGCCAACAGGTTAAAGGTGAACATCAGAGGCCCGCTGGACTTCTTCAACCCTTACCGATCCCCGAATGGAAATGGGAACATATAACCATAGATTTCGTGATCGGATTGCCCAGATCTCCGGCCGGCAGAGATGCTATTTGGGTAATTGTGGACAGGCTTACCAAGGTGGCACACTTTCTTCCATTCAGAGTTGGACAGTCGACGGCATAGCTAGCAGAGATATATCTCAGGCAGATCGTCAGGCTTCACGGTGTGCCAGTCAGCATCACCTCGGACAGGGATCCAAGATTCACATCACACTTTTGGCGCAGCTTGCAGAAGAGTTTGGGGACTCGCCTTCAGTTCAGCTCAGCTTATCACCCGCAGACGGATGGTCAGTCAGAGCGCACAATCCAGACTCTTGAAGATATGTTGAGATCTTGTACCCTTGACTTCGGTGGTTCATGGGAGAATCATCTGCACCTGGTGGAATTCTCGTACAACAACAGTTATCAGGCCAGTATCCAGATGGCACCCTTCGAGGCTCTTTATGGCAGGAAGTGCAAATCCCCGCTAGCATGGAACGATATCGGGGAGAGGCAGATGCTCGGACCCGAATTAATTTTCCAGACGGTTGAAGTGGTTAGGAAGGTCAGAGATCACCTCCGAGTTGCCCAGGACCGCCAGCGCCATTGGGCCGATGCTCATCGGCGTCCCTTAGAATTTGCTGTCGGCGACCATGTATTCCTTAGGATCTCGCCTAACCGCGGCATCATTCGCTTTGGCGTGCGGGAAAAGCTTAGTCCTAGGTATATAGGGCCGTTCGATATTCTAGAGCGAGTAGGAGATGTATCCTATCGTCTCGCTCTTCCGCCGTCGCTAAGTGAGGTACATGATGTATTCTATGTGTCCCAATTACGATGGTATATTCCGGACCCGAGCCACATCCTAGACCATTCAGAATTGGTTGTTGGTACCAACCTTTCGTATGAGGAGAGGCCCGTGTCTATTTTGGACCGAAGGGAAAAGATACTCAAGAACAAGACGATTAAATTAGTCCGTGTTGCTTGGGGTCATCACTCTCTAGGTGAGTCAACGTAGGAGCGTGAGGACGACATCCGATCGCGATATCCCTACCTATTTGACTCGTGAGGTATAATACCTTTCTTATGCCTTACGTTTTCCCTTTCTTGCTTGCATTGCATGATTGTATGATTGAACTGCTTAGTGTAGCTTGCCTGTGCTTAGTGTAACTTGTCGTGACAATCTCTAGCTCCTTGATTAAATTTTGAGGACGAAATTCTTTTAAGGTGGGTAGAGTTGTCACCCTCATTTCCCGTATTTCCCGTATTTCGTATTAATACTCGTATCTGGATTTTGGCATGTATTTTTATTTTTCTCAACTTGTGGAATTTTGGTATTTCTCGTATTTTGGGTTTTGACATGGCCCGGTTTTAATTGGTTTGGGTTGGTTTGGTTTGGTTTAATGTGTATTGGAACACCTTAGCCTATGCGCCACCCTCAACACACCACATCCCACCCTCTTTAAAACTCCACCAACTTCTTCTCTCTCCTCATAAACCTCCATTAATTTCTTCTTCTTCTTCCTCCACACAACTCTTCCAACCCATAGGCAAGTGCACCTTGCCACCACATGAGAACCCTATTTTATTTGTCCATTTGCTAGATTAGGACATGGTGATCAACATTAAAACTTGGCATTTTGTGATTTGGAGTCTACATTATTCTAGATCTAAGTTTTCTTTATTTTCGGATTTATATGGTCTTGATCTATTTAAGTTGGATTTTCATGAGTTTTGATGTTTCCATGTGGAAAAGAATTCAATTTCACCCAAGTTAGAACTTCGGAAATCCAGATTTGGAGTTCGGATGGCCAAGTTATGAACTTTGAAGCTTGGGTTCAACTATGGAGTTCTTGCTGGCTTGGAGAAGACAGTGAGCAGTGTGCAAAGCTTCTTAGCTTACGCCACTGAGCTGTGCGCGCTCTTTAGCGTAGCGTACGCAGACTTGAGTACGCTTCCTGTTGGAAGCGTACGCAGACTTGGGTACGCTTCGTGCCCTGGTACGCAGACTTGAGCGTGCCTTGGTACGCAGGCTTGAGCGTGCCTTGGTACGCAGACTTGAGCGTGCCCTGGTACGCAGACTTGAGCGTGCCCTGGTACGCTGACTTGAGCGTACGCATGACCTGAGCGTACATTTTCTCCTGCGTGCATGCTTTTGTGCGTACGCAGCTCTCCTGCGTGCGTGCTTTTGTGCGTACGCTGCTCTCCTACGTGCGTGCTTTTGTGCGTACGCAGCTCCCCTGCGTGCGTGCTTTTGCGTGTATACTCCCCCTGCGTGCGTGCTCTTGCACGTATGCCCAACCCCCTGGCCCCTTGCTTAAGTCCTATTGGCTCTTGTAATATTGGTTTATTTCTCGACTTGGTTTCTCTTTTGTGGATTGAGTTTTCTTGAGATCTGTTCAACACAGCACGACTATCTTGACTCGACATGGCCTAACACGATTTTTAAGTAATTGTTAATGACTAGTACGGTTTTTTCGAGATTTTCTGTGAATTATGATCCTGGTATTCTCTGATCTCCTTGCTAGTGACCCAGTGCGGTGCACACCTAACTTGTAACTTGTCATTAATCCTTGTGACTTGATAACTTGATAGTGGCCCGTGGCGGCGCACTCCTGACTTGTAGCATGACTTGATAACTTAATGCTGTTGCGACAGCTAACTTAGCTTGACCTGCCTTGACACCGTGGGTGGTTCTTTCTTGCTTGTTTATTAAATTCACTTGTCCTGTCTTGCATCATGTCTAGGATGGGACTCCTGAGTACCACGGTCAGGGGTACCTACCAAAATGGATTAAGGTTAATAACTAGAATAACACAGTAGTCATGAAGAGATGACACAGCTACAAGCAATCCCGTTACCTGGGCGCTCTTGGGATCGGTAGCCTATCGTCGAGTAGGGCACATTTCCAGCACACCGACGCGTGTTGCACCCTCTAAGTCACCTAAGGGTATATTTATCTCCCGGGCGATGTACCCACCAAAATTCAACCCCTAACTTTCGACCTGGGTAACCTGGATGGTCTGCAGGGCTTGTGGCTGTGGAATCATCTCACTGCATCTTGTTAGTAATTAGGTCTGTGATAACCCTAGTTAGTTAAAGTAGTATGTCGTAGTATATGCTTGGCCGTGATTGATTGAATGAGGTATAACCAGTCTAGTCATGTCTTGATCCAGTACAAGATTGTTTCCTGTCTTGATTTCTTACATTATTATCTTGCCGATAAATGGTGGGGAACCAAGTTCTGTTCAGATGAAGGGTTACAACCCCGGTTCTTGTTTGGTTTACGGATTGTAACCTGGCTATCGGAATAGTTCCATGGTTATCTCGTCATATATCATCCTGACATGTTTTCATAAATTCTAGTGTTAATATTAGATTTTTCTTGTGCTAATTGCTGGCTTTTGTTCTTATTTCGTGGCCCCCTTGTGGCACTTGCTCTTTCTGGGGTTGACCCAGCTGGTTTTGTGTGGCCAGATTTCGGAGCAGCTCCCGAGGATCTACCAAGTTTCCAGCCCAATGGTGACAACTAGACGGAACCCGGGCCAAGAGTGGGTTTTCCTTTTTGTCTTGCCCACTTTATTGTAAAACTATTCTTTTGAGGCGTTTAGCCGACGAGCACCTGTTAGCTCGATGCACTTTTACTTACTGTCTGCCTACGGACTGTAAACATGATTAACAAATCCTAGGGTTGATCATGTACGACTAAACTCTTGCTAGTCCTAACATTTTGTAACGACTAGCTTCATGATCAGCTGAATATGTAATATTTGGGACGCCTTATTATTGTATATTTAATGATCATATATCTTGCGACCTCACTTACTTGCTTGTGATTGAGACATTAGGCATGTTCATGACCATAAGAGACTGTTGGCTTGTAGTAAACCCTCATATATCTAGACAGCCGTGACCGTATATCGAGGTGGTTTCCATTTCAATATACGTAGTTGGCTATGTCTGCCCCCGCTCTCCAGTATTCTGGTTCTGGGGCATGACAGTACCTCTGGGCGAGGTAAAAACCTCGAACGTGATCAGCTTGGTCAAGCATCACGTCATATACCGCTTCGGGGTTTCCAGAAGGATTATCCATGACAATGGTCCTCAGTTCGTAAGCCACATATTCCATCGGTTCTGCGATTAGAATCGAATACAAAATGTGGCATCAACGGCTTACAATCCTACAGCGAACGAACGAGCCGAAGCATTCAACAACACTATCGTCAAGCTGCTAAAGAAAGTCGTTTCCTCTAATAAGCGTGACGGGAATAAAAAGCTCGGCGAATGCCTGTGAGCTTACTATACAACTGTTTGGACACCCACCAGCAACACACCATTCTTTCTGGTTTATGGAAGCGAGGTAGTGCTTCCCCTGGATATTCAGATCCCATCTCTACGGGTAGCCATCACCAACCAGCTGACTGACGAAGACAATCAACGTCGGTGACTATAGGAGTTAGAGGCGTTGGATGAAAAATGTCTACTAACTTAGCAAAGAATTGAGCTTTACCAAGCTCGAATTTCTGGGGCCATGAATAAAAAGGTCCTGGAAAGAACATTCCAAGTGGGTGACCTCGTCTTATCAGTTCGAAGATCGATGGTGATGACTCACACGACAGCTAAGAAGTTCGAACCCAAGTGGGAATGACCGTTCGTCATAGAGACGATCTACTCCAATGGGGCCTACCGACTGGCCAAACTTAACAACGACTTGCTAATGATGCCAATCAATAGCAAGTTCATAAAGAAATACTATGTCTGAAGTTCAAATTAGCATTTGTTCCCACATCCCCCGCGGGTGTCCATGAATTCTATTACTGATTTCACCTCTTTCATAACTCCCCAGTAGGAAAAAAATTCACACCCATATAACCTCTGAGTTGTCTTTCTATACCATAATGAAGTTCACGTCTACCACATACATATTATCTCTGAGTAGTCGTCTCTTTCATAATAATCTTGTGTTGTCACAACTATCTAGAAAACCTTTCACGTCCATACTACGTCTGAATTTTCTTTCTACACCCTAACGAAATTCACGTCTACCACGTACATATTAGCTCTGAGTAGTCATCTCTTCCATGATAACCTTGTGTTGTCACAACTATCTATAGAACCTTTCACGTCTATATTACCTCTGAGTTGTTCTATACACCGGTAGAGTCTACCCTTGCCATGTCCACATAACCTCTGAGTAAGGAAATTTCTACCACCAAAAAGCCCGTGTTTATCATGTCCATATAAACTCTGAGTAAACACCCTATCCCCAGCGGAGTCATCTTCATCCCCTCACGTTATACTACCTCTGAGGAAATTCTCACTCTTGTACAAGAAAAGCTCACAGCAAAAGACAAGCTAAACTAAAATTTTCATTTATAGAATGGAAAGGTTTTCTTTCTTTGGCTACAAAAAGAGTCTCTCAAAAAGCAAAAGACAGAAAGAGAAAAAGGAGGTCAAAACTGCAAAGACCGATGCAAAGTTCTTCTAGTCGACCCCTCAAAAGAGTAATTTGGGGGCCAACCAGTGCTTGGGCTCGACGCTCGGCCTCCTAACGTCGAACGGCTTCATCTTCAACCGGGGATAGGTTTTGGCGCACAAGAGCCAATTCTGCCTGGCGCAGGCCAATACTTTCCTTCTCCCGGGTCAGGGTCTCGGAGCGTTGCCGAAGGACCTCCTGCTAGTCCTTGTACTTATCCAACTCGCTCTTTGCAAGGGCCAAAGTCTCTTTTAGCTTCTGAATCTGCTCCTGGAGGGCCTCGCACTGTTCCTCCGAGGCTGCGTTACGGCAGACCTGAGCCTCTTCGACGTCGGTCACTCCTTCAATTTTGGCCTCAACCTCGGCCAGTCTGTCAATCAAGGCCCGACATTTATGCTCATGCTGGGATGCTTCAGAAGCCATTTTCTCTAGCTCTAGAGCAGCTAGGGCCAGAAGACCGCGGTCAAGATTTTGATGCTCCGAGACGGCACCTTCTAAATATGTCAGCAGATCATCTATCGCGTCCGCTCTCGCCAAAACTCTGGATAAACGCACAAGGCCATCAATTAGGCACACACTATAGACCGAGCCCGTCGGAGTGATTGGTTATCCCGCAAGACACCCTCTATGCTGCGTTTCAAAGCTTGACGAATTGTATCCATAATTAGTTTGGTATAGTACGCTTTGTCAGCCAAACTCATCAGGGTCACCGGAGATGTCGTAATAGAAGGTCCCGGGGTAGCAACAGTAGCCGATACACGTCTAGGCATTGCAGCCGGAACAGGTGGTACCGTGACTACAGCAGAGATCATCGACAGTGAAAGAGGGTATGAGCCAACACTGTTTGATGTACGGCTGACACTTCAGTACGCTCCCTTACTGGTCCTTCAACCATATCCGCAACCGAAGCTGCATTAACTGGAGCCTGAGCAATCTCAGTAGTCGACTTCTCGACGATCACTATAACCGACTCCTCAGGGGTCTTCTCTACCGGTGCTTCGGCAGTCGGTTCATCCACGGTCTTCTCGACCGAGCCCATAGCAGGTGGCTCGAGGATAATCTCTTCAGACGATCCTAGAGTGACCATATTGAAGGGTTCTTCAACTGGTTCATCGATGGTCGTCTCGGCCGATTCTTCCCCGGTCTCCTTAGTCAGGCTCCTAGGGGTTTCATCGACGGGCTCATCAACAGTACCGTCGACAGCCATTCTAGTGATCACCTCGACCGGAACCCCGGCAGTCGGCTCGTTAGTGGCCGCCTCAGCTCAGCCAGCTAGCTTGTCAGCACATCTACCGGGAAATCTCGGGCTTTCTCTTCAACCACCACCCGGGGTTGAGGTGCGATGTACACCAAGGCTAATTCTTCCAACACTATTCTCTCGATGCCTGTGTGAGGAGGAGCCTCCCTAGGGGAAGCAACGGTTGGGCCTTCAGCGCCTTCGACCGAACAGCCCATCGTAAGACCAGGCTCCTGAGCTGCGCCTTCGTAAAATGCAAGGCCAACCCCGGGTTTACTACGGATCCACCAATGAAGGCCACTTCTTGATGAGAAGGCATAAGCTTCGAAAAATTGCAAGTCTCATAGCCAAACGAGACAGACAAAGAAACCTCTTCTGGCCGAACAGTCTCAGCCGCCGCGACTGATGGATCCCCCTCGAGAAATTCCCTCAGCATTTTCAACCATCCCGGCGTCTCCATTGCCTCCACCAGTAAAGCAGGGATGAGTAAAAAGCCACGGATAAAAACTCGAATCAAAAGGAAACTAAAATGTACCTGTGAAGTCGATGCAACAGGCGGTACGTTAGACCGCAAGGAAGCACGACTCATGGATGCCACCCTTTTGACCTTCTTGCCAAAAGGAAGGTTTGCTGCCGAAGGAGCTCGACGTTTCGATGGGGAGTTCAGAGGCGCTGCATCCTCCCTTCGCTCCCAAGAAGTACTAAAATCATCCGAAGACCCATCTCCTATAACTTCGAACTCTTGAGACCGTCGCTGGGGCCTCTCAAACTTCGTACCCTTAATAAAACTCCACCCTCGGTCATGACCTGACGATAAGTTATTCACCAAACAATGGAACTTCATAGCAGAATACAAGATGTGAGGCTCCCCATGCACCTCAGGTAGTGTAAACGCTGTCCAAGTAGATCTAGCATTATAATAACTCTAAGCGCGGGCGCCATCCAACAAGCTACCTTCATAGCCAAGACACGAAATTGGGTTGTTCATCATATTTTGGCTGTAGCCAAACTGTCGTACAAAGCAGCTCGACAGATAGGGCTCCAGGTATAGCTTATTCTGGCTCTGGTATACCAAGTGCGAAGGATGAATGGATAACAGCCAGCAAAAAGTACCAGTAGTTAGCTCATCCCCTTCTTCAGCCCGGTCAACCAGCTCATCACCTGCCTGATGACCACCATAGAAAGGCGAAAACCTGTTGTCATGACCCGCACCCACTTTTTAGGATGCGAGTGCGTGCGCAAGCCAGCTACGAATCAAGCGGACTCAAGCCCAACTTGAATACGTATACGCTGTCCAGAATAGGGTATCATGTCAAATATGGTAAGTTAAACTATATCTCAATCCACGAGAAGAATATAAAATAAGAATGAACATTATGGTTCATGGTCTGCATCCCACTAGCATACATGTTCGATTAGACTCCCAAGAAATAACATGAGTCTATAAAACTAAGCTAACAAGCAGAGTCCAAATAACATATGTAAATATATAACCACGAAAGATATGTGAATCAGAAGTAATCAACCACATCATGATCAGCTAACTAACTCCGTACAATCAGCTACCTGTAGAGATCATCAGGTCCTTAGGGGACTAGCAAGATACATAAAACATGCCTATCTAATTGTTTATTATGCATAAAAAAACTAGGATATAAATAGAAATGACTAAGCAACACAAAAACGTGACTATGAGAACAACTACGCATAAATGAACTGCTGGAAGAAAACAATCAACGGATACCATACCCTTGCCCCGAGTGCGGACTCGCAGGTTTGAACAAATCGCTAACCCTCGCCCCGAGTGTTGACTCGCAGGTTAGTTCAAGACAATCACCCTCGCCCAAAGTGTGGACTAGCTCGCAGGTGCAAACAGTCAACCCTCGTCCCGAGTGTGGACTCGCATATTGAAAAACCGAAATAAGGAAATAGCAGTTCAATTTATAACACACTCATTCTACGATACGACTCAATCAAGTGCATATGAGAACAGGTCCAATATGAACTATGATACCAACCACGAACAGTGATAGTATATATGTGAACGAGACACGCAACTAATACGCATAATATGAAAGGGATCCAATATCAACCATCAACCAATAAAATTGAATAATAACATGTAACAAAAGAAAAGAGCGTAGCACGTGAATAAAACTGTAAAGATTGGTAAGGTATATTTGCCTGGTGGTAGCACGTAGGAACAACACTATCCAGTTAATCGCTGTGCCACAAGAGTCAAACTCTCACAACAGTCTCCGGGGGATGAAACAAATATTACCAATGAGTTCAAAATAGTCAAATTAGCTCGGATAGCCTACCCATAAGTCTAATTCTGGACACAAGGGGCAAAACGATAATTTTGGTTCAAAATGATGTCCGTCGTTGGACCCGCTTTGCACCAAAAAGCGTGCCAGTACCTACAGTTTCTAAATTCGTCAAACTATATGTCTACGAATCCGATTTGATGATACGAACCCAACCGCATGCCCAAAGTTGGATTCCGGCAGGCCGTGTACAATTTGCCTGTTGGATCGGGTTACGGACCTGCTAAAATAGCGTTCCGGTCGATCTTCTCAGAATCGGACCAAACTTGGCATACAGGACCAGAAAAATGACACGGTCCTGTTGGCGTAAGTTTTGTCTCGAGATGATGAACATGTACGAAGTAATTGACTAATTTGCAAAGGGGCGGATACGAGGTATCTCGACGGATATGTCTCAATTTTGTCGCGCACACGCAACGAAATTGAGTTCTGTCGAATCCCACATGCCGACAACATCCATACGCATTTTTTGACGCTCATGGGTTGCAACCACTTCGCCCGGTTTGTCGGGACGTACGCCGTATCGGAAAATTTTCCTAAAATTTTATCGGTTTAAAAAATATTTTTCCTAATTTTAATGGAGTGATTTCTCTGAACCTGATTAGTGAAATTCGAAACTACCAACTAGGTTCTGAACTCCTATATGTTGTCTTCAATATTGTTCAATTAGATTTTGTATTTCCTAACTGGATCGACCAATTTTGGCCTTTCAAATTGAGTGGACATGATGGGTTTACTGTTCTATTTTCGAACAATTTTACTCATGATTTTGCAGGGAATTTCTCTATTATCTAGGCTATTAGAATTTAAACTAATTGAAAGGGTTTGAAGAGGGTAGGATTTTGTTCGAACCTGTGAAGGTGGATCGGAGGATCATCTAACGACGAGGAGGAACGATCATCGCGAAAAGGAGCCGGAGGTTACTGTTGCTACTGCGCTCTGTGTACGACCGCTGTGCACGTGCGCTTTGGCCGACCGTCCGGCGGCCGGTGGCCGCACGCGGCGGTGCCAGGGCTGTGGAAGGGTTCGCTAGGGGGTTAGCAGGACTTAGGGAAGATTAGTTTAGGGTTAGGGTGTTCATCTTCTTCTATAGCTATATATATATATATATATATATATATATATATATATTTATCGCTATATATATATATATATAGTTCGATTTTGTATATATATATATATATATATATATATATATATATATATATATATATATATATATATAGTTCGGTTTTGTACAGGGGAGGTCGGGTGGGCTTGGGAGAAGTCTCGGGTTTGGGTGGTTGGTTCCTGTTACAGTTTTCCTTTTTTTGTTTTGTTTTTTGTTTTCTTTCCTATTTTCTTTTCTTTTTCTTTCCCTTATATAATATATATATATATATATATATATATATATATATATATATATATATATATATATATATATATATATATATATTTTCCCCTTATATATATATATAATATATATATATATATATATATATATATATATATATATATATATATATATATATATATATATATATAATCCAATGAGTACATATAGATAGATACAAATAACAATTATACAATATTCTAAAAATTGTAATCCATTATTGTAGTATATAATTATTAATCCTATTTACTATAATTTATATAATAATCTACTGATATGTATTCATAAAAGTCTAATATTTATATATTATATATATGCACATACACACAAACAAGTACATATAGTATAAAATCCCAAAAATTGAGAAATACATTACAAGAAAATGTTCCTCCTATTATAAAATGGGACAACAATTTAATATCAATAACACATTATATATATACATATATATATATATATATATATATATATATATATATATATATATATATATATATATATATATATATATATATGCTCATACACACAAACAAGTACATATAATATAAAATCCCAAAAATCGAGAAATACATTACAAGAAAATGTTCCTCCTATTATAAAGTGGGATAACAATTTAATATCAATAACACATAATATACATTTGCTATATATATATATATATATATATATATATATATATATATATATATATATATATATATATATATAGCAAATGTATATATATAGCAAATATATAGCAAATGTATATATAGCAAAAATAAATAAATAAATATATATATATATATATATATATATATATATATATATATATATATATATATATATATATAAAATATATATATATATATATATATATAGCAAATGTATCGCAAAATAGTTATTAGCCCTTTAAAATAAATACAAAATATTACATCAATAATAAATGTACACTTACATTGATGTTTTCAATCCCGCTATATGTCTACATGGCTTGGGTTTGGTTCAGGTCAAGTTTGGGCTAAACTGATACAACCGGGTCTCCTAAAAGTCACAATCTTAATAAATAACTTATTAAATTATTTATATGGGTTAAGTCACAACTTAGCCTGGTTTTCCTAGTTAGGACACCGCTATGGCTCGGCTTTCCCTACCATGGCTAAAATACTAGTCAGGGCACACGACCACACTATCCGTGACATGATTTCTAGTCATCTTGCACTCCAAATCTTAACCATGACTAAGGCCTTCTATCGTAATAAATATTAATTAAAATATTTATAAAATTCCAAAATTTACCATTTAATTCAAATAAATAATAAGATTAAAATATTTCAAAATTTTGGGAAGAGGGGTTACAAATTCACCCACCTTAAAAAAAATTTGTCCTCAAAATTTAAGAAAAAAGTCCATCAGTAATTGTAGAAGACGGGGTCCCACTAGCTGTCAATTATTCTCATGGTCATTTCGTAACTAAATCTCCTCAATGACTTCTACCCATATTTGAATCAACCCATATGACACAAGAACATACTAAGTGGGATATTCTCAATATTTGAAAACGTAAATCCAATATTCAAGTTTTGTCTTCAAAAGAAATTCCAATAAATTTTTTCCATCCAATCGTACTATATTAATTTTCTTCTTCTTAATTTTTTCCTCTTTTATTGATTGCTGAATAAGCAAATTCATCTTCATTAATCCTCGATCTTGTCCAATTCTTCTAACACTAATTCCTATAAAAAAATTCAATGCCATTTACATAAGATCATAAAACTTTAAAAATTAATCTTATTTTACTAAAGGGTTTCTCTAATCGTTGTCTACTAATATTTTAGCCTCTAGCAATATAATCATCATAATTCCAGTCTGCTAACTTTCATCAATACTTTCAACAACAAAAATTTGATCACCAAGAACCAAATAGGTTATTTGAGAACATATACCCACCCTAACTCACACTACTCCAACAAAACTTCAAATTCTCAATAGATTTTATCTTCTAAAGATTTTTTTATTCCAAATATAGCAAACTTCATCAATATGCTTCACAATTAACTAACCACCAAGAGTAAGTTTGCTAGAATCTCTACCTACCTTTGGTCACACTACCCATTCAAACACATGACATCATAACATTTTATAACCTTGTGTAAGCCCCTACATTTTAAAATATTATTTTTATAATTTTAAATAGCATTTATATCCTTAAAATAAGTTATTATAATTATTAGAAATTTTCTAGAATTTTTAAATAATTTTTAAAGCTAAAAATATCAATTTGTAATTTATTAAATTGTTTTAATATTAATTTGTAATTATTTTAATTATTTTATAGCAGTTTATAATAATCGATTTGTCTGTACAAATTTTAATTTGCACAGAACGATGGCGGGGGGCTATTTGCAATTTAGAAATTGCGTTTTATAAGGCGGCGGGGGACTTATGTAAAATAGTTTAGTCCGAGGGTTATTTTGCAAAACGACCTTCGTCGTCGGCTGGCCATTGGCCGAACGACCACCGACTTCGACCGAAACCCTAACCCTAATCCCTAATTTTTTGGCCAAAACCCTAATTTTCCACCGCCTTCCTATCCTATAAAACCATCCCGACCAAAACCGTAGCCTAGAACACCACCCCGACCACCCCAGCACCGCCCTGACCCCCTTCTTCTCCGACGAGCTCGCCGGAGTTAACTCAGAGCTAGCGCCACCCCTATATCCCACGCCACCGCCTACAACCACCGCCATCTTGTTCGTCTCGACGAGACGAACCCAGCGCCACTCTTCGCCACCGACCCCGACGTCTACGGCCGCCGCTAGCACCCTCGACAGCTTTCTCGTGCCGGACACGTACGTGTCCCTTCGTATTTTCTTCACCTTTGTGTCTCATTTTCACGTAGGAGGGTCGATTCGTGTCGGTGAGTTTGATGGTGGACTCGGACACGAGAAACTCGTGTCATGTGAGTCGTGCAAGCCTAGGACACTGGACTCGTGTGTCTTCGTGTCCCTAACTGTCAGGACACGAAGACACAGGACTATTGGGTTAACGGGTTTAATAGACTGTTATTGGGTTTAAACCCATTATCTTAAATCATTATAAAACTAACCTAAACCCTAACCCGACCAGCAAGCTCGAGCTGGCCCCCTGGTCAGCCGAGTGGCGCTCAAACCCACCCCCTGTCCCAGCGGGCCGAGTTCGAGCCCCCCTTTTGTTTTCTTTTTGTTTTGTTTTATTTTTATTTGTTTTATTATATATATATGTATATATAAGTATTTATGTATATATGTATATGTATATGTATATGTATATGTATATGTATTTATATATATATATATATATATATATTATTGTTATATATATAATATATATACTATATTTATATATATATTTTATATTAAGTATTTATATATATATATGTATATTTATTATATATATATATATATATTCATTATATATATATATATATATATATATATATATATATAAATCTATATATTTATGTATATATATATATAAATGTATTTGTTGTATATGTATATATATTTAAATACAATTTTGTGCAAAATGTCATTATGTGTAAATTCACGAGTTATTTTATTATATAATTTTATGACTTGTATATTTTTCAACTTTAAAATATATTATTATTAAAATACTTTAATATATATATTTGAATTACTGTATTTTATTAATCATGGCCATTTGGTGTGCAAACCTAGCATGGGTTTTTGGGCCCAAATGTGTCTAATATATTCAAAGTCTGTAAAAGTCATATTGGACTTGATTCATGGCTTTGGGTCCCGTATCTGGACTTCAGTTCAATTTCGTATACGTGGATAAAATAGTAAATAATTAATTATTTATTTTCCAAAAATTATAACTTGTTGTTTTTGAATTTTATATATATTTTAAATGCTGTAAATATATGGGGAAAAATTGTGTTTAAATACTATGTTAATTTATCTAATTTAATATAATTTTTCAGCATTTAACTAGTACTTTCGACATTTTATAAAAATAGGAAAACAGAACTAATTTTTAGGATACATATGTTTACTGATTTTTAATAAATATCTATGAGGGTTTATAAATTCCAGGAAAATTAGTATAAATTTCTATAATTAACAAGGATCATTTTGGTACTTTATTTAATGTATAATTGAGCTTTTTATCTATCTCAAAAATTATTGGAACACAGTGTACAGTTTGATTTAATTATTGATTAATTACGACTTACGATGTATTGTGTGATTTTGGGATATTGTAGTGTTGGACCTCACCCTACCATAGTGTAAAGGCCCTAGAAAGTTAGTTTAGGTATTGTTTCACCCCACATTTGTCTTCTATGCTAAAGTCATCATTTGGCTAGATGTCCAGTCAGAAAGTCGTATCACACCACTAGTGTCTTAGTGTTTAACTTAGTATAAAAACTAAGTTTATGTATTATTTCTACAGTGATGAGTCACCAGACATCTATAGCATTTCCTTCACTACATTGCTTTGCTAGAGGCAAGTACCTCTACAAACTTTATTTATAGCATATAATGAATTGTGTATAAACCATATTAAATACCGATATCTAAACTGCAAGCCATATCTCTCTACATGTTTTCACATGCTTTATACTGCTCTCAGTATCCACCATGTTTTATACTGTCCTTGTATCTCTCACATGTTTAGAATCTGGGTTATGGGAAAACTGATAGTTGAGTACGTGATCATGCCCCTTCTATCGTACCGAACAAAGTTTTATTTTACATGTTATTGCACCGTAGGCCTTTATCTCAAAGCTGTATTTGTGCATATGTACATCTATTACCGTATCATTTGTATGGAAGTACATTTTATTATGTGTCTCTATACATTATACACCTATTGACGATCACGTACCTGCTACAGTTTTAAACATTATATATACATCTGTCTCTATAACATGTGTATCTTTGCCATGATAGATTATGATATGACATAATTCC
>JANAVB010004797.1:165887-240887 GCA_029216955.1 Iris pallida | reverse complement strand
TGTATGAGATGAGTAGCATGTAGAGGTCATTGCGTGTTGGCTGATCACCCATGCGCATACGTTAGGTCTAACTGCTAATAGAGGCATGTTAGGAGACTTAGCATTTAATAGAGATACATGATCGCGGATGCGACTTCGATAGGTGCATCGAGTGGGGAGAACATTCTCTTACCGTATGGGCTTCTATTACACATTCCCTTGTAACCCGGAAGCTCCGTTGGAGATACGGGTATGCTTACCCCCTCATGTTGGCCACTGACATTCTTGAACGTTATGCGCTTGGGGTAAGATGATCCTCTCAGGTTGACCACTGTCGTTTTTGAATGTCATACGCTTGGGTCACTGGTGCCCAAGTGGGGATTATACCAGATCCTATTTACAGCCAGGGCTCATGCGACCAAAGGTTTATTCTTAACTGCATAAACACATTAGATGGTTAGGTAAACCTAGTCAATTTCAAGTCACCTCGTTCCTTTATGTATCTTGTTCGATGGGGACTATTTTACTTTACTTATGGCTTGCGACATTTTATATATTCAGTTTATTATGACATGTTCTTTATGTATCTTGTTACGTCCCTCTGAGGACCTGGTTATCTCTCCAGGTGTGTGCTCTGTGACTTTGCAGGTATTCTAGCCAAGGCCGTGATCTTCTTCCTTCCTCCGAAGATGATTGCCCTTGGTTCGTCTTGTCATATTTATCCATACTTTTCTTGTATATTCTCTCTTTTAAAATAGTTGGTAATGGATTTGTCTCCGCCCAACTACATGTATAAATGACAAATTTTATAGTTGATTTATATTATTATCATTTTATTTGGTGGATAAGATTTAGTTGTGGTTTACTACATTTTACAGCATATGTATACATACGATGGTTCCATATATTGGAGTATACTTCGTATGTATGCAACTGGCATGTTGACGTACTTAGTCCTAAGTATTTTGGGACTGGGGTGTTACATGTTTTTTTGGTGGCCCATGCAGGTCAAGTTTATCACTCGGTTACGTTATTGTACCGATGTGAGCCTGTAGATAGGATTAGAGTCTAGGATCTCATCCATATACTTGATATTCTTTCTTGACTCCAAACTTTGAACTCTCGTTTGACTTCCTCGGTTGCATCTTGTTTGACCTCTTTCTACAGTAAATCCTTACTTTCTCGTGCTTAATGTCGGTTAGGAAGATGTCTGCACTAGTATATGCTCATAGGTCAAACACGTGACTAGAAGGATTATATTCACAATTAGTATACATTGAGGTCTTATTTAAGATATAGAGGCATTTATTTTTCTAAAAGTATGATCTTAAGGATTAGTTAATTCTAAGTTGGGTAGTAGCAATATTACCAACTTTGAGGACAGAAAGAATTTTATCTTGAGACTACTAGGAGTATTCACCAAAGGATTGATAGAAGATTGAGTGAAATATTTGATTTTGAAGATTTAGAAAATATTTATGATTTTCGGGTTATAGCTATTCATATCTTTTGAGGATATAAATTAATTTGAGGAAAATTTTAAATTTAGAACTGTGTCATACGATCTATGATTGATAAATTTATTTAGATTTTTAGTTTAATATTTCAATTGTGAAAAAAAAAATCTTTAAATTTTGTTGCATAATTCACGATTGATAAGATTATCTAAATCTTGAGTTTAAAGTTTGGATTTATAATATTACGATTTTGTGGAAAATTTATTAAGAGATATGATAAAGGTTATTTTGAGATTGATTAGAGGAATCTAATTTTTTTTTAAGTTATGATGGATGACCTCAAACGACTAGAGAATAAGAAAGTTTAGTTTGTGCATATTGGAGGGAAAATATAAATATATTTTGTCATACTAAGGGTTATCTTAGGGTTATTAAAGACATGAATTATTTTTATGATTATGCTTGAATATCGTAGTGTATGTCAAGCTTGGAAATACATATTGGGAACTCAAATTTTGGGATTAAATCTTATTTTGATAGAGAACCAAGAAGCAGGCAAGGTCACCCTAATGAGATAGAGGTACTCTTTTGTATATACACAAGTATAGTTAGTCATCGACCAAACCATGTGACTATATCTCAATTTTGACTTACTCGACCTTTCTCCAAATCCAGATCTTTTATTGTGACCTTCTAACCGTTTGAAATTTGAGAAATGATTTAATCGTTCCTTGACTGTATCCACCTAGGAGACTATCTTCTCTCTGAAAACTGTGTCCCTAAATTATTTTACTAGATTCCTTAATTAATTTTATTTTATGCTTCAACTTGATCTTCTTTAATGTTTGTGCATTAATTGTCACTTCATGAACTCCCACTTTCTATTTTAGATCTTTTTGTGTCCTTTACCGTGACATTGATATTTGGAGTGTAATACTAGCTGTTACCTTCCAACAAATTTCATATGTAAGACCTAGACGAGCTCACCTTCATATAGGTATATCATGTCCCACTCAAACACGTCCCTTGGTACTCTATTTTTATAATATGACTTTCGGGTCATAAAGACTAGACTATAACATTTACCATGATACCGATATATTTTTCGACCAAGAATAGGGACTCAACCTCGACTCAATTCTTTCGATCCGATATGTGATTTTGTTCTACTTAATTCCTTAAATGCTTAACTTTGTGCTTTATCTTGATTGCTCGACCCATTGTCCCATTACCCTACTAGTTTAACTCTTGTAAGTTGGGTAGAATACCTCATGACCTAACAAACCTTTGTCCTTGTGACCCATATTGATAAGTTTACTTAGACTATAGAATTCAGAGGACCCTAACTTATCTAGTCAACCAAGCCATAGATAAGAAAACACTAGGATGACTGCATAATCCCAGACTTGGGGTAAGACTTAGATTTTAATGGATCTTCGACTATTTAATTTCTTTCATTAGTATTCCTTACTTATATTTTGACTATCTTATGATGCTAATTTAGCCTTAGTTTTGCAAGCTTATTCTTTTATCGAGCTTGTTAATGACATATGTGTTATTGGGGACGCCCACTAATACATTGTCTAATCAAAACTAGTACATGATGGTCTGATCAACCTAGTGCACTTTGGTTCGCTTTTCATATATTGTTCGACGTCGATGGAGACAGTTAAACTTGGCCTCTAGAATTCCATCCGCGACTGCCTTGGCAATTATTTTTGAAAATTTTCAATCGTTTGTGAACCACTTATTCGTATTCGATAATATCTTCTTTGAACTCTTTATTATTTTCGTATTTTGCCTATATTAGAAAGACAAACACTCGTACTTGATATTTTCTTAGTTGCCCACCATCTATTGCCAAGATACTTAACCACTGACCAACCAATGTGACTATATCCCCGTCTTGAATTACCTTTTTCCTCTACCCTAGATTCATTATCGCAACCTTCTAATCATTCTTGAAACTTAAAAATGTTTCAAATCATTTCCTTAACCATACCTTAAACCTAGACGACTTCGCTCAAGAAACCATCTCTCCTAAATGTCTAAATTATTCTCTTTGACCTACTCAATTCCTTTCTATTCTCTAATTCGTGTTATCATAATTTTATTACCTTAACTAGCGACCCTTCTTCAATTCCATAACCATGATGTATTTTTCCAGATATCAAAATCACGATCTTCCAATGCATGTTTGTGTTGAACGTTATTTCTTCACCTCATCCAAAAATTTAATCGTATTTCGGTATTGATGGACTCTTTCTATCTCCCCTACCCTAGCTATTCCTAAATTTCGAGGAAAAAAATTCTTGTAAGTTGGGTAGGATGTAAAACCCCTAAATTTCTACTACAATTTTTTTAATAAATATGGTATTGAATTTTGTACTTCGTATTTGTACGTCGCGTATGAGTTTGTGTTTCGTAAATTTCTTGTCAAGTGCGAATAAGTTGGAAGTACATATTTTATAAAACGTTTTAATTATATAGATGTAAAAAATATTTCAAAATAATAGACGTTAATATTTTATATTGCTTGAAGTTGTAAATGCATCGCGCCGAGGATTGCCAAACTTTATTTTTATTTAAAAAATGCCATTTTATTTTATAGTACAATTATAACTAGTAATTTAGAAAAACTGTATTTTATGTAAGTATTATTTTTGCATGCGAGTGTATATATATTTGTATTTTTGAAATTAATTATTATCATTAATATATTATTTCGAAAAAGGTATATTAAATATAGGTTGATTTAAAATGTAATTAATTATGGTGATTTAAGTTGGAAAAAAAATATTAAGTTATTTAAATGAAGTTTAAATTAGAGGTAGAATCTATCTACATTGGATTATATCTGATTGAGTTACTTTTAAATCATTTTGAATTAAATAGTGGAAAATCTAAGGGGAATTAAAACTCTTCTTAGTCCTTATCTAGATAAGCCTTTTGTAAACCCCCTGATTTTTCAAAATAAATATTTGTGAAATTTTTGGATTTTTAAATAACTATTTATTGACTTATTATATAATTTGCATTATTTTACATATATTTAGTATAGTGCTCATTAGTGAATTTAGTATAAAAGTATATAAAGCTATTTTTCTAGTACATTAAGAATCTAGACTATATTATACAATTTTTCTCAAAAGTTTAGGATTTATTTCATAACTTTTATTAATTTTTACATGTTACTTATATTGTACACTATTTAAATAATATAGAGTAAATGTCAATTTAGTATTAAACATTTCAGCTTTTATAAATGAGATTAGATTAATGTTGTTTAAATAAATATTAACTCTATTTATTATCTATAGTAATTTTAAATAATGTTATAGACAATTTAGATAAATATGACTATATTTTAAGTTAATCATAATCCTAAGTCTAATAGGAAAGCATCCATATCTATATTATATCCTAACAAAGTAACTCCTATCAATTTAAATCAAATCCTATCTAATTTAGGAGGTAAATCTGAAATAAGTACCTATATATACCCAATACATTCCCTTCCTATCAACCATAATTCGAATTATTTTTAGTTCAATAGGAACTCAAAAATTCGTCATCAGAATTCAGCCCCGCTTTTTAGTAGCAAGAGCAACTTGAAACGACGATATCTCCTAGCTCCGAACTACATTTCGCCTCCAAATTTTTTTGAAAGAAGCGTATCGAGGTAAGCTTTACCAAAAACATATTTTAATAAACAAAATTCATTCTGTAGATTTCTGCAAAATTGTTTGAGTATCTAGTGTCCCAAAAATAAACGTGTTTCAGTATTTTTGCGATTTCGGGAGATTCCGGAAACAAAAATGCGATCTGTTTAGTTTTTCAGAAAGCTGATACGAAAACCTATGCCATATCCTAATTTTAGAATCTATTAAATAAATGTAATAGGTGCAATATTAATTATAACTAGATAATAGACTATTTTCAGCATCTGAAGCTTTTCCTACACCTTCCCCTTTATACGTTGTTGTTGATTCATCGGCAGGACATCATCTTACCTCACTCCGGACATCAAACAAGATACCTTACCATATTTACTTCTTATATTTAGTCTATATTTTTAGTTATTTGCATATCACTGTTTATTTATTTTCAATTCTTGTAGTTGTACCATTATTACAATTCTTGAATTATTATCTGCTCAATAATATTAGCTTTACTTTACTTATTATCCTTTATTGCATATGGACTTAGAGTTAAGGGACTACTGTTTGTAGTTTATCGCATATGCCTCGACACAGTTGTACCACGAAAATATGTGAGATGAGTAACATGTAGAGCTCATTGCGTGTTAGCTGATCACCTGTGCGCATGTATTAGGTCTAACTGCTAATAGAGGCATGTTAGGAGACTTAGCAATTAGTAGAGGTACATGATCGCAGATGCGAATTTGATAAGTGCATCGGGTGGGGAGAATATTTCCTTATCGTATGGGTTTCTATTACACATTCCCTTGTAACCCGAAAGCTCCGCTGGAGATATGGGTATGCTTACCCCCTCATGTTGGCCACTGACGTTCTTGAACATTATGCGCTTGGGGTAAGATGATCCTCTCAGGTTGGCCACTGTCATTTTTGAACGTCATGCACTTGGGTCACTGGTGCCCAAGTGGGGATTATACCAAATCCTATTTACAGCCAGGGCTCATGCAACCAAAGGTTTGTTCTTAACTCCATAAATACATTAGATGGTTAGGTAAACCTAGTCAATGTCAAGTCACCCCGTTCCTTTATGTATCTTGTTCGATAGGGACTATTTTACTTTACTTGTGGCTTGTGACATTTTATATATTCAGTTTAATATGACATGTTCTTCCTGTATCTTGTTACGTCCCTCTGAGGACCTGATTATCTCTCCAGGTGTGTGCTCTGTGACTTTGTAGGTGTTCTAGCCAAGGCCGTGATCTTCTCCCTTCCTCCGAAGATGATTGCCCTTGGTTCGTCTTGTCATTTTTATCCATCCTTTCCTTGTATATTCTCTCTTTTAAAATAGTTGGTAGTGGATTTGTCTCCGCCCAACTACATGTATAAATGACAAAATTTATAGTTGATTTATATTAATATCCTTTTATGTGGTGTATAAGATTTAGTTGTGGTTTACTGCATTTTACAGCTTATGTATACATACGATGGTTCCATATATTGGAGTATACTTCGTATGTATGCAGCTGGCATGTCGACGTACTTAGTCCTAAGTATTTTGGGACTGGGGTGTTGCAAAAATAGCTACGGGCTATGGAGTTGGGATTTCCCTTTGCATCCAGCAGGGGAGCTAACACCTTTGCCTTCGCTGCCACACCCTCCACCTCGGTAGTGGTATACGCCATGCGGGTAGTAAAACGAACTATTCCGTGCTCCGACGGCTCCTCGGTAAATAAATACTTTCTCCATGCATTAAAGTGAGGCTGACCTTTTGCGGAGTCTTGGCGCACACACACTTGATAATGGCAAAGCATTTCTTTATACAAAGCCATCATCTCAAGATGCTTGCCTTCCACCCCCATGAGCTCATCTAGGCTAGGGCAGTACTCCTCGTACGGGTGCTCACCCCAAGAAAGTTTCGAGATGACGAACATCTCATGGAAGGCCAATCCCATTTCTCCACACGGCATGAAGAAAGTCCCGGTGTGGTGATTAAATAGTTCCAACAAAGCTATGAACAGAGGCCAATTGATCTCTATACCATGCTTAGTGGACTTGATGGCACGACGCAGGCCCGTACCTAGCAAATCTTTCTTGAACCTGTCCACCACACCCATTGGGTTAGTTCGCACCATTCCACCTTAGGATAAATCCAACCTTCGACTCGGAAGATATCCTTCGGATATGTATAGCCTGTGGCCAGAAACCTATTAGCGAAAAGAGTGGCTCGGAACGGATGCACCTCCGTGGTAAAGTCAATAAGCAGACGACCAGGGAGTAACACCCACGGCGTATGGGATGGACCATCAGGAGCACTCTTGAAAGAACCCCTCTGATTAGAGTACCCTTCCACTTGGTTATTGTCGGTCATTAAACCCTCTCGTTTTGGGGTCAGATCCCATTTCATAAGACGCTTCTCGGCCAAGCAGAAGAAAACTGAGAGCAGGATGTGTCGGTTGATCGATGGAATGTACAAAGAGAGACCATCATTCTCAAAGTACCAGTTTTTGTTTATCTCCAAAAGTTTGGTATGTTCCAAGACCAGCTGATCGTCAAAGAGAAACGAAGGTTTCAGCATCTTGACGGGATTAGAAGGGAGAGACAACTTGCCTCGATCCATCATACGGCGAAAGTATACGGGCTATTGACCCATCTCATGGCTAGTCGCCCTTTTGGTTGACCTTGGGCAATTAACTGCCTGATGGGAGTGGTAAGCACCTCGTCAATATTTATGCTTGAGGAAGAGACCGTCACGTTCAAAAGGATATCCTTGAAAAGAGATGCAAACACAGGAACTGTACATAAATAAAGTGTATCAGAAAGATACAAAAAAATTCTATAGAAATAGAGAGAAAAAGCACTGCGCCAGGATAGGAAAGCATCCGTACAGTCACTACGTGAACATCCGCACAGGCACTACCAAAGTGCACCACGCGTCAGCCAACAAGCATCTGTACAGGTACCTTGTAGAAAGAACTACGTAGGGAGAATGGCTGCATGTCTACGAGAAACTTCAGCACATTGATAGTCGTTACTTTGTAAGAAGTAACAACTATGCGCGTCAGTTAATAAAGCTTCAGCACATCTTTGGAACACCACCCCGAAGAATGGCGCCCATGCGCATCAGCCAAAAAAATCATCATCATATCATCAAGACGACGCTCATATGCATCAACGAACCAAAAAATCAATGACAATCAGACACCTACTAGCAACGGGTGGCCGCACGTCTCCGTGCACTGAGACTCCTACAATAGGAGCTTACTCAGCAACGACGGCTTCGGAAGCCAACTGCTTCCCTTTGGCCTGCCGAGTGCTCGTCGTGGCCTCTCCAACTTGCCTCACCGACGACGCTCTAGTCTGTCTCGCACTCACTGCAGCCGGCCTGGGGCTAGCCACTGCCCCACTGGCCTTCTTGGAGCTCGTCGCAGGAGCTTTCGGATTCTTTATTTCTTAGGAGCCATGGCGGGAAAGCTAGCATTTGAAGGAAGAAGAAGACTCTAACGAAATCTTCTATTGGAGGAAAAGAAAGAAAGAAGGTTTTATCTCTCCAAACAGACCCTACTTATAGGGCACGGCCACGTCAGCAAAAGAAGACAAAATGCTTCGTGAACGAGGAGACTCTTCGGACGACGTAGGAATTAAAAGTAAAGATCATGATGACCGTTCCCTAGAAAGGAGGAGTTGTGATCAACTTTTAATGAAGTGACGGCTCAAGGCATTTAATGCCAAAGGCTAAGCGTGGCGACAGCCTGTCAATAAGTGTGCTAGGCATTCGCTTGCAAAGGACACGTGTCATGCTTCTGTTTAAAGTATTTCGAGCTTGTCTCAAGTTCAAAATACTTTGAAGGGGGTCTTATAGAAGTATGAAAAAGCACAGACATATCAAAAGTGCATGTGACAATACTCACTACACATGACTTAACAAATGCGTAGGTACCCCAAAAGCGCAGACAACGGACAAAAGCTACAATGAGCCATACAAAGAGGGTACAGAAAGAGTTCTTTATTAAAATCATGTCTACAAGAATCTATTACAGATTCTTCATGATTACATATGAAGACTAGAAACACCTAAAGTCTACAAGTGGGCAATCTTCTTCGCAAATGTGCAGCCCCCAGACGCGCAGCCTGTCAGAGCAAATCACTTTCTCGTCAGAGCAAGCCGCTTTCTAACCAGACACGGAGGAACTCCAATATGTCTAATCAAGCAGCCATTGGCCCGAGCCAGAACGCAAATCCTGCTCGCCATACTACTGCGGCTCTTGAGCAGGACAGAGCACAACCTTTAGCTTTTCAGATTGGTAATCAATCCAAACCCGGAAGCTTGGATCTCCAAGACCTCCAAGATCGATCTCCTTATGCCAAACGCTCAAGTGCATCTCAAAACTCGGCAGCAGTTCTTCTACAAGGACATAGCTTCTTTGAACAAAGGTATCCACAACCAACAGTCGACTTGTGCAGGGCCAATGGCTATTCGAAGCTAAGTTAGGATCGAGCATGACGGTGGGAATGCTAAGAGACAGTGGACGTAACTCCTCAGAAAAGCCCCCTTTATATAGGCTGAGTGCAGTCCAACCCACATGCCACATGGCCGTCGGTCAAAGACTCCCAAATTAATGAGACGAACCTAAGACTCAACACATTGAATCTCATTTAACATACTCGTTTGACTGAATCCTAGGCCACATACTTCTTGAATTTCCTAAAATGATGGCGATAATTAAAGAAGAGGATGACTGACTCATCCGTTAAAAGAGCGGTCATTAATTGCTCCTATAACTTCGACTCAGAAGCGCAGCCACACTGCTTCGAATCAGAAGCGAAGCCACTTCACTTAAACCCAGAAGCACAGCTCCCTACCGGTTCAACCAGAAGCGCAGCTCCCTATATCCAATCTAGAAGCGCAGCTCATTCACAAAGCTCCTTCATCTGGCATTTTGTTGCCTTAAGCCCAAGTCTCCTCGTCGCCTAAAAGCGCAGTGACTCCATCGTCTCTGAAACACAGTCTACTCATCGCTCAAGAAGAGCAGTGGCTCCGTCGTTTTCGAAATACAGTCTACTCGTTGCTCCAAAGCACAAGGACTCTGTCGTCTCCGAAACACAGTCTACTCGTCACCCAAAAGCGCAGTGGTACCATCATTTTCAAAATACAGTCTACTCATCGTCCCAAAGCACAGTGACTCTGTCGTCTTCGAAACACAGTCTACTCGTCGTCCTAAAGCACAGTGACTCCGTTGTCTTCGGAACAAGGTCTTTTCGTTGCCCAAAAATGCAATGACTCAGTTGTATTCAGAATGTAGTCCCCTCTGTCATGACCCGCACCCAGTATAAGGGCACAAGAAGTAGGTACGTCCAGCCTACGCCACAGTGTCGGCAGTAGAACGCTGTCCTAGGTCACAACATCTAGCAATAACCAAACCTGTACAATGATATACACTCCAAACAGAGAATAATATAAAGGTACAACTCAATCACAGCATCTAAGATGGAATAAAGAGAAAAGATGAAAATATAAGATAAAAGAGTAATCTCCAGCAACTACAAATGAGAGTAATATCTGAATATACAACATCTATCAATATCCAGAATTGAAAGTACATAAGTAAGACAATAAGGAAAAACTAGTCTGGAAATCTAATCTAGACAATAGGCAAGTCGTCAGCAACTGTAGGATCCTCCTGAGGGTCCAAGTCACCGGCGTCATCTAAGCCTGTGCCATAATACGTAGGACAGAACTCCTCTTCATCACCTGTAATATTTTCAACAGTCCAATCAGGACGGAAATGAGCACAATACATCTCACGCAGTTCATATCTTGACAGGAAATATAAAGCATGTGATAGGCTAAGATACATAAAATGCTGTAAGAATAAGCATAAAAATAAGAGGGAACTGATAAACAAGCTATCTATATATGATAATAGAGAACTGTAAGTGACTATGTGATTTAGAGTACAAGATAGACATGTGAACGGCTTAATTTTCACATGATTATACTAAAGAGTTTGTACATGATTACACTACTTTGGAATTATTCACATGACTATTTCTACTCCCCCGTGCCCCAATCAATACATAAGGATCTAGACAGGTTATGTTATTTTACATGATAGTTTATACATGAAGCTCATGAGAGTACATGAGAGCACATGAGTATACATGAATAATGGGAGTCCACATAATACGTGATGTTCGTAAAAAGCACATGACATAATGTATTCGATGCACCCGAGGGGATAACATCGCATGTAAAGATCCATAGAGTACTAATCCGTGATAATGTCGTATCAGCATCAAGCAAATTAAACTATGACAAGAATATAATTTCTAACAAGTATAAAACGGTCATAGAATGTACTCGCTTGATATCCTGGCTGTCTGATGAGAATATGAGCCTGAGATGGAGTATCTGAGTCCTATTTTAGAGCAACACAGGTCACAACATGTCTAACATGAAATAAGAATAGTCTACGATGCATTCTAAATGATTCTAGGTCCTTCTAGGTCAAAGTCAACCTTGGTCAACTCTGGTCAAACCTGGTCAACTCTGGTCAAACTTGATCAACTCTGGTCAAACCTGGTCAACCATAAGTCAACTAGTCTATCTACCAAATTTTAGGTCAAACACAACTTATCTAGTCATTTTAAACTCATTTGAGTTGATTTGGACCAAGTTGGACTTTAAGTTAACTTTTGTCAACTTGATCGAATTGATAATCAACTACGACAATTTAGGCTCATGGGGTCCATCCTAATCTGACTCATTAAGCCTAAGACTTTATCTATTAACAATCACAACATATACATTAAGTATTTTAGGTATCACATTCACTAATTATATATGTATATATACAAATATATATATATATATATATATATATATATATATAAAAATGTATATATATATATATATATATATATATATATATATATACATGGGTAGCTATAGACATATAGGCTCTATTATATATATGTACATATGAGAGCTATACCTGAGTATATGTGTACTGTGGGTGTGTGTGAGTGTCACGACCCGCACCCGCTTTTTCGGATACGAGACGTGTCCAAGCCAGCCTACGCCGCAGAGTCGGTGACAGAACGCTGTCAAGCCTACAAGAAATAAATGCTCAAAATCATAAATATAATATTTGCTGCTCATTCACATTTCTAAGTTATTACAACATTTATAAGATTTATAATTAAAGAAAATACAAGATTTTACAATTAATGAAATTGATACAATTGCTTTCTATTTCTAGGTTGACCTCAGCACTGAAAAATGTTGATTTCCAGTCAGGAATGGAACAAGTACACAAACCGACGACAATGCGAAAACACAATAGAATTAACAAGACATGAAAATAACATATGAGATATGAAAACTGGGAGATAACTGATGACATAGCACGATAGAGAAGTAAAAGAAAAATAAAAGACATCTACCTGTGTGGTGTGAAATATCTGTTTCGACATGTGAACGGCTAGGGGGTAAATCCGGCACTTGTACGTGTCGTGTACAGGTGCTATTGTTCACGAATAGACATCATGGGATAGTTCTGGGTAGTCCACATGTCTACTAAGATATTTCCCCTCCCAACTACTCCATGTGACGAGCGTGTCAACAAGCAGCAAGATATATGTATAAACATGAAATGAAAAGACTACTATGAATCGAAAGCAATCAGAAAGTACACTTGTCTGAGGTCCTTAGCTGGAGAAACCAAAAATACCATATCACTCAATGAGCCACAATCAGTCAACACATGCAGAAGTCTCCAGATGCTAAAATAAACAGTACCAACGTTCTCAGAATAGTCAAATTAGCTAGGTTTGCCTATCCTTAAGTCCAATTCTAGACACAGGGGCAAAAAAGTAATTTTGGGTCAAAACGGTGTCCGCCGTTGGACCCGCTTTGCACCGAAAAGCGTGTCAGAGTCTATGGTCTCTAAAGTCGTCAAACTATATGTCAACAGGTCCAGTTTTTCGATACGAACTCAACCATATGTCCCAAGTTGGATTCCGGCGGGCCGTGCACAAAATCGCCCGTTGAGTCGGACCGTGGGGCCCGCAAAACGACGTTCGATTCAACTGTCTCAGAATTGGACCAAACTTGGCATACAGGACCAAAAAAATGATACGGTCCTGTTGGAGCAAGTTTTGTCTCGATCCGACGAGCGTGCTCAAAGTAATTAGAAAACTTGCACAAAGGTCGATACGTGGAATTTCGACGGATACGCATCAAATTCGTCGCGCACATGCGACCAATTTGAATTCCGTCAAAGCCCACACGACCACGAAGCCGTTACGCACCTTTCGATACCTTCGGTTCGCGACCACGTCGCCCGGATTGGCGGAACGCACGTCGTGTGGATGAGTTTTATTAAATTTTCACAATTTTGAAAACAAGTTTTTTCCGATTTTCGAATCGAGTTAACTCGATATACAATAGATAAAATTCCAAACTACCAATTAGATTTTATTGTCATATAGGTTGTATAAAAGTCTCTTCAAAAAGATTTCTAAAATTCTTAACAGGTGGATCAGTATTCGCCTTCCAATACGGTGTTTAAACCAAATAATTATTTTGTTTTCTAGCAGGTTTTTCGCGATGTTGGGTTCGATTTCTCGACCAATATATTACTCCTCGTCGTATACTAATCATGGATTGGAAAGAGGGTTATATTGGGTTCATGTAGGATTTTACGGAATTGAATTTCGTTAAACGATCGGAAAGAAATCATACCGCGAAGTTGTTGATGCTGCTATATCATTACTGTAGGAACGAAATCGTATGAACGAAATCGTAAAGCACAATACTCTAGAGGGGGGGTGAATAGAGTTGGCAGCGGAATAATGCTAATTAAAAATGTTAGCAGCAAGATCACAGAATAATAATCACAACTAAATAATGTAAAGGCAGAGATAAGAAAGCAAACGCAAAGACAGCGATGTATACTGGTTTCCCTATGTTGAGGACTAGTCCAGTCGGTAGAACTCTTGCTACCAGTTGAATCCACTATTGGCAAAACCGTAAGTTTTCTTACGAAGTCCTTACAACTTCTACAACGTGAGCTTTGATACGAAGAACTAGTCCAACTTCAATTGTGAAGAGGTATTCTTCTATCAAGCCTTCTGATTACAATCACTCTGAAACTTCTAGACTGCACCGCACTGGCAAAACGACTAGAGGATTGTAACTGGCTTGGGATCTGAAAATTAAAGCTCGAAAAAAAACTCTTTGGAAGACTGAAAGCTTTAAGTAGAGAGAAGATTGAAAGTGAATGAGTGAGTTAAAATGATCGAAATCCTTCTCTATTTATAGGAGTTCCAAAGACAGAATTCTGGCAGAATTCGGGCAAAATTCGGGCAGAACTTGATGTGCAAATCTTGGTCAAATCCGCAACTGCAGGAGGACCAAGTTCCAAGGAATTCAAAAACAAAACGGCCACTAACCGAACTCTGGCCGAACTCTGGCCGAGTTCTGTCAGGGTTAGGTTAGGGTTTTGAAAATTAGTTTTTGGGGAATTTTAAAAACCTTTTTGGAGCTTTTGTAAATACGAATATTTTTCAAAACTAAGGACATTTTAAAAACAGTTTAAAATCTTTTTGGAATAGCCTATTTGCCAGTACGACTCGGTGTACACAGTATTCCTAGACTCAATTAAAATTAAAAATACATTGCTCAAAGAAATACAGACTCGAACAGACAAACAACGCTTCGGTCTTGAACTGAGTAGATAGCCGTTCTTGATCATGTCCAAGAGTCCGAGATATCCTGACTAGCTCCATATATCGAGACAGAGTTTGATCAATTATTAAAATCAGTTTGACCATATGACCAATGGGCCAACAATCTTCTCCATTTTGATAATTGACAAACTATGAATGATATAACATCTAAGCTGGAATCAAATCAAAAATAGTAAAGTAAAATTGTTCATATCCTTTGTTCATATCCTGCATTGTCTCAAAAGATGTTAGATCCTTATTTCTCTCCCGTTGTCACTTAACAAAATAATTGCAAAAGAGAAAGCTCCCCCGCAATCAATGTATAAGTAACAAACAGTGAAGAAACACATTAAAAAAATTATGACAGATGTAGAGACAATAAAAAAAATAACATCGCAGGCATGTTTTGTCTCAGGCAGTTTATAATATAGAAGCAGATAAAGATGCTATAAATAAATAAATAAACTGATGTGAACGATAAACTACGCATCCTATAAAGATAAAAAGATGTTCAAGAGACATCAATAAATATCCAGTACAAGTCTGATAATAAAAGGATAAAAAAGACAGAAACTTGGAATGTCGAAGCATTTCCAAGTGTACAGTAGACAATAGCTAAGTCTCAAAATTCAGCTAATATATCATCATCACATCTCCTCATCATCAGCAGCATGACCGGCATGTCCAGAAGGACCAGCTCCCGAAGTACCAGCGCCAGAAGGGTGAGGAGGGGCGCCAGTGTAAAACTCACTGACATAGTCTCGAGGAGGAGCACGGTCAGAACGGTACCAATCATATGCGTTACCGGACTGAAAGTAGGCATGAACAGCCTCATCCTCACAGCGATAACCAGAGAAGGCTGGATCTCTAGGAATAGAACCGGCAGAATATCCAGTCTGAGCAAATCAAAGATCAGCTAGAGAATTTGCTATCGCCTGATAACGAGTGACATCGCAGAACTCACGTTCGCAGGCCATATCCGTCATCGAGACGTGCAAATCAGAAAGATGCTGGTGTATGCCTTCAAAGGTCATAGCATACTGCTGAAGGGGTGGAGGAGGTGGAGCAGTAGGAGGAACAGTAGGAGGAGCAGCAGCAGTCATACTACGACGAGATAGCTTAAGAAACTTGGGCTCAGGGTCTTGAGTACAAGTTGACAGATCAATATCAAAATGCTGGAAGATGCGTGGGAAAATCATCGCATAAGAGAGATTTCTATCTCTTGCACGACAACGTCCCATCATCTGGATAATGGTCTTAGGGGCAGAAAAAGGAATCCCCTTAAGAATGTGATACATAGCAGATAGTTCAAGTGATGTGACATCATCCTTTGAAGTAGACTTCGGAAGGAGAGAGGAGTAGATGATGCGATGTAATTCATAACTAAACAAGTACAAGTTATTTGCCTTGAACTTTCCAGAGCGAACTCGATCAGGGGCACAGAGTTCAGCTTTCAAACTAGCAAGTGTCGTGCCGTCGGAGAAATCAAATTCAGTGATATCAACAAGCGGTTCACCTTCGTTAGGAATACCAAGGATTTCTGCTAAGAGGACATCATTGAAATCGATATCTAGTCCGCCAACACGAGTACTTACGTCAAACGTGTTTAGTACGATATTGCAATAGAAAAGTCTAATGGCAATAGTTGCTACCGGAAAACAAAGTTTAACAAAATATTGTAACCCTAATGCCTCAAAATAAGGACGGTGTTCTGGAAACACAGTCCATTTGATAGGAGCGCCTGTGCATATAGATCTCATAGAGAAGTCTCCATACCACAGAAGGGCTTGATCTAGGGTTTGAAAATAAAACCCATCGAACGCGCCATCGCTAGATTGAACTGGCGAAAAAAGGGAATCCGTGGGTGGATTTGAAGACGATCCTTCCTCACTAGGATTGGTCATCTTCTTCCTCTTGAAGGGGTTGAATCCCTTAGGTGGCATTGTGCAAATAAAGTAAATATGTACGAAATAGAAAGGAGGAGAAATACGGAGTTATACCTCTCGAGATTCAAGTATGTTGTAGAGGACAACGATCTCCGCACGAATCCAAAATTTGGATGGATTTCACCACGTAGATAGGAAGAAACGGAGTAGTGAAGAACTAGGGTTTGGAGAGCTTTTGCGCGGCTGCTATTGCTGTGAAGGTGTTTTTAGAAGCATCATTGACTCATTTCAAAAAAAATAATTCAAAGATTAGTAATTTCAACCTTCAATTAATATAATTAATATTATTTTATAGATTAAATTTCGTTACTCAGCGACTGTCTCAGATTAGCTGTAGGAGTACTGTCCCAGCTGGCGGAGGTTCACCGGAGAACTCTTAAGTACCGCTTCGCTTCAACCGTAGTTGTGGTGACAGACAGACTCTTTATTAGCTTGTCTCTAACACAGTTTTTGCGTATTGAAATATAATCATAAAACAAAATTAATTAACATTATTGACGTCCAAAATTCCTAATTCTTGACGTAAATAATTGAAATGATCTTCTGCTAGAGGTTTTGTGAAGATGTCAGCTAATTGATTCTCAGTGTCTATGTATACAAGGTCAATATCTCCATTCTGATGATGATCTCTAAGAAAATGATGTCGGATCTCGATATGCTTAGTTCGAGAGTGACATACTAGATTCTTAGTCAAATTAATAGTGCTTGTGTTGTCACAGAAAATGGGAATATGTGTGTAAAATAAATTATAGTCTTCTAAGGTTTGTTTCATCCACAAAATCTGAGCACAACAACGTCCTGCGGCGATATACTCAGCCTCTGTTGTTGATAGGGCTACAGAATTTTGCTTTTTACTAAACCATGAGACTAAAGCCTTGCCTAAGAAATGACATGTGCCGCTGGTACTTTTTCTATCAACTTTGCATCCAGCAAAATCTGCATCCGAGTAACCAATAAGGTCAAAGGACTTAGTTTTGGGATACCATAAGCCAACAGAAGAAGTGCCCTTAAGGTATCGAAAGATACGCTTAACTGCGCACAGATGTGATTCCTTTGGATTAGCTTGAAAACGTACACACAGGCAAACACTAAACATAATATCTGGACGACTAGCAGTTAAATAAAGTAAACTACCGATCATACCTCGATACTTACGTGTGTCGACCGGCTTACCTTGTCCATCAATATCAAGCTTTGTTGAAGTTGCCATCGGAGTGCCAATAGGTTTGACATTATCCAGATCAAACTTTTTTAGCAAATCTTTTGTGTACTTGGCTTGATTTATGAATGTCCTATTGTCAGTTTGTTTGATTTGCAGTCCGAGAAAGAATTTCTGCTCTCCCATCATGCTCATCTCAAACTCATTCTGCATACACTTAGAGAATTCTTGACAAAGTGATTCATCAGTAGATCCAAATATAATATCATCAACATAGACTTATATTAAGAGAAGCTTGCCATTAAAAGACTTAATAAAAAGTGTAGTGTCAACCTTGCCTTTTGAAAAACCGTTGTCAAGTAGGAAAGAGCTTAGACGATCATACCAAGCACGAGGGGCTTGTTTTAAACCGTATAAAGCTTTCTTCAACTTGAAAACATGATCAGGGTTTTTAAAATCTGTGAAACCTGGAGGTTGTGCTACAAAAATTTCTTCTTTTATAAAACCATTTAAAAATGCACTCTTGACATCTATTTGAAATAATTTGAAATTATGAAAACATGCAAATACACATAACATGCGAATGGATTCTAATCTCGCAACTGGGGCATAAGTCTCATCGTAGTCGATACCTTCTTCCTGATTGTATCCTTGAGCTACGAGTCGAGCCTTATTGCGAGTCACTAAACCATTCTCGTTCAGTTTATTTCGGAATATCCAACGGGTGCCAATGACCGGATGATCAATAGGCTTGGGAACAAGTTCCCAAACTTGATTGCATTCAAGTTGGTTTAATTCCTCTTGCATAGCATCTATCCAAAAGTTATCACTACATGCTTCATCAATAGTTTTGGGTTCTAGCTGTGAAATGAATGCAACACTAGAAACAATATCTCTACTGGATGTACGAGTACTTATACCTTTGGTAATATCACCAATTACCAAATCCTTTGGATGATCAGCTATAAATTTTAATCTTTTCGGCAGACTCTGAAGGTAGCTGGTTCCTGGATCTTCTCTAGGAGGATCAGCTAGTGCTGAGCTTGGTTGAGAATCAGCTGGTGTTGAGCTTGGTACAGTTAGATCTTCGTCATTGTCATCGATAGTTATTTGATTTAATTCATCAAAGGTGACGTTGATTGATTCTTCGATGATTATAGTTCGTTTGTTGAAGACTCTGTATCCTTTGCTCTTGGCCGCATAACCTAAAAATATACCTTCATCGGCCTTTTCGTCAAACTTTCCCAAATTGTCTTTTGTATTAAGAATAAAGCACTTACAACCAAATATTCTAAAATATGAAACTGATGGAATTCTATCAAACCATAACTCAAATGGAGTCTTCTTCGATTTGGATCGAATTAGAACTCTATTGAGAACAAAACAAGCTGTATTGACAGCTTCAGCCCAGAAATATTTGGGTAGACTAAACTGGTTTAACATTACTCTGGCCATTTCGGATAGAGTTCTGTTCTTATATTCCACAACTCCATTTTGTTGTGGAGTTCTAGGGCAGGAGAACTCCTGTACAAAACTGTGTGTGTCACAAAATTGCTCAAACTCTGCATTCTTGAATTTGCCACCATGATCGCTTCTAATACGAGTGATCATGTAACCTTTTTCATTCTGTACTTTCTTGCAAAAGGCGACAAATTCGGATAATGCATCATTCTTGCGTGTCAAGAACTATACCCACATGTATCTAGAGTAATCATCTACAATTACAAAAGCATATAACTTACCTCCGAGGCTAGCAACTCTGCTAGGACCAAATAAGTCCATATGTAGCAATTGTAGAGGTCTAGTAGTAAACACTGCGTTTACTGACTTGAATGTGGATCTGGTAGCTTTGTTCTTTTTACATTGGCTGCATACCGAATCCTTCTTGAATGTTATGTCCGGTAAACCGCGTACTAGCTTCTTCGTGGATAATCTTGAGATTGTGTCCATATTTGCGTGACCGAGTCTTATATGCCACAGATGACTCTCATTATTTTTAGCCATTAATGTAATGTCTCAAATTCGTGATACGTATTTAGTATACGTATACGTGTTTTGGACCCATATTTTATTTAGTCATGATTAGTTATCTTGGTTTATTTTGCATTGGCTTGGTTTTAATTGGCATTGATAGTTCAATTGGTTTTAATGGTTCCTTGGTTTATTTTGGATTAGTGAGGCTTGGTTTATTTCATGGTTCATTTGGTTTAAATTGCTAGAGAGAGGGTTTATTGGCCTTGACTTGGTTCACCTTGGTTTATTTTGACTTGGTTTATTTTGGGTTGACATGAAGAACCACCACCATAAATATCAATTTCCCTCTCTCTCTCCTTATTTATTTTTCTTCATCTTCTTCCTCATTACTCTTTCCTCTCCACCAACCACCAACCTAGGCAAGTTGCATCTTGCTATCACTTGAGAGCTACATTTTATTTGTCTAATAGTTTTATTAGCTCATTTTAAGCAACATTAGAACTTGGGTTTTCTCCATTTGGGACTTGGAATTTTGTAGATCTAGGATTGAAGTATTTTCGGATTTTGGTGGTTTTGATCTATAAAACTTGTTCATTTTCATATTTTGATTGTTCCATGTGGAAGAGAATTCAATTTTACTCAAGTTAGAACTTTGAAAATCTAGATTTGGCTTTGATTTGACTAAGATATGAAGGATTGAATTTTGGGTGTTCTTGATGTTCCTCTCGGCCTGGAGAAGAAGATCTACAGTCTGCGCTCTTTAGCGCAGCACTGAACCGCGCAGCCTCCCCGTGCCGTGCTCTTTAGTGTTGGTCGCTGACTGCGCAGCCTGGCCGCTGCCCGATTGTGCAACCAACCCTGCGCCATCGGCTCCTGCGCGCTTGACCCCTGCGCAGTCTGCATCCTGCGCCATCCATTGCCTGCGCAGTCTGCATCCTGCGCCATCCATCGCCTGTGCAGTCTAAGCCTGCACAGTCTGCATCCTGCGCCATCCATTGCCTGCGCAGTCTAAGCCTGCGCACTTCGCAGCCTGCGCCAACCATTCCTGCACAATCCAATCCCCTGACCCCTTGCGCAATTCATTGGCTCTTGGAGTTTTGATTTTTATTTTTTTAAGCCTTGCTCTTCTATAGTCCTGTATATTGATATTTTATTAGATATTTTACGTCCATTTTATATCCTTATGCCTTTTGTCATGAACTTGATTTTACATAATATGTTTGGAATGACTATTGTACATGGCATGGTATGACAAGGAACTAGCATAACACGACAGTGACCCATCGTGGCGCACTCCCGACAAATACCTTGATATGAATTATCTTGATAACTTGATAGTGGCCCGTGGCGGCGCACTCCTGACTTGACTTGACGTGTAACTTGTAACTTGACTTGTATAACCAACTCTGACACCGTGGGTGTTCCTGCTTGCTTGCTTGTACAAATAATCCAGTCCTGTCCTGCATCATGTCTAGGAGGGGACTCTGAGTACCACGGTCAGGAGTACCTACTGAAATAGACTAAGGTCAATGATTAGTATAATTCACTAGACATGAAGAGATGTTCCCCAGTTACAGGCGATCCCGTTATCCCGGCCGCAAATGTTTGGACTTGTAGCCTGCCGACGAGTAGGGCACATTATAGCCCACTGTTATATGGGCACCCACCATTGTCACTTAAATGATTGAACTCTATTGTCACTCTAATGCATTGTACTCTCTAAATTGTCACTATAATGATTGCCTGGATAACCTGGATAGCTGCAGGGCCTGTGACTACTTGGAGCATCTCATTGCATCTTGCTAGTAACTAGGATTGTGATAACCCTAGTTAGTTAATGTAGAAAGCCGTAGGCAATGATTGGCCGTGATTGATTAGATGGAGTCTAGTCCAGTATAGTATTGTCTAGAAGTGATTGATTGCAACATTGTACCAGAATGATTGAATGATTGTCACTCCAGATTGTCACTATAATGATTGTCATTCCAGATTGTTACTATAACGATTGTACTCTATTGTCACTCTAGCGTATTGTACTCTTTATTGTCACTTTTATCATTGTACTCTCTCATTTTCACCTTAATGACTGTCACCTTTAGCAATAAATGATCAGAGACTAAGTTCTGTTCAGGCGAAGGGTTACAATCTCGGTCCTTATCTGGTTTAAGGATTGTAACCTGGCTTCCGGAATAGTACCTTCGTCTTCTTTTCATATATTGCCCAGCTATATTTTATTTAGCGTTATTCTCCAGTTGTCTTATGTCATTGATGCTTCACTTAATTACTTTCTCTGATTGGGACAAGTGCATTGGTAGTGCACAAACCTTAATTTGTGTTACTTATTATTTTCTTACATGTTGATTGCTAATGATTTATTGGTTTTAGTCCTAAGTGAAGCCTCCTTTGTGGCACTTGCTCTTTCTGGGGTCTGACCCAGCTGGTTTTGTATGGCCAGATACCGGAGCAGCACCAAAAGATCTCCCTGCTTTCCAGCCCGATGGTGGTCACCCGGCGTAACCAGGGCATCGAGTGGGTTTTTTTTGTTCTCCCACTGTAATATTGTAAATTATTCTTTTGAGGCGTTTAGCCGACGAGCAAGTGTTAGCTCGATTGTACTTACTTACTGTCTGCCTACGGGCTGTAACATGATTGACAAGCCCCGGGGGTTGATCATGTATGACTGAACTTTTGCTAGTCCTCACATTTTGTAATGACTAGCTTCATGATCATTCCAAATATGTAATGTATGGGACGCCTTACTATTATGTATTTGGTGGTCTGACATCTTGTAATTATTATTAGTTGGTTGAGATTGAGACAATAGGCTATTTTATGACCTTAAGAGACTGATGGATTGTAGTAAAACCCTCACATATCTAGACAGCTGTGACCGTATAGCGGGGTGGATCCCATTTCGTAATACGTAGCTGGCTATGTCTGCCCCCGCTCTCCAGTATTCTGGTTCTGGGGCGTGACAATTAAGCATCTACCTGAAATGTTAGTTTCTTCCAACAAATAGAAAACATATATGTTGTCTTCCCTGATACCTTCAAAGATAGTACTACCAGTTGAGCTATCAACTATAGTACATTTGTCTTTGCCAAAGTTGATGCCATAATGATGATCAGCTAGATGACTTATGCTGAGTAGATTATGTTTCAACTCGGTAACCAGACAGACATCCTTAATCACAGGATAGGGAGACTTACCAACATCACCGATACCAATGATATACCCTTTCAAGTTATTACCGAAGGAAACATAACATTCCTTCTTCTTCTTCGACAGTGTTGCAAATAATGTAGCGTCACCGGTCATATGCCGTGAACAACCGCTGTCGAGTATCCATTTGCTTTTAGCATGTGAAAGGTGTTCCACCTACAAAACAGTTTGCAGATGAAACTTTTGGTACCCATTTCTTGTAGGGTCCTAAAATGTTAGCTTTTGGTATCCATGCATAAATATTTAAATCAACAAGCTTTCTGATTCTACATGCAGGAGAAATATGACCAATGAGGCCACAATAATGACAATGTGCATGTTGAGTGTTGAAAGCTGAGTGATGTGCATGGTTGGTAGGTTTAGATTTTTTAGTATAGAAGAAAGCATACCTATAATCCTGTTTGGGCTTAACCTTTTGGGGTAAAGGTTTGATATGGTTAGGTCTGACAGTGTTTGGTTTGGAAATGTTTCGATTTTTCGGTAAGTGACACGTGTTAGGGTAGGAAGCAGCAGTCTCAGGCTGTTTTCCTAACCTAATTTCCAATCTTTTGGAAGTGTCATACAACTTAGTATAGTCAGAAGTGAGTGCTTCCATTCTGACTTGTGCACATTAAAGACTTTTCTTCTCTTTAGAAAGTTCTTCTTTCAGTTGGTCAATAACCTTGTCTTTCTCTTCAGATGACTTGGTAGTCTCGTGTAATAAGAGCTTAATAGAAGAAATCTCACCAGACTCACTAACATTATTTCTAACCTCAGCTAGTAGGTCGGTAAGTCTTCCTATTTCACCTTTGTACTCTTTGAGTACCTTCTTAGAGGTCTGATATTTACTACGCAGTTTTCTGTAATCACTTATCAGTTCACTGAAGGCATCTCCTAATTGCTCAAAGGTGAAGTCATCATATGTATCAACTACAGGTTCAGAGAGTACCTGATCGGATGCCATAAAGCTTACATTTGCAGCGCCTTCTGATTGTTCATCTTCTGAGTCGCTGGCTTCACTTTCATGCCATATGCTGGTATTGGCATACTTCCGTGATGTTGATCTCTTCAGGTTCCTTTTTTCATACCTGTTGCTCTTCTTGCTTGATGATGAGTTTGTAGGACAATCCTTCTTCATATGTCCCTTCTTTTTGCAGCCATAGCAGACAGCATCATCTTGATACCAGTTGTTGCTGCTATTGTTTTCTTTGGCTTTCTTCTCATATCTCATGAATCTTTTGAATTTCCTTGCTAGGAGTGCTTGATCTTCAGCATCAGATTCACTGCTGTCTGAATCACCTTCAGCAGCTTTTCTGTGCTGAGCCTTGAAAGCGATCGTCTTCTCCTTTGGTGCAGGCTCTTCAAAATCTTGTAGCTCCAGTTCATGAGTGAGTAGCTTACCCATGAGTACTTCGAGGGACATAGTTGTGAGGTCGTTCCCTTCAATAATTGCAGTAGCCTTTGGAATCCAGTTCTTGGTAAGTGCTCGCAGGAGTTTGCGAATCTTTTCATGGTTACTGTAATCTTTGCCTAGGGAGGACAAAGGATTTGCAATATCCAAGAATCTTTCGAACATCTGAGTAACTGTTTCATTGGGCTTCATCTTGAACACCTCGTACTCCTGAGTAAGTCTGCTGACTTTTGATTCTTTGACTTGAGTCGTGCCTTCATGTGTGACTTCAAGAAGCTTCCACACTTTATTAGCAATTGTGCAGATAGACATCCTGTTAAATTCAGTTCTGTCTAAAGCACAAAATAAAGCGTTAATAGCACGTGTGTCAAGACTGGCCTTTTTTTTTCTTCCTCTGTATATCTGTTATGGGGTTTTTCAATTAAAACTCCATCAACATTTATACGAGGTGGCTTTTGATAGCCATCAATAACAATAGACCATAAATCAAAGTCAAGTGATTTCAAGAAGAAACTCATCCGTGTTTTCCAATAGGTATAATTCGTACCATCAAACAGTGGAGGTCTGTTTGTGGCCTGGCCTTCACTTATAAATTTCACAGTTGCCATGTGTTGTGCTGTTATCTATATAAAAATTAGTTAAATGAATAAATAATTGCAATGTTACCTTGCTTTACCTGTAACACCCGCTTTGATACCAATTGTAGGAACGAAATCGTAAAGCACAATACTCTAGAGGGGGGTGAATAGAGTTGGCAGCGAAATAATGCTAATTAAAAATGTTAGCAGCAAGATCACAGAATAATAATCACAACTAAATAATGTAAAGACAGAGATAAGAAAGCAAACGCAAAGACAGCGATGTATACTGGTTTCCCTCTGTTGAGGACTAGTCCAGTCGGTAGAACTCTTGCTACCAGTTGAATCCACTATTGGCAAAACCGCAAGTTTTCTTACGAAGTCCTTGCAACTTCTACAACGCGAGATTTGATACGAAGAACTCGTCCAACTTCAATTGTGAAGAGCTATTCTTCTATCAAGCCTTCTGATTACAATCACTCTGAAACTTCTAGACCGTACCGCACTGGCAAAACAACTAGAGGATTGTAACTGGCTTGGGATCTGAAAATTAAAGCTCGAAAAAAACTCTTTGGAAGACTGAAAGCTTTAAGTAGAGAGAAGATTGAAAGTGAATGAGTGAGTTAAAATGATCGAAATCCTTCTCTATTTATAGGAGTTCCAAAGACAGAATTCTGGCAGAATTCGGGCAGAATTTGGACAGAACTCGATGAGCAAATCTCGGTCAAATCCGCAACTGCAGGAGGACCAAGTTCCAAGGAATTCAAAAACAAAACGGCCACTAACCGAACTCTGGCCGAACTCTGGCCGAGTTCTGTCAGGGTTAGGTTAGGGTTTTTAAAATTAGTTTTTGGGGAATTTTGAAAACCTTTTTAAAAACCTTTTTGGAGCTTTTATAAATACGAATGTTTTTCAAAACTAAGGACATTTTAAAAACAGTTTGAAATCTTTTTGGAATAGCCTATTTGCCAGTACGACTCGGTGTACACAGTATTCCTAGACTCAATTAAAATAAAAAATACATTGCTTAAAGAAATACAGACTCGAACAGGCAAACAACGCTTCGGTCTTGAACTGAGTAGATAGCCGTTCTTGATCATGTCCAAGAGTCCGAGATATCTTGACTAGCTCCATATATCGAGACAGAGTTTGATCAATTATTAAAATTAGTTTGACCATATGACCAATGGGCCAACAATTAGTGCTACTGCTGTCGGCTTGGCCGCGCGCGCGCGGGTCGACGGCGGTTCCCGGCCGCCGGTGGTGGCGACGCCGGCGGTGAGCGGTCGCCTGGGTAGGGGAGTCGGCGCGCAGGTGGTTTGTGTTTAGGGTTTTAAGATTTTGCGTCGATCTCCCTCTCCCTATTTATCGAACATGTAATCGGTTATTCTTAGAATCAGGGAAGGCTTGGCTTACTGCTCGGTTTAGCAGTTTGCACTCTTGTGGGGGTTCGGCCTCTTTGGCTTGGACTCCCTGCTGATCAGTTGGGCTGGGCTGGCTTCATGGGTCCGGTTGTTTCCTCTATATACATATGTATACATATATGTATATTTTTATCTATATATGTATATACACTTATATAATGATATATATATATAATTCCATTAATACATTTTAAGTAGATATATTCCTATGTATATACACACAAACCTTATATATATCTATATATTCACATATACACATATATACACATATACATTTATATATATCTATATACACACACATACACTATTATAAGAATATATATATATATATATAATATATATATATTTTATATATATATATATATTATATATATATATATATTTTATATATATATATATATTATATATATATATATATTTTATATATATATATATATATATATATATATATATATATATATATATATATATTTTATATATATATATATATATATATATATATATATATATATATATATATAAATATATATATATATTTTATATATATATATATATATACATACAAATACACACATATTTAATATTTATATATATATACATTCGCATTCACACATATATAATATTTATATACTATTTATATATACCCATATATCTTGATGATAATAACTAATAATAATAAATAATTTATATTTAACAACCACAATAAAATAATAATAATAATAAGAATAATAATAATAACAAAATTCAATAAACCAATAATGGTGTATATACCATCATGCACAGTCTAATTATCCCAAAAATATACAAGGACCTATTTATATACAATTATTATTGAATATCACTAATAATAATATTTATAATATTTAAATACAAATACTTAGAAATATTCCTCAGTTTATTAAAATGGAATACAATACCATCTTACAAAATACGTCAACACGTATGTCATTGGACGTCTCGCCTGACTACATGGGCTTGAGCTCAGTTCGGGTCCAGTCCAGGCTGGTTTGGTACAACCGGGTCTTCTAATGTCAAATAATATTAAATATATATAATTAAACTATTTATAATGGTCATGTCACAACTTAACCTGGTTTTCCTAGTTGGGGCATCGCTATGGCATGGCCTTCCTTGGCATGGCTAATACACTAGTCAAAGCACGTCACTGCACTATCCATGCCATGATTTCTAATCACCTTGTATTCAATTCCTAACAATGACTAAAATCATCTACCGTAATAATAAACTAAATAATTATTTATAAAAAATCTGAAAACAATTATTTAAATCAAATAAATAAATAAAAATATTTTCAAAAAAAATTTCGGGAAGGGAGGCTACAAATCTACCCACCTTAAAATAATTTTGTCCTCGAAATTCTAATTCATAATTATTCCTTAAAATTCAAAGTCTATTATTACCTTGATCTCCTTAATTTAATTCCTCAAAATATTTTATAACCTTTTCTAGCCTTTTCGTAACTACGAATCATCGAGGACTTCTACCCACCTTTGGTCACACTACTCCATCAAATCTCCTGTCGTTAAAACATTATAATCTTCCAACTAATTTCTAAAATTTCTACCAATAGATACCTACTGCATATGGCATATATATTCCTCCATTATCTATCAAACAACCCAAAATTTAACAAGCAACAAATTTGCATAAGTAGCTAAGGATTATTGATAAATTCTAATAAGCATGACCATTCATTGCTCTGAAATAGAAAGGACAGGAAGATAAGGAAGAATAATCGAGAGCAATTATGAAGTTTCAAGAGCGGTAGAGAGTATCCAATGGTACAGATAGAGAGATAATGTTTATGAACCATTAACTTATTTGCTAGGTTGGGCTACTATAGTCTAGTCACTTGCTAAATCGAAGAACCTTTCGTTTCTTAGAGGGGCTTGCAATCCGTGTAATACAGAATCTCCGTTCTCGAATTTCTAATCTAAACAAGATTTCCAAAATAGAACGGAATTTGAGAGATCAAGATTGTGATCTTTTCTGTGGCTATTTAAACACACGAGCAAGGGGTATAAATACAATACAAGATCGTATCTCGACTTCCAGGTAGATGGAATAAGGGTTACTAATGACTTCACATCCTAAGAGATTGAGACTATATAATAGGTATAGGGACCTATTTCAATTGGTTCGGTATTTTAGTCCAACTATAGCGGTATGCATGGACGAGTTTTACTGGGTCTTAATGGGTTCTCTATTTGGACATCAGTCGTTGGTTGGATGAACATTGGGTTTCAATCCATATGGATTGGACAAGATCCCAATGATAAAGCTCTTCCTACTAGATTAGGGTATCCTATAATAGGTTTCTATCCAAGGGTTGAGCTAGTTGCCCGTCAAATTGGTTAGCTAGGTCCCTCAAGCCCAAAAGGCGCCTTCAGTGACTTTCGTGTTTACGTAGCACATGAGGCCTCAATTGGGTGACGCACTAGTGGTATGTGCGAAGTGGGCTTCGAGTATATCACAACCATATGTTGGGTCGCAGGAATTGAGTCGAGTTTGAGGCTCTAATGGTATTCGGAAAGTATACCAGGTAGGTACTGTGGTAAGAGTTATAGCTAGTCCTTATAACCTGAAAGTCATAGCACAAAATAGAGTACAAGGGGACGGGTTTGAGTGGGACGTGATATACCTAGATGAAGGTGGACTCGTCTAGATCTTGCATATAAAATTTGTTGGAAGGTAACAGCTGGTCTCGTGCACCGAATATTAATGACACGGCCGGGTACACAAAATGATCTAAATGGAAAGTGGGAGTCCATGGGGCACCATCTATCATTCTAATGGAAATTATTCTAATCAAACGGTAATCCTCGTATATCCCAAAAAAATTAGAAAGCTTACAGTCTACCCTTGTGTATACAACCATCATAGCCATGGGGATACTCTGTATCTCTCTACCAATTATAAGCTTCCGTCTTTCCAAATCAGTGAAAGACAAACAATAGGGTTCAAGGGAGATATCATTGAACACAATCACGTGATTCAAAGGCGGATGTATAATTCAAGAAGAATTGTCAAAGCAGTGACGGATGAGATCCTGGAGACATCTACATCTCAATCCAAGTAGGGTAATTAGATGAAGAGCGAACCAATTACATCATGGTTGATCAGACCATAATACAATGATTCTGATTAGACAATATGTTAGCGGGTGTCCCCAATAAACATATGTCTTGAATCAAGCTCGATAAAAGAGTAAGCTTGCAAAACTAGGCTGTAATAGCAGCATTGGTCAAGATAGTCAAAATATAAGTAGGCGAGATTTTTGGAAAGGAGGCACAAATAGTTTGAGTTTTAAGAAAATCAAATCCTTACCTGGTGTTCTTGCCTATAGAGTCAACCTATTATTTTTCTATCCATAAGGCCTTGGTCGACTAATGGGTTATGGAACTCTAGATTCTATATTCTAGGTAACTTATTAGTGTCGGTCAATTACCTCGTCAATAGGTCACAAGGACCACGGGATGCTAGGTTGGGAGACATATTATTCAACTGGCAGAACTTTCACTAGTTTTGGCTTTGGGTCTTATGGGACATACCGGGCATTTCTATTCTCTATAGTTTCCTAAACTGGTAATCACGTCTGAAGTCATTTCACCAGGAATTATGCCTCGCCGGTATACTCTGGCTGTGACAAACCCTTGGTTCCGTGATTCAGGTGTGATAAGCTATCAGGTGCTCTACCTTATATTGACACAAGGGTATCTAAGATCTAAAGAGGTCAACGAGAACATAGTTTTGGCAATATTCCATAGACTATAATTCTTCGGAATGATTTCATTTCTATGGGTTGTGCCTCGCCAGTGCGCTGTTGGCTGCAGTGAACCCACACTATCCATTCTCAAAGAATTGGCGACAGTGCGCTGCTGTCTAGTCATCAAAGTCATTTAATTACTCTAACTATATTCCTAAGGACTTCAAGGAGCTGCTAGAGATTTAAACTAGTTGACTATGATAGAAAGGGTAACATCTGCCTATAAGTATCAATCCTTAAAGCAAAAGACTGGTCGAAAGGAAATATCTGAAGACAAGTGAAGTAAGAACACCCTAATCTTTATCACATATATATTTCAAATGGCTAAGGGAAAACTTTGAATCAAATCTAACTCGGGATTCATACAGGAATAACAGAATCAAGAATTATAAACCAATTCCTTACAGTAAAATAGAATTTAAAACAGGCAATTCTAATTTATGATATAAGATTTATATCTAAATAAGAAAATTGAACAGTTTATCAAAATTAACCTCTTAATTCTAGGCAAGGCTAACATACCAAGCGAATAGTATATTCTTATTGGATCGCATTGTCATATCAAAAGCAATAGTGTACCTATAGGGATCTAGCAAGCTATCTAAATTGCATGGCCTATCTAATAACCTTAACTACCCAACGGTCAATTTGAACAAGGGACTCCTAGTCCTAGTCATTACCTTAAATCATTTTAATCCTAGTTTGTGAATGAGCATTTCCTGGTCGCAGGCTCGCAATGGTACGACTAACTTAAGTACCATCACGAGTTCATAATCTTTTGCGAAAACTGACCTGCATGGGCCACCATAAAAACTTGTCACGACCCGCACCCGCTTTTTCGGATACGAGATGTGTCCAAGCCAGCTACGCCGCAGAGTCGGCAGTAGAATGCTGTCAAGCTCGCAAGAAATAAATGCTCAAAATCATAAATATAATATTTGCTGCTCATTCACATTTCTAAGTTATTACAACATTTACAAGATTTATAATTAAAGAAAATACAAGATTTTATAATTAATGAAATTGATACAATTGCTTTCTATTTCTAGGTTGACCTCAGCATACCCAAGCCTTCCCAATGCTAAGGGTGATCGCGGCTAAACCTGAAAATTGTTGGTTTCCAGTCAGGAATGGAACAAGTACACAAACCGACGGCAATGCAAAAATAGAATAGAATTAACAAGACATGAAAATAACATATGAGATATGAAAACTGGAAGATAACTGATGACATAGCACGATAGAGAAGTAAAGGAAAAATAAAAGACATCTACCTATGTGGTGTGAAATATCTGTTTCGATATTTGAAAGACTAGGGGGTAAATCCGGCACCTGCACGTGTCGTGTATAGGTGCTATTGTTCACGAATAGACATCATAGGATAGTTCTGGGTAGTCCACATGTCTACTAAGATATTTCCCCTCCCGACTACTCCGTGTGACGAGCGTGTCAACAAGCAGCAAGATATATGTATAAACATGAAATGAAAAGACTACTATGAATCGAAAGCAATCAGAAAGTGCACTTGTCTGAGGTCCTTAGCTGGAGAAACCAAAAATACCATATCACTCAATGAGCCACAATCAGTCAACACATGCAGAAGTCTCCAGATGCTGAAATAAACAGTACCAACGTTCTCAGAATAGTCAAATTAGCTAGGATTGCCTGTCCTTAAGTCCAATTCTAGACACAGGAGCAAAACAGTAATTTTGGATCAAAACGGTGTCCGTCATTGGACCCGCTTTGCACCGAAAAGCGTGCCAGAGTCTATGGTCTCTAAAGTCGTCAAACTATATGTTAACAGGTCCAATTTTTCGATACGAACCCAACCGTATGTCCAAAGTTGGATTCCGGCGGGCCGTGCACAAAATCGTCCGTTGAGTCAGACCGTAGGGCCCGCAAAACGGCGTTCGATTCAACTGTCTCAGAATTGGACCAAACTTGGCATACAGGACCAAAAAAATGATACGGTCCTGTTGGAGCAAGTTTTGTCTCGATCTGACGAGCGTGCACAAAGTAATTAGAAAACTTGCACAGAGGTCGATACGTGGAATTTCGACGGATACGCATCAAATTCGTCGCGCACACGCGACCAATTTGAATTTCGTCAAAGCCCACACGACCACGAAGCCGTTATGCACCTTTTGATGCCTTCGGTTCGCGACCACGTCGCCCGGGTTGGCGGGACGCACGTCGTATGGATGAGTTTTATTGAATTTTCACAATTTCGAAAACGGGTTTTTTCCGATTTTCGAATCGAGTTAACTCGATATACAATAGATGAAATTCCAACCTACCAATTAGATTCTACTGTCCTATAGGTTGTCTAAAAGACTCTTCAAAAAGATTTCTAAAATTCTTAACAGGTTGATCAGTATTCGCCTTACAATACGGTGTTTAAACCAAACAATTATTCTATTTTCTAGCAGGTTTTTTGCGATGTTGGGTTCGATTTCTCGACCAATATATTACTCCTCATCGTAAACTAATCATGGATTGGGAAGAGGGTTATATTGGGTTCACGTGGGATTTTACGGAATTGAATTTCGTTAAACGATCGGAAAGAAATCATACCGCGAAGTTGTTGCTGCTGCCATATCATTACTGCTGCTGCTGTCGGCTTGGCCGCGCGTGCGTGGGTCGGCGACAATTCTCGGCCGTCGGTGGTGGCGACGCCGGCGGCGAGCGGTCGCCTGGGTAGGGGAGTCGGCGCACAGGTGGTTTGTGTTTAGGGTTTTAAGATTTTGCTTCGATCTCTCTCTCCTTATTTATCGAACATGTAATCGGTTATTCTTAGAATCGGGGAAGGCTTAGCTTACTGCTCGGTTTAGCAGTTTGCACACTTGTGGGGGTTCGGCCTCTTTGGCTTGGACTCCCTGCTGATCAGTTGGGCTGGGCTGGCTTCATGGGTCCGGTCGTTTCCTCTATATACATATGTATACATATATGTATATTTATATCTATATATGTATATACACTTATATAATGATATATATATATATATATATATATATAATTCCATTAATACATTTTAAGTAGATATATTCCTATGTATATACACACAAACCTTATTTATATCTATATATTCACATATACACATATATACACATATACATTTATATATATCTATATACACACACATACACTATTATATTTATATATATATATATATATATATATATATATATATATATTTTATATATATATATATATATATATATATATATATATATACATACAAATACACACATATTTAATATTTATATATATATATATATATATATATATATATATATATATACATTCGCATTCACACATATACAATATTTATATACTATTTATATATACCCATATATCTTGATGATAATAACTAATAATAATAAATAATTTATATTTAACAACCACAATAAAAATAATAAGAATAATAAGAATAATAATAACAAAATTCAATAAACCAATAATGGTGTATATACCATCATGCACAGTCTAATTATACCAAAAATATACAAGGACCTATTTATATACAATTATTATTGAATATCACTAATAATAATATTTATAATATTTAAATACGAATACTTAGAAATATTCCTCAGTTTATTAAAATGGAATACAACACCATCTTACAAAATACGTCAACACGTATGTCATTGGACGTCTCGCCTGACTACATGGGCTTGAGCTCAGTTCGGGTCCAGTCCGGGCTGGTTTGGTACACTACCAAAATACATGTAATTACCGACGGCCTTATCCGTCGGTAGTCCGTCGCCAAAAATAAATACCGACGGATTACCGACGGATATTTTGGTAAAACAGCCGTCGGGAATAACCTCGTCGCTAAAACATATCTGTCGCTACTCCGTCGCTCAGCGACGACTTAGCGACGGAATACCGTCGGCGCATTTAAATATATATAGCGATGGATTACCGACTAGCTTTCGTCAAAACATGTATCAGGATATAGGGTTAGCGACGGAAAACTCCGTCGCTAAAGAGTCGACAAAACCGTATCAGTGATTTTCTGATACGCAATATCCGTCGCTAATCCGTCGTAAATTTGTCGGTAAAAGCGTATCAGAGATTTTCCCATACGACAGGTCGTCGTTATGCCGTCGCTAATCCGCCGAGGTGTACGACGGATTAGCGTCGTATTAGCGACAAAACATCCGTCGCTAACTGCAAAATTTATGGACATCAAACAGAACCAGGTCGACGGACATTCCGTCGCTAAACCGTCGCTCAATGTAAAATTCTCCAGGTAGCGACGGATATTACGTCGCCAATCCGTCGATACATTAAATTCCTACAGTTAGCGACGGATAGTCCGTCGGGACTTTGTCGCCAGTCCGCCGTAAGTTAGTCGCCAATCCGTCGCGAAAGCTAAAATTTATGGACATCAAACAGCACCAGGTCGACGGATCGTCCGTTGCCAATCCGTCGCTTTATTGAAATGCTCCAGGTAGCGACGGCTTTTACGTCGCCACTCCGTCGCTAACCTCAGTTTCTCCATTTAGCGACAGACTATCCGTCGCTGAGTGGTCGCCAGTCCGTCGCTAACTTCTAATTTTTGAAAAAAAAATACTGCAAACAGACTCTTTCCTGTTTATACAACACATCCAACACAATATCAAACATGCAAAATATCCATATACAACACCATATATCCATATCCAACACGAATATCCAACGTATCCAATATCCAACACCATATATCCATATGCAAAATATCCATATCCGACACCAATATCCAACGTATCCAATATCCAACAAAATATTACCAACACAATATATCCAATATCCAACATTAAATTATCCAAACATAAAAAAAATATCCGAACATACAATGTATCCAAATGTCTACAAAACCAACAACATAAACAAAATCAAACCCCGTCCGTCGGATCGTCTCGTGCTCGTGCCGCCGCATCCGCTTTGCGTATGTACTCCTCCACCGTGTGTTTCGGCACTTGGGACAAGACATGGTCTGGAAGCGCGCGTAGCTGCTCTGGCGACAACATGTCAAGGAGCGTCAAGATGGTGTTATCCGATACGATGCGGGCGTCCGCAGAGCGGTAAAACGAAAACCGTCCGGGGGAAGAAGGACCAGGTCGATCCGAAGTACCGGCAGCAGCAGTAGACGGACCGGGAGCACCACCGGATGAACCGGGAGCACCAGCAGACGGACCGGAAGCAGACGGACCGGGAGCAGACGGATAGCGCCCCAACACTATCGCCCGCAAATCTGACACCGCGGAGGTCAGAGTCGCAAGCTGCGCCCTCACATCGTCAACCGGGGGCGCTGGGGGAGGCGGAGGCGGTGGATATCTCGGGGACGGCTGCAACGAGGGCGCCATGGAACCTAAGCCGTAGACGTGCCCTTTCCTAACGCCGTCGACGGATTCTACGAATACGTCGTCGTAGCGAGCGGCCATAGAAGAGTGCGTCTGGGTGGGCGTCGTTTCGCCGACATTCTCGGAAGGGGGCTCGATCTCAAGCCGACTAAGTGCCTCACGATACGCAGCCTATCCAATAAATGTGTTTATACTATAAGTTTTCCTAAGTTATAATCTAAATCCTATGTTTCCCTAAGTTATAGTCTGAATCCTAAGTTTATCTAATTAACTTAACAATAATCATATTTTTAACATAAATCTCATAAACGTAAGTACTTACATCAGTCTCCTCGGCCCTCGCGTCGACGAAGCTCCCGTCCTTCCACCTCTTGTGCGTATGCACGAATATATCGTGAGCGGTGACCGTCTCCGCCTCTTTCCCCTGCTTCATCGCCCGTTGGGCCTGCATACGTAGAATTTAATTAACTTCGTATATTAACAGTACGAAATTAAATAATAGAATGAATTTGAATTTGCGCTATCTCACCAAATCTGTACGCGTCGATGCGTGGGGCCTTGATCCCCCCGTATGTAGACCCGCGGCCTGTCGATTAGCCTTAGCTTTCTCCGATTTCAGCTTGAACTGCGGAGTATCCATCTTCTCCAACATCTGCTCATAGTACTCCGCCCGGATCCAGTCCTTCCTCGGATGCGCCGTACGAAGGTCGTACACCGCATCCCGTATTTTCTTCCCGGCGGCGGCTTTATAGGTCCTGCGGATCGCCTCCTCGCGATGGGCGGGCCACCAGAACGTCCTCTGACATACAAATTCAAATATCACGTAATAAAAAATTTAATGATTTAAAGAATAATTAATAATTCACCGACGGATTTATACCCTCATCTCGTCGAGCCAGACGTACTTCATGTCCTGAGGCACCTCAGAAAAATTGAGGTAGGGGCCATGGTAGTTATCCCGGATAATGCGCCCTAGAATCCAGGCAGCATCCCACGGGAAAAACCTATAAAGAAGCAACGACTGGATTATTAACTTGAATAAATGAAACAAATTTAATAAATTAACTTAAATTTACTTACGATTTACCAGCGGGCCATAGCTCTCGTCGGAACTCGTCCACCAGCCTCTCTGGTGGCGTCGGGGGATCCGCGGGTCCGTACATGTACTCTCCGGTAACAGAATGAAACTGAATCCCGGGGTACTCCGAGGCCCACCCTGCAGTAACTGCTGGGCCCCCTGCTGCATCTGCTGCTGCATCCGCTGGTACATCCGGTGGCGGAACGGATCCGCTAGCGGATGGAGTCACAGGCCTCGACGACGATGTCGGTGGCACCGAGGAAGAATGACGGCGGAAAGAGCCTGTGTCCGGGCTCTCCAAGTCGGGATCGGAGGTCACATCCGGGGAATGCGGCTGGCGACCACGACCGCTACCACCACGCCCACGCCCACGTCCACGACCACCACCACCACCGCCGCTGCCGCCGCCACCGCCACGACCACGGCCAGCACCACCAGTACGGGTGCTCGCAACCATGCCCTGTAAATAGAACACATAAACAAAATACCGACAACATAGATTTATAAATGAATATAAAACTAAACATATCCATACCAGCAGCAGGGCGATGAGTGCCGTCCAGACGAGTAGGCCTAGGATTGCCATCTGCAAAAAGAAACTCATACAATAATACGCAAATATCCCAAACTGAAATAAATATTACAATCAGAAGTGAAGTACGAATAAAAGTTAGATACACAAAATCTGATAAAATCACGCACCAATACAACAAAGTACAATTCTTGTAACTTTTGATGAAAGGGCATCTTGTGTTCCACTAGACTTGTAATTGTAAATCCAAATGTAGTAGGGTAATAGGATTCGAGACTAGATATTGGGTGCTTCAAGATACAACTGAAATATAGCGATATTTAATCATCGTCATCGTCCTCTTCCTCGGCCTCGGCCTCATCATCATCATCATCCTCATCGTCGAATTCATCTGTATCCTCATCCTTATCCTCATAAAGTTCTTCTTCTTCTTCTTCTTCTTCTTCTTCTTCTTCTTCTTCTTCTTCAGTCTCAATACTTGGGACAAGACGCCTCTTTCTCCCCTGGTTGACATCTAAGTCTTGTATATCAACCTCTTCCTTCCCTCTATTTTCATCAGCAAGAGGTATATCAACCTCTAATTTAACATCCATGTCACAAGACTGTTGTCCCAAGTATTGGGGCTTTTCGATCTGGTCCTCTTGGTATACTAGGTCTCCAACGTTAAATGTATTTCTAGATTTAATCTTGCATACTGCCCACCAGTCAAAGCGATCTCTACGATGCCTTGGGTAGCTTGTATAGTAGACTTGAACAGCCTGACTTGCTATCGCAAACGTGTCGGACCCTCTATACCTTCTGCGATGATTTATATCGACGAATCCAAATTGTTTATCGATTCTCCAACCGATATTTGGTGTCGTATCGAACCACTCACATTTGAACATAACAATATGCATATCAAATGGGGCACTATATTGTAATTCTATAACATCCCGAAGCACTCCATAATAGTCAAAGTCCGGCTCGTCGTCATAGATTGTGCCTCTTATGCAAACACCAGAATCCTTCGTACTGAAGCCGTTATTAAGAAATTCAGCATTTATAGGATGTTGAGTCATCTTAAACTTGAAGCCATTAACGACATAGCCGAGCCAAGTCTTTGCATGCTTCTTCGGTCCCAATGACAAATAACGAATGCTCTCATTTGTGAGTGTACTTGGTTCAGCTAATAAAACCTGTAAACTTTAAATGTTTTAGTTGCATATATATATTTAAATGGTAGCCGCATAACATATTATCTCAGTTACTTACGTAATCTCGAAACCGTGACGGAAAGGTAAAATTAACCTCTCTTTGAAGTCCCTCATCGGTAATATCGGGTGTCCTTATTTTGACTTCATCTCTAAATACACTGTTAGAGAGAATAAAAATTAGTATAGTCACTTACCTCACCAAATTAGAGATTATAACGAGGTGTAGTCACTTACTTCTCCAAATCTCTCACTTCTTGTATGTCACAATTTAACAAGACATATCGGTGAGCGGCATCATACTCATCGTCACTCAACCACCGTTTCTTACTAGCCCCAATAGGCTTGCCCCTTAAATTGAATATACCTCCTTCCTCAACGTCTTCGTCATTCCTTTGAGGTCTATTTCGATTTGTCTCAACATGAGTATCAAAATAAATGGAGCAAAAGTTTGACACCTCCTCGATAAGATATGCTTCGCATATCGAAGCCTCTATATGAGCCTTGTTGCCAACTTTTTTCTTTAGATGATGTAGATACCTAGAGAGACAAATTATCTTGAGAATTAACAATGAATTGTAAAATCTACTTAAATTATATCAATTTTTATTTACCTTTCAAAGGGGTACATCCATCGATAATGAACAGATGCACCGACATGGGCTTCGTATGCTAGATGAATCGGTAGATGCTCCATACTGTCGAAGAAATCTGGTGGAAATATTTTCTCTAACTTGCAAATTGTTAAGACAATCTTCTCCTCAAGTTGTATCATATGTTGCACCGTGAGCTTAGTTGAACAGATATCCCTGAAGAATGTAGACAGCTCGGCCAACGGAACCCATACAGCAGAAGACAACAACTCTCTCAACCCAATGGGCAGTAATCTTTCCATAAACACGTGGTAGTCGTGACTCTTCATTCCTGTTAGCTTGCGTTCATTGAGATCAACGCATCTAGACAAATTCGACACATAGCCGTCGGGAAATCTTAAAGTAGATATCCACTTACAGATTATTAATCTATCTTCCTTGCTCAATGCGTATGGCACTATCGGCTTAGTTACTTGTCCACCAGCTCCCCTTTGTATCAAGTTTAGATTATGACGTTTGTATATCTCGGCCATGTCTTGTCTTGCTTTTGGTTTGTCCTTCGTCTTTCCTTTAATATCCATAACGGTATTGAAGACATTATCGAACACATTCTTTTCGATATGCATGACATCAAGATTATGCCTAATAAGATTATCTTTCCAATAAGGCAAGTCCCAGAAGATACTCCGTTTGGTCCAGTTATGGCTTTGTCCGAACCCCTCGACACGATTGTTCGATGGATCTTCCATTGCGGTGGGCAATTCCTTTACATCTTCCCAAATATCGTATCCCGATAATCTGGCAGGAGGTTCAAAAAATTCTTATTTTCCATATCTGAACGCGTCCTTGTTCTTTCGCCAAGGATGTCTCGTTGGCAGAAATTGACGGTGACAGTCAAAGAAAGAAGTTTTTCTCCATGTCTAAGGCGGAACGCCTTACTATTTTCCATACATATCGGACAAGACATGTTGCCGTGCGTACTCCATCCCGACAGCATACCGTATGCTGGAAAATCATTGATTGTCCACATGAGTGAAGCTCTCATCTGAAAGTTTTGTTTTCTGGAAATATCATAGGTCGTGACGCCGATCTCCCACACCTGTTTTAGCTCATCCACCAACGGCTGTAAATATATATCGATGTTCTTTGTCGGATTTTTGGGACCGGGTATGATAGCTGTCAAGAACATATAAGGAGTCTTCATACACATCCATGGTGGCAGATTGTAAGGGGTAAGAATGACCGGCCAGCATGAGTATTGAGATCCCGACTGTCCGAAAGGGGCGAAGCCATCAGAACATAGCGCCAGGCGTACATTTCTAGGCTCTGCAGCAAAATCTGGATGACACAAATCAAAATATTTCCACGCCTCCCCATCCGAAGGATGTGACAATTCTCCTTCGTTCTTTATGCGATCTTCACTGTGCCACGTCATGTGTTCTGCTGTATTCAGAGACATATACATCCTCTGTAAGCGCTTCGTGATCGACAAGTAATGCATATACTTGTAAGGACGTCGTTTTCTAGTTGACTTTCCTTTTTCCTGTACTGTCTTGTAACGATCCGCATTACAGAACCAACAACTTTCTAATACGCAATTCTCTTTGTAATACAACATGCATCCGTTGTGACAGCAATCTATCTTCTCGTACCCCAGTCCCAGTTGTCGGACCATCATCTTTGACTTATAGAAGTTTCTTAGGAGCTCTTTTGATTCCTTCGGTAACACCTTATTAGTTAATTGTGTGATCCGATCATAGCAAGCATGTGGCAAGTTAAAATCAGACTTTATGTTCAACAACCGCATCGTCACTGACAGTGCGGAATGAGTCTCACAACCAGGATATAGAGGAGTATCTGCGTCCTTAAACATATCATAGAACTCCTTTGCCTCGGGATTAGGATCCTCCGGATCAAAATTAGGCCCTGCCGCAGCATACACCATATCTCGTGCAAGGTTCTGCATGTCTCTATAATCCACAGAGCATCCGTCGTCTTCGAGGACATCCGTTGCAGCATTATCATCAAAAGCATAAGTACCAGCTTCTGCAGCCTGTCTTTCTGAATATAATTCACCTTGCGATGACCACAGGCCGTAATCACGTACGAAACCCTTACGGGTCAAATGATCTCTCACAGCCATCACTTCTTCGAAACGTCTATTGTGACAATTAACACATGGACACTTGATTTTGTTATCGTCCATGTACTGAGTTTTGCTCATGGCATACTTAAGAAATACTTCCACACCTGCTTGAAAATTGTCACTCACACCAATTCTGCTCTCGTGTTGTCGTTTGTACATCCATGTACGATCAACAAAGTAACGATTCATGCTCGATTTGATGTGAATATCTGTATCGTAAGACAAACTAAACATAAGAATTAATAGCCCGATACCGATACTCATATCGTAAGAAAAACTAAACTTGTGGATAACACGCTAGGCCTACGACGAGGCTACTTAGTATCACAATCTAACATAATTAGTATATAATCATGTAACTGGTGGATCCGCTAGCTAGTAAGCCGGATGTACTTAATATCAGAGAGTATCAGATTAGTATCAGTATATAGGTTAGGTAGACCGTATCAAACGCATATCGGAATAGTAGGCCGAATAGGAGGCCGAGATAGTCGAATGAGAAGAAGGGAAGAAAGGAGGAGCAGATGGGTCCAGAGCCATGGTGGAGGAGGAGAAGTAACATGAGAGCAGTTTCCGCCGTAACATCTCCTGGCTCTGCTGGCAACTGAAGTCCAGATGCTACAAAGGACGATCCTTCGCTGAAATCGACTACAACACCCATCAGTTCAAGTTCATTCCTATATGAGTATATTCCAATGCCATAGAGGAAGGTCAACAAACTGATGGCTTCTATGGCATTGGAATCTACTCATATAGGAATGAACTTGAACTGATGGGTGTTGTAGTCGATTTCAGCGAAGGATCGTCCTTTGTAGCATCTGGACTTCAGTTGCCAGCAGAGCCAGGAGATGTTACGGCGGAAACTGCTCTCATGTTACTTCTCCTCCTCCACCATGGCTCTGGACCCATCTGCTCCTCCCTTCTTCCCTTTTTCTCATTCGACTATCTCGGCCTCCTATTCGGCCTACTATTTCGATACCGATACTTTGAACCTTGATCTTAACCCAAACCTATATACTGATCGATACTAATCTGCTACGCCCGATACTAAGTATATACGGTCGATACTGATAGCGATAGTCCGATACCGATAGCGATAGTCCGATACCGATAGTTCGATCGATACCGATAGTTCGATACCGATAGCGATAGTTCGATACCGATAGCGATAGTTCGATACCGATAGCGATAGTCCGATACAGATACACATGGACCTACATATCTATATATCACTAGTAGCCATACTCCTCTACATACTACTCTACACTAGGATCTAGTAACCATATACTACTCTACACACTAGCTACGTAGTCATACTCTAAAATAAGGTAAACTAATTTACCCACACATTAAAACCAACCCAATCAAATCTTAGGCAAACTATTCATATGATATCAATCAAAATACAAATAGGTCAACTAGGCTAGTTCTAGGTCAAATTAGGAGTCCAAGTCAACTCTGTCAAAACTAACCTTAATTAGGCTAAACTTCTACCTCAGCTAATCAAATATATATACTAGACTTCACGACGTGTGTCTGTGTATATATATATATATTATTAATAAATTACTTAAAATTATGCCTATATATCTATATATATATATATATATATATATATATATATATATATATGTCTGTGTGTGTGTGTATCCGTGTGTCTGTGTCCGTGTGTATCCGTGTGTGTGTGTGTGTGTGTCTGTGTGTGTGTGTGTCTGTGTGTCCGTGTGTCCGTGTGTGTGTGTGTCTGTGTGTGTGTGTCCGTGTGTGTGTGTCCGTGTGTGTGTGTCCGTGTGTGTGTGTGTGTCTGTGGGAGAGGAGGAGGAGGACTCCTGCGCGGGGACTCCAGAGTCCCTCCTACGCCCCCCTGCCCCGACCCCCCCAACCCCTGCCCGACCCCTCCAACCCCTGCCCGACTCCCTCTCCCACCCCCCTGCCCCCCTGCCCCGACCCCCCCCAACCCCTGCCCAACCCCCCCAACCCCTGCCCGACCCTCCCCCAACCACTGCCCGACCCCCTCTCCCACCCCCCTGCCCAGACCACCCCCCCACCCCTGCCCGACCCCCTCCCCGACCCCCCCTGCCCCCTCTCCCACCCCACCCTTGCCCCGACCACCCCACCCCCTACCCGAACCCCCCCTGTCCAGACCACCCCCCCACCCCTGCCCGACCCCCTCCCCGACCCCCCTGCCCCCGACCACCCCACTCCACCCTTGCCCCGACCACCCCACCCCGTACCCGAAACCCCCCTGCCCCATACCCTCTCTGACCACTACGACAGCCCCCCAACCCCCCAAATCGTAAAAGAGAGAGAGAGAGAGGGGGGGAGAGAGAGCATACCTTAGAGAGAGAGAGGGAGATCGCCGGTCGGAGAGAGGGAGATCGTCGGAGAGAGGGAGAGGGAAGAGAGAGAGTGTTTTGGGGGGGAATGAAAATTTCCCCCCCCCCCCGTCGGTTCAATTTAAGTTAGGGTACAGAAATTAGCGACGGAGTAGCGACGGATTATTCCGTCGCTAAGTCGTCAGTAAATCTCGCGCCAATATTTTAGGCTTTTGCCGCCAAAATATGCGACGTTCTAGCGACGGATATAAAATCGTCGCTACTTGGCCGACGACCTATCGACGGCGTAGCGACGGATATGGACATAAAAAATAAAAAAAATTGTCCACTGCTTTCCGTCGGTATTCCGTCACAAATCCGTCGGTGATCCGACGGTAATAGCGACGGAAAATTTCCGTCGCTAAATGGCCGTCGCTAAAATACTGCAATTTGGTAGTGGTACAACCGGGTCTCCTAATGTCAAATAATATTAAATATAAATAATTAAACTATTTATAATGGTCATGTCACAACTTAGCCTGGTTTTCCTAGTTGGGGCATCGTTATGGCTTGGCCTTCCTTGGCATGGCTAATACACTAGTCAAAGCACGTCACTGCACTATCCATACCATAATTTCTAATCACCTTGTACTCAATTCCTAACAATGACTAAAATCATCTACCGTAATAATAAACTAAATAATTATTTATAAAAAAAATCTAAAAACCATTATTTAAATCAAATAAATAAATAAAAATATTTTTAAAAAAAATTTCGGGAAGGGAGGCTACAGTGAGAGTGAAAGGAAAAGAAAGAAATGGTAATAGGGAAAAGGAATAATCTGAGAACTACAATAATCCTGAAACCAAAACAAACCCAAACCTTGTATCAAACCAATGGTTCATAATTTCAAGGAAACTGAGAAAGAGTTCAGTTCAACCTGGGTTTAACCTCAGTTATGAACACTAAGTATCAGCTCAGTTCAAACCCAAAAACCTGAGAACATATAATACAATGCAAGAAAACTGAAAATGAAAGCAAGAAGAAAACTAAAAATGAAAACAAGAAAAACTTGAGAATAGAGTTCAACTAACCCTGGGATTCTAAATCTCAACCCTGAGATTGTTTCACACAATCAAAAACATCTACTAAACTGAAGAAATCTCATGAAGTCACTGATCTTAAACCCAAAATCAAGTTTTGTAATATATATAAAATCTGAACTTCAAGTTCAGTCGGGTTTTGAACAGTCAACCCATTCGAAACTCAGGTTTGATCCCAGTCCTCATTCTCTGTGAAACCCAGCTATGTAATATCCATCTAAACATGTATATATATTATTCATCAACAATTTAACCACAATTTAACCATTTAAAACAGTTTACAGCAAAACTCTAAAAATATATTTCAATTTCAGTTCATCGAGTATCAGAAATATGGGTAAACCCTTAATTCGAAACTCAAAAATGCATAATAAATCCAAATCAGGGTTCTCAGTGTGTTCTCCATATGTGTGCGTGTCAGGGGAAGTGTTTGTTGTAACACCCAGTTTTCCAGATGAGGGTAATTTTGAAATTTTGTAATTATAATTATTAATTATTGATATTTGATTCATATTATGATTTTTAGTGATTTTTAATAATTTTTAAACTATTTAAAAACTGGTTTAAGTCATGACTTATGATTTTGATGTGCTGCTAGTGAAACCTGAGAGACTGCATGACCTAGAGCCTAACCATGTCATTATGATGACTTAATTATCATTTTTAGCCTAGGGGTAATTTGGTCATTTTGACTTATTTGAATTATTTGGTGATTTGTTGAATTGGTGAATTCTAGTTGACTTTGACTTGTTGAGACCTAGTGGACTAGCCTAGAAGCTAACCCTAGCTATGGTAACCCTAGTCTAACTTGAGTTAACCTATTTTAGTCATTAGAGAATAGTTTTAGAATGAGGGGATTTGGTTTAGTGAATTTAAGTCATGGCTTATGGTTTAATGAAATGACTTATGGCTTAATTATTTAATTGATCATGACTTAAGCCCATGGGCCATTTAGTGAACCCTAACCCTAATTATTGAACCTATGAATAGCCACATAGGGATCTCCACCCTATTTAAATACTTGTTCATTAGGGCTTGCCTCTTTTTATCATTCCAACACTTGGAGAAAAGAAAGGTAAGTTTCCCCCTTCCAAAAATTTCCGTTTTATTCATTTGATCTCCTTTTTCATCCTAGTCTTTTGCATTGGGTTCTAATTTAAGTTTATGGACTGTTGGTGGTGAGCTACTTCAGTTTGGGATCAATTTGGAGCATTTGGCCATCAAGAAGAACACCCCTCATTTGGAGCTTTTCTATGCAATTTGCACTTATAGGTAAAACCCTTTAAATTGATTTATATTTTGGTTTTCTTTGCATGTAGGGCTAGATCTAGAAGTCCCCTAGGTGTCCCTGAAATTTGGGTGAATTTTGTGTCCGTTTGGTGTCCGTATCGGACACGTGTCATAGTGTAAGTTAGGTGTTCGACGAAATGTCTCAATGGATTGAATGTTAATGTTTTTCAAAACAAATTATATATTTGGATAGCTCTTAATATGTAGATTATATATGTATATTTCTGAGCACGAATCGGGTTAGTTTTTGTGTCCAAAATGGACGCGCAACTCGTGCACGACACTGCGCACAGGCCCGTGCGGCTGTCCTGCTGTTCGAGTTCCTTTGCGGACACGACACGACACGTGACACCACAAAAATTTATGGGGACGTACGGGCACCCACTGTCATCACCCACACAAAATTTCACAAACTTTTGTTCACTGTGCGCGAAGTAATCGCGTTCGCACGGGTCACGCACTGTCACTGCACGCACGGAAATTGCTCACCGATACGGCCTTGTATCGACACGTCGATGACACTTGGACACAGGATAGGGTGTTCAGTCCCTAGCCCTATGTTTCCTCGACACGAGTGTAAGAGCACGTGGTGCCTCGAGCACTGTGTCGAGCCCACGAAGGCTCGACATGGCTGCACGAGACAGCCTTCCTGTCAGTCCTGTCAATAGGCAATTCGGTTCTTGGACACTTTGTGTCCCGATTCCTGGACACAATGGACACGTGTGTCACACACACTCGACCGCACCCCTCCCCCTCTGACACATGTTGTATGATTTTGAATGATTTGGTTCGCATGAACAATGTGTATGAACTGTCCTATTTTTCCTGATACACACTGGTGTGTTGTTCACTGTTTTCGAAAATTGGTTTCAAAAATATGTTCAAATCGAATCCTAAGGTTTTAATGGGTCTTTATATTCACCTGAGATCAGTTTGTCTTCAAAATTGGTTTTCATGAATTGTATTGGTTTTTCAAATGTGGGATTCGAAATTTTAGGTTCCTGATTGTCTGTTATATACTAACTGTTTGAATAATCTAAACTTTCTTCTTTTTTTACTGTTATGAATGTTGTTTTAAATTGCCACAGTGATTCCTACCTATGTATTAGTTACTGCTAAGTGATATTTGCATGTTAGAATAGGTTGTTGTCTCAAGGAAAGGATTCGAATATGGGTTGGGGATGTCCAATGGACTGGACTGATACACACAGTCCAGGAAAAATCCTGAACTTCCATTCCTAGTTGTAAACTGATTCTTTTTTGATGATTAATTACCATGTTTAACTCACCCACATGTGTATTAGACTTTTACAAAGATTGTTTACTGATAGGTGTTAGGTATTTGGATCGAAATAGCATTTTCCTCTACTGAAATGCTAAATTCCTGATACTTGTTCTGCTGAATACAATTTCTGAAATCTAAACTATGTTCAAACTGTTGGTTATGTTTTGAGATGCAAATTTGATGTTGGAAATGTTAGGGATTAGATTTTGAGTTTTTTTCCTCTTAACTGAACCCTGAGATGGTTCAGGATTTCGAACTATGAATGGAGTTGGGTTATGGTATTAACTGAATTCTCATGTAGTTGTTAGTTCTCTGAAAACTGATTTTTATGATGTTTGATTGCCATCATTTGATTCCTACATGTGTATTACTTAAGGATTGGTTTTGGAATTTCAGTTTTGGGTTCGAATGATATGTGGTATAAGTTGTTGAATGATTTACTGTCCTGTCACTCACCCTTGCACCACACCTACACATATGTTACACATCACTGATATTTAGGCACTGATATTCCTGAGATGATGTGCATATCACTGATTTTGGACTGATTTAGAATTCCTAAGTTAATACCTTAAATAGTTCCCTGTCAATTCACTATCTACACACATTGTTTCATGTCACATACACACCACCATAGGTTCATACTCTAGTCTAGGTTGCCATCCTAAAATATGATTCCTGTCAACCTATTGCTACTCACACTCTCACATGTTCACACATTCTTTACACAAACAGCTGTAAATCTAGAATTGATTTCCTTTCCTTATTTTTAGAGTTGATTCTCATGCTTGTGTTGGATTCAATAATTAGCTCACTGTTTTTCATATTCTCTAATATATCACACACACACAAGTTTATATCACATTAACACTCTCATGACACTATCACACTCACAGATTCCTAATTCACATTCACACCCTTTGACACTCTATTGACACCTTGCCACACACACACATGAACACAAATGCATGTTTTCCTATCCTTCTATGTATATGCACATATACATATGTATATATATATGAGAGGCATATGTTATTACATATGGCCTATCTATTATAATGTGTGTTACCATATTATTTAGATAGATATATTAATATATGTATATGTATGAAAGTGTGTAATGGACTATGTGATTAGCATAGGCATATAGCCTATGGCTCATAAACCTGTGTTTATGGCTTGAATGCCAGTGTAGGAGTGTGGTTGGCTTGTATAGCCTAGAAATTGGGTGCACTTGCTAGTCTAGGCTTGGTTAGGCCTAGCGAGACTTGACTAGAGTAGGATTGACCTAGTTTGACTATTGTAGTTGACTTGGGTTGCCCAAGGGTTGACCAAGTTTGACTTGGACCTAGTTTGACCTAGACAGTTGACCAGGTTTGACTTAGAGTTGACTTTGACCTAGATTGACCTAGAAATCATGTAGATTGCATCATAAACATCATTTACCTTGTTTTAAACACATTATAACCTGTACTGTTCTATTTAGGACATTGTGACTCCGGTGCAGACATCTGATATTACACTAATCTTTTCAGAGTATCAGGCGAGTACATTCTCTGATAGTTCTCTCATTTATTTGCCAGTTACTGTACTTCAGTTCTATTTAGTTTTATGTGATTCTCTGTTACCACACGTATGGACATTTCTGGATTCATATATGCGACACACTCACCATATTATCTGGCCTCTATTACTGGAATCACTGGAATCATTCCGAAATCTATTTCTGGAATCATCATATTTGGCTGGACTCATCTCGATTCTCGTGTCGAATTCTGGATTCATTTGTATTACAGGGCGGGGAAATATTGAGTAAGACATGTAGACATACCCCAAATCTGGAATCTCCAACTGGAATCTACTGGAAGTATAGCCATCTCTCGCCTGATCAGTGAGGGATGTGCCTGATTACCTACAGCCGTTTACATGTCGATCTCGGTATTTTAAAACATACTGTTAGAATAGCTGGACTCACCTGGATTCTTGATCACTACCTAGAATCATCTTGTACTTGATTCATCTTGTATTAGATTCATCTCGTACTGGATTTGTAATAATTTTTCACTTGTTTTACATTTACTGCCTGGACTCATTATGTTACTTTAGTTCAGCTAGAATTATTTACAGTCGTCATTGCCATCATTCTTCTCTTGTTTAGTTACTTTACTTTCCTTGTGCCTTACTGTTTCTCTATACCATCACCAAATATAAACTGCCATATTCATCAATAAAACTGTCTATAACTGCTTTATAGTTCCCTGCCATTTACTTGGGTTTTCTTGATGAGTTGTACTCGTTCCTGTCCTGACTGGACCTGTTGTAAATTTTACAGATGATTGCCCTGAGGACACATGCCCTACATATTACTGTGGAGATGGTTTAGCTACCTATGGCCCCGACACTCAGGAGTGACCTGGAGTTTAGCTAGTTGTCATATTTTAGCTTTCATATTTTAGAACTGGAGCTGTATATAGTTGAGATTTGTAGTTGAGATTTATAGTTGAGATTGTTTAAGATTATATCATTAGTTGTTGGTTTTATTTCTGATATTAGTCTTAGTTTTAATCTTCTGTGATATCTTATCGTTCTTAGACTGTGATTGAGATTCATTATATCTATACTTGTCCTCCGTTCGGAGTTGAGATTTGACAAGTACATTATATAATTGCGCGAGTTGTTGATTAGATAGTAACCTAGGACAGCGTTCTACCGCCGATACTGCGGCGTAGGCTGGGCGTTGTTACGTGCTCGTACCCTCACAGTGGGTGCAGGTCGTGACACATTTTTAGTGGTGGCCCATGCAGGTCGAGAGTCGCATTAGTGCGATATCATGGTAGTACGGCGACTTAGTTGTACAGCCGCGAGCCTGCGATAGGATTGAGAGATAGGCTTTAACGGAGAGGTACTCAATCACAGTTAGGAAAAATTCTGCTTCAATTCATGCCATCTGCATATCTTACTGATTGTCTTCTTTGAGATAAACTGTCCTCCTTTGATTTTATCGATTCCTGCTCAGTATTGACTTCCTTTTCGATTTGTCTTCAGGATGGTGGAGACACGATCACATCGCTCTGTTACAGTAGCCGCTGTAGAGGGGTCTGCCACCTCTCACCTTCAGCAGCCAGCTTCTGGTACCGCAGCCCCAGTCATGCCAGCTGGGGTGGGTGTTTCAGCAGCTTTCGGAGGAGCACCTCCATCAGCTGGAAGGCAGAGTCCGGTGCTTCCCGAGATCCTTCCACCGCAGCAGCTTCCACCTGCGAGGATGGTAGATGCTGCTCATCTATTCTCTTTCGTGGAGAGGATTCTGGCGTCTCATCAGCAACAGCAGCAGCGGCAGACGACCGATTTTCATCAGGGGATTGACGAGGCACACCAGCTGGTTCGTACTACTGTGGAGTTGATGACTGCTCAGGGGGAGCAGCAGCAGCCTCGTCGGAAGGAGAAGGATATACAGGACTTCCAGAAGATGCATACCAGAGAGTTCATGGGCACAGAGGGCATTCATTATGCAGACGACTGGATAGAGCATATCGAGGAGATATTCAGGCTGCCAGAGATACCAGATCGACTCCATATCGAGGCGGCAGGCAGTCAGATGCAGGACTTAGCCCGTACGTGGTACCAGACAGATCCTACGGTGGTAGTTGAGGGCCAGACTTGGGCCCAGTTCAAGGAGCAGTTCTTTCCTGATGTGGCCTTGGGAGGCATAGAGGCACAGTTTGAGGGTCTGGTTCAGGGAAACCAGACAGTAGCTGAGTACGCTGGGGAGTTTTGTCGATTGGCCCGGTTCATAGATGACTTGACTGAGAAGATGAAGGCGAGGAAGTTCCACCAAGGCTTGATCAGGAAGGTTTGGTCGTTGACTAAGAGCGACCGAAACGCTACCTTTGTGAAGATATTTTCTGGGGCTATGGCAACGGAGGACGACCTAGGGTTGAAATTGAAGAAGGGTCGTGACTTCCAGAGTGGTAGCAGCAGCGGAGGCCAGGCCAAGAGGCCTCACGTTCAGATTCAGCAGACCCGAGCACCAGTGATGGTTCAGCAGGTGCCGCATCAGTATCGGGGTCAGGACCCGAAGACGATCAGTTGTTCCTACTGCAGGAAGTTGGGACACACCAGGGAGCAGTGTAGGAAGAGGCTGAAGGTTTGCTATTCCTGTGGGTCGGAAGCCCACCAGAAGATAGACTGACCCTTTGCACCTCCTTTTGAGGGAGCTAGGCCACCTGTAGCTGAGCACCAGAGGGGTGGAGCTTTTGCGATGACGGTCGAGGAGACCGACGCTGCAGGTGATGGGTTAGCAGGTTTGTCCTTCTCATTCTTCTTTCCCACTTTCCGGTGTGATTCCATTAGTACTTGCCAGGATATTGTTTTGATTGCTAGATAGTGTAGCTACCCCGTTCGAGACTGTAAAATCACGACCAGTAGGATTGTGTTGCTTTGACCTTGATTTGCTGGGGGTTTGACCTAGTAGGGATACGATCATTTTAATTTCGAGGATGAAATTTTTCTAAGGTGGGTAGGATTGTAACACCCAGTTTTTTAGATGAGGGTAATTTTAAAATTTTGTAATTATAATTATTAATTATTGATATTTGATTCACATTATGATTTTTAGTGATTTTTAATAATTTTTAAACTATTTAAAAACTGGTTTAAGTCATGACTTATGATTTTGATGTGCTGCTAGTGAAACCTGAGAGACTGCATGACCTAGAGCCTAACCATGTCATTATGATGACTTAATTATCATTTTTAGCCTAGGGGTAATTTGGTTATTTTGACTTATTTGAATTATTTGGTGATTTGTTGAATTGGTGAATTCTAGTTGACTTTGACTTGTTGAGACCTAGTGGACTAGCCTAGAAGCTAACCCTAGCTATGGTAACCCTATTCTAACTTGAGTTAACCTATTTTAGTCATTAGAGAATAGTTTTAGAATGAGGGGATTTGGTTTAGTGAATTTAAGTCATGGCTTATGGTTTAATGAAATGACTTATGGCTTAATTATTTAATTGATCATGACTTAAGCCCATGGGCCATTTAGTGAACCCTAACCCTAATTATTGAACCTATGAACAGCCACATAGGGATCCCTACCCTATTTAAACACTTTTTCATTAGGGCTTGCCTCTTTTTATTATTCTAACACTTGGAGAAAAGAAAGGTAAGTTTTCCCCTTCCAAAAATTCTCATTTTATTCATTTGATCTCCTTTTTCATCCTAGTCATTTGAATTGGGTTCTAATTTAAGTTTATGGACTGTTGGTGGAGAGCTATTTCAGTTTGGGATCAATTTGGAGCATTTAGCCATCAAGAAGAACACCCCCCATTTGGAGCTTTTCCATTCAATTTGCACCTATAGGTAAAACCCTTTAAATTGATTTAAATTTTGATTTTCTTTGCATGTAGGGCTAGATCTAGGAGTCCCCTAGGTGTCCCTGAAATTTGGGTGAATTTCGTGTCCGTTTGGTGTCCGTATCGGACACGTGTCATAGTGTAAGTTAGGTGTTCGACGAAATATCTCAATGGATTGAATGTTAATGTTTTTCAAAACAAATTATATATTTGGATAGCTCTTAATATGTAGATTATATAAGAATTTGTCTGAGCACAAATCGGGTTGGTTTTCGTGTCCAAAATGGACACGCAACTCGTGCACGACACTGCGTACAGGCCCGTGCGGCTGTCCTGCTGTTCGAGTGCCTTTGCGGACACGACACGACACGTGACACCACGAAAATTTGTGGGAACGTGCGGGCACCCACTGTCATCACCCACACAAAATTTTACGAACTTTCGTTCACTGTGCGCGAAGTAATCGCTTTCGTACGGGTCACGTACTGTCACTGCACGCACGGAAATTGCTCACTGATACGGCCTTGTATCGACACGTCGATGACACTTGGATACGGGGCAGGGTGTTCAGTCCCTAGCCCTATGTTCCCTCGACATGAGTGCAAGAGCACGTGGTGCCTCGAGCACTGTGTCGAGTCCACGAAGGCTCGACATGGCTGCACGAGACAGCCTTCCTGTCAGTCCTGTCAATGGGCAATTCGGTTCTTGGACACTTTGTGTCCCGATTCCTGGACACAATGGACACGTGTGTCACACACACTCGACCCCCCCTCTGACACATGTTGTATGATTTTGAATGATTTGGTTCGCATGAACAATGTGTATGAACTGTCCTATTTTTCCTGATACACACTGGTGTGTTGTTCACTGTTTTCGAAAATTGGTTTCAAAAATATGTTCAAATCGAATCCTAAGGTTTTAATGGGTCTTTATATTCACCTGAGATCAGTTTGTCTTCGAAATTGGTTTTCATGAATTGTATTGGTTTTTCAAATGTGGGATTCGAAATTTCAGGTTTCTGATTGTCTGTTATATACTAACTGTTTGAATAATCTGAACTTTCTTCTTTTTTTACTGTTATGAATGTTGTTTTAAATTGCCACAGCGATTCCTACCTATGTATTAGTTACTGCTAAGTGATATTTGTATGTTAGAATAGGTTGTTGTCTCAAGGAAAGGATTCGAATGTGGGTTGGGGATGTCCAATGGACTGGACTGATACACACAGTCCAGGAAAAATCCTGAACTTCTATTCCTATTTGTAAAATGATTTTTTTTATGATTAATTACCATGTTTAACTCACCCACATGTGTATTAGACTTTTACATAGATTGTTTACTGATAGGTGTTAGGTATTTGGATCGAAATGGCATTTTCCTCTACTGAAATACTAAATTCCTGATACTTGTTCTGCTGAATGCAATTTCTGAAATCTAAACTATGTTCAAACTGTTTTTTATGTTTTGAGATGCAAATTTGATGTTGGAAATGTTAGGGATTAGATTTTGAGTTGTTTTTCCTCTTAACTAAACCCTGAGATGGTTCAGGATTTCGAACTATGAATGGAGTTGGGTTATGGTGTTAACTGAATTCTCATGTAGTTGTTAGTTCTCTGAAAACTGATTTTTATGATGTTTGATTGCCATCATTTGATTCCTACATGTGTATTACTTAAGGATTGGTTTTGGAATTTCAGTTTTGGGTTCGAATGATATGTGGTATAAGTTGTTGAATGATTTACTGTCCTGTCACTCACCCTTGCACCACACCCACACATATGTTACACACCACTGATATTTAGGCACTAAAATTCCTGAGATGATGTGCATATCACTGATTTTGGACTGATTTAGAATTCCTAAGTTAATACCTTAAACAGATTTATTTACAGTCGTCATTGCCATCATTCTTCTCTTGTTTAGTTACTTTACTTCTCTTGTGTCTTACTGTTTCTCTATACCATCACCAAATATAAACTGCCTTATTCTTCAATAAAACTGTCTATAACTGCTTTATAGTTCCCTGCCATTTACTTGGGTTTTCTTGATGAGTTGTACTTGTTCCTGTCCTGACTGGACCTGTTGTAAATTTTACAGATGATTGCCCTGAGGACACATGCCCTACATATTACTGTGGAGATGGTTTAGCTACCTATGGCCCCGACACTCAGGAGTGACCTGGAGTTTAGCTAGTTGTCATATTTTAGCTTTCATATTTTAGAACTGGAGCTGTATATAGTTGAGATTTGTAGTTGAGATTTATAGTTGAGATTGTTTGAGATTATATCATTAGTTGTTGGTTTTATTTCTGATATTAGTCATAGTTTTAATCTTCTGTGATATCTTATCGTTCTTAGACTGTGATTGAGATTCATTATATCTATACTTGTCCTCCGTTCGGAGTTGAGATTTGACAAGTACATAATATAATTGCGTGAGTTGTTGATTAGATAGTAACCTAGGACAGCGTTCTACTGCCGACACTGCGGCGTAGGCTGGGCGTTGTTACGTGCTCGTACCCTCACAGTGGGTGCGGGTCGTGACATTTGTGTCCAAGCAAGTGGACACGAAGGTGTCCAAACTCTCAAAACACACAAATCAGTGAACACAGTTTCAGTCTCCTCGTACGGCCGTGTCTCGTCTTCGTGGACACGATACAGGCCACGTGGAGACACGTGCTCATGCCCACACCTAGCCCAGGTGTAGGACTACACATAAGAGTCCCTAACACGTCACCACGACGTGTCTAGATGAGACACGAGAGCCGTATCAGTGCCGACTTTCACGCGTGTGCGCGACAGGCTCAGATCCGTGTGGCTCGATTTGCAAGCTCGATACGAAACGAGATGACATGGCACTTGGGGATGACATTTCAGTCATGTCCCCAAGCCACACACCAAGTTTCACGTGTCTAAGTGACACAAACACTGCGCACTGCCACCCGAACAGCAGGACACGCGCGTACGCACGTCGGCTGTGGTTCGTGTCCGATTCTGGACACGAACGTGATACAATTCGTGCTCAGACCAATACAGATTCAAAAGTCATATTTAGATCTACAAATCTAATCAATTAGTTTTTAAAATTATGAACAATAAATCCTATGTGGTATTTCATCGAACACATGCATATTTGTACTGATACGTGTCCGATAAGGACACCAAATCAATACAAAATCCTACGAAACTCATCCTACAGCTAGGGGATACCTAGATGGATGCATCTACAGGAATAATTCATGAAATTATGGAGGTTTGGAGAATTTACCTATTGGGATGAATTCCTATAGAAAAGCTTCGATTGTGTAGATTCCTCCTTGCGGCCCCAAATCCCCAATGCAACCGAAATCTGAATTTCCTCAACCATAATAATTCATAAACAATAATCAGGACCTAATGCAAAAGACTAGGGTTTCATAGAGGAGAATTGAGAAAGTTAAAGGGAAGGAACTTACTTAGGTTTCCATGAGAGAAAGAATACAAAGGAGAAATGAATTCTCTACATAAGAGATATTAAATACTTCCCCCCCCCCCCCTGACCTAGTTGGCCGGACACACTTAGATGGGCTAAGGTTTCCTATGGGTTGGGCTTGGCCTCTTTCTAATGGTTAAAATAAAACATTAAATAAAAAGGAAATTGCTAACTAGCCTTAATAAATATGCTAATAGCTTCTAACCTTAGAATATGATTACTAACCCTAACAAATCATGCTGCTAGGCCACTAAGTCATGGTGAGTCACTAGGCTAGGTTGCACCTAGGCCATACTATCACAGGCCAAAAATCACAACACCAATAATATAATATATAAAAATAACCAAAAGAATTTCATAATGACCAAAATACCCTTAAATAGAAAAATGGATGTGACAAATCTACCCTCCTTAAAAAAATTTATCCTCGAAATTGGAGACAAAACTGAATAGATGAGAAGGATAGAAAAGTCATACCTTATGGCAAAAAAAGATAAGGATATTTCTCGCGCATCTCGTCCTCCCTCTCCCAGGTAGACTCACCTGGAGAGTGGTACCTCCAATCTACGCGAACCAAGGGTATCGTCTGGTTCCTCAGCACCTTCTTCCGTCGATCCAGAATCTCCACAGGCTGTTCTAGATAACTAAGAGTAGGGCCCACCTCGATCTCGGAATGGTCCAGTACATGGATGGGATCTGCCATATACCGTCTCAACTGCGACACGTGAAATACATTGTGGACTCCCTCTAATGAAGGAGGCAAGTCCAGTCTGTATGACACGCCACAGACTCTTCCGCTAATGACGAAAGTTCCGATGAAACGCGGACTAAGCTTTCCACCTCCGCCAAAGCGAATAGTACTACGCATCGGAGATATCCTCAGGAACACCAGATCTCCAACATAGCACAAACATGGTCTCAAGCTTAACTGTAACAATCACATGATCAAACAAAACAAAATCACAAAACAAGCTAAATCCTACTCCTAAGTCTAAGTTGTACCTCAACCTGCTAAGGTCTTCGGTGGCTATCGGCCCAATGTCGCTGTCTGTCCTGCGCCATGAAAAGTCGATCTCTGATGAGCTTCACCTTCTCGGCTGTGTCAACAACCATCTCAGGTCCTAATAAAGCTCGCTCTCCAACGTCGTCCCGAGACAAGGGTGTACGACTTCTACGCTCGTATAGTGCCTCAAATGATGACATTCCAATGTTGGCCTAGAAACTGTTATTGTATGCAAACTCCACTAAATACAAATAATCCTCCCATGAGCCTTCAAAGTACAAAACACAAGTCCACAGCATGTCCTCGAGTGTCTGAATAGTCCTCTCTGACTATCCGTCCGTCTGAGGATGGTATGCAGTACTGAACTTGAGCTGAGTGACCAAAATAGTCTGTAAACTCTGCCAAAAATGGAAAGTAAAACGACTATCCTGATCCGAGACAATGCTCACCGGAACTCCGTGTATCCTGACAATCTGCAGCATATATATCTCCGCTAGCCTCTCAGTCGACGTATCCACCTTAAATGGCAAAAAGTGGGCTGATTTGGTCAACCTGTCTACGATGACCCAAATCGCGTCTTTTCTTCCTGGTGTACGCGGCAATCCAGAAACAAAGTCCATCGTGATGTGCTTCCATTTCTACTCCAAAATGGGCAATGGCTGTAACAGTCCTCCGGGCCTCTGCATCTCTACCTTAACCTGCTGACAGACTAAACATCTAGCTATGAAGCGAGCTACCTCCCGCTTCATCCCGTACCACCATACATGCTCCTTGAGATCCCTATACATCTTGTTGTCACCTGGATGCATAGTGTACTGAGAGCGATGGGCCTCCTGCATAACCTGCTCCCGAAGCTCTCCACTAGGCACACACAGTCTGGTACCGTGCCTCAATGTGCCGTCCTCTGTAAGAATAAACTCACCATCCACCAATCCTGCTCGAACCTACTCTCGGATACACCGTAGAGTAACATCCTAGAACTGAGTCGACTTGATTCTCTCTATCAAGTCTGACTGAATCTGACGGCCCCATATCTGAATCTGAACTCCTGGCGCAATTACCTCGATCCCAGGCTCTCTAAATCCGCTAACAAGTGACAATCCATCGTCAAACACATAGCTACCGGATACCTACTCAAGGCATCGGCAACCACGTTGGCCTTCCCTGGGTGATACTGTAATAAAATATCGTAGTCCTTCATCAACTCCAACCATCTGCGCTGCCTCATGTTGAGCTCTTTCTGTGTAAACACATACTTCAAGATTTTATGGTCTATGAAGATCTCTACACGCTCTCCGTATAGATAGTGCTTCCACAACTTAAGAGCAAAGATAACTGCCGCCAACTCTAAATCATGGGTAGGGTAGTTCTTCTCATGCAAACGTAATTACCTGGATGCATAGGCAATCACCTTTCCATGCTGCTGCAAGACACAACCCAGACCCTTCCCTGAGGCGTCACTGTAGATAGTGAACCCGCCTGATCCTGATGGCAATGTCAAAATCGGGGCTGTAGTCAGTCGCTTCTTCAACTCATCGAAAGCAATCTGACAATCCTTTGACCAGATAAACTCTGCGTCCTTCCGGGTCAGCCTAGTCAATGGTTTTGCAATCCGGAAGAAATCCTGAATGAACCTCCTGTAGTAGCCTGCCAATACCAGAAATCTCCTGATCTCTGCAACTGAACTCGGTGCTGTCCATGCCTCAACTGCTCTGATCTTCTTCAGGTCTACTGAGATCCCATCTCCGGTCACAACATGACCCAGAAAATCAACTTGATCCAAAAAGAACTCACACTTCGAAAGCTTGTCGTAAAGCTGCTCCTTCCTGAGAGTCTCCAGAACCACTCTCAGATGCTCCTCATGCTCCTCTGGGGTCTTCGAATATATGAAGATGTCGTCAATGAACACCACCATGAACTTGTCCAAGTACTGGTGGAACACCTTGTTTATCAAGTTCATGAATACCGTTGGGGCATTAGTTAACCCAAACGGCATCACCATGAACTCAAAATGGCCATACCGTGTCCTGAATGCTGTCTTCAGAACATCCTCCTTCTTTATCTTCACTTGATGGTAACCTGACCTCAGATCAATCTTAGAGAATACCTTCGCTCCGTACAACTGGTTGAACAGATCATCGATCCTCGGCAGTAGGTACTTGTTCTTGATCATGAGGCTGTTGAGAGCCATGTAGTCGATACACATCCGTACCGACCCATCCTTCTTCGGCACAAAGAGTACTGGTGCACCCCATAGTGAAGAACTCGATCGGATGAAGCCTTTGTCCTGCAACTCATCCACTTGCTTCTTCAACTCCACTAGCTCATTGTTATTCACTCTATAGACGTGCTGAGATATCGGCTCTGTGCCGGGCACCAAATCTATAGAGAACTCCATATCTCTGTCCGGAGGTAATCCTGGCAACTCCTCCGAAAATACATCCATAAACTCAGCTATCAATGGATGTGGCATGCTCTGCTCCTCTACTGAAGCTTCGTAGAAGACTCCACTGCCCTGGTCCACCTCTCGTCTGGTGAACTCGAACTCTGGTTCTCCTGGCACTCTGAAGAGAACTCTACCACCACGACAATCTATACTGGCATTGTGCCTGCTCAACCAATCCATACCGAGTACAATATCGTAGTTCGGTAATGGCATTACGAGCAGACTCACATCCAGTTCTCGGCCTCCCAAAACTACTCTCTGATCCTTGCAAACATCACGGACGAGGATGATACCACCACCAGTCGTGATCTTGCAAGTCCTAGGCAAAGGTTCAAAAAAAAGCTGGTGTCTAACATAAAAAGATACAGACACAAAACTATGGGAAGCCCCCGAATCAAATAAAGCAAATGCATGAAAGAAGTCGAGAAGAACAGAACCTGCTATTAGACCTCCCACTGTCTCTGCATCCTTAGCTGACATGGAGAAGGCTCGCCCCTGCTGACCTCCTCTGGTCTGCTACTGGTGCTGAGTAAACTTCTGCTGCTGGGTCGGCAAAGGTCCTTTCTGCTGCCCTGTCGGAGCCTTGGCTCCTGCTCCCTGTGCTGTACGTACCAAAGACATGGGACAATCCCTCAACTGGTGCTCCGCTGAACCACAAAGGAGGTACTTGCCTAGTCTCTTTCTGCACTCATTCCATACATGCCCTGGCTTCTTGCAGAAAGTGCAACTACTGACTTGCTGCTGTCTAGGCGCCTGCTGTATCTGCTTCTGTTGAAAAGGTGCACGACCCTGATTCTGGAACTGCTGCTGCTGGAACGGCTTTTACTGCTGCTGCTGGAACGGCTTCTACTGCTGCTGTTGCTGATAAAGAGGCCTCTTGGCCTAGCCTCCACTGCCGTTGGCTTCATATGAGTCACGACCTCTCTTTCATTTCAGTTCGAGGTCGTCTTACGCTGCCATAGCTCCCATCAGAATCTTCTCGAAGGTAGCATTCATGTTGCTCTTGGTCAAGGACTTGACTTCCTTAATCAAGCCCTTCTTGAATCTCTTAGCCTTCGCTGTCTCGCTGAGGCCCTCCACAAATCTGCCCAGACGGCAGAACTCTCCAGTGTACTCTTCTACTGTCTGTTTCCCCTGGACCAGATTCTCAAACTGCGTCTCTAAGGCGCCAAGTGCTGTATCGGGGAAGAACTTCTCCTTAAAGAGCTTCTTGAAAACCTCCCAAGTCTGTCCCTGAGCACCAACCCTGGGGTCGGTCTGGTACCATGTGCGGGCAAGGTCCTGCATCTGGCTGCCCGCTGCTTCTATCTGAAGCCTAGCTTGTATCTCTGCGAGACGGAAGATCTCCTCAATGTGCTCGATCTAGTCGTCGACATACAGGATACCCTCGGTACCCTTGAAGTCTCGCGGCCGTATCTTTTGGAATCCTGAATGCCCGGAATCTTCGACTGGTACGGCTGTATCTGCCCCTACTGCAGTTGTGCAGTCACTTTCTCTACTGCCACCATGGCTAACTAATGGGCATTGTCAATGCCTTGCTTCATATCCTCCGTCTGACGTTGCTGGGTCTCCATCATCTGATGTATGATGGCAAAGAACTGCCCCACATCGACTGTTTCCTGAGATGGTGGTGATGGTGGCATCCTCTGAACTCCTGGGATAGTCTTCGGAACTGGTGGAGAAGCACCCCCAAAGGTCGCAGACGGTCCCACCTGAGTTGGAACAAGAGGTGTTATACTCCCCGGGCCCTGCTGAGTCGGGCGAGAAGTAGCAGACCTCTCAGCAGTATCCCTTTGAACAGAGCGCTGCGATCGTGTCTCCACCATCCTGAAGACAGATCAAATAAAGAATCAATTACTGAGAAGGAAGCGATATAATCACAGGAGGACAGTTCATTTCAAAATAAGGCAATTAGCAGCAAGAATTAGATGAGAGTTTTTATAATGTGATTGAGTACCTTAACTTATATCCTATATCCTACTGCAGGCTGTAACGATACTCTAATTCGAGTACCGCCACGGAATCGTACTAGTTGCGACAGACCTGCATGGGCCACCACTAAAAATGTGTAATGACCCGCACCCAGTATAAGGGCATAAGAAGTGGGTACGTCCAGCCTACGCCGCAATGTCGGCAATAGAATGTTGTCCTAGGTCACAACATCTAGCAATAACCAAACCTATACAATGATATACACTCCAAACGGAGAACAATATAAATGTACAACTCAATCACAGCATCTAAGATGGAATAAAGAGAAATGATGAAAATATAAGATAAAAGAGTAATCTCCAACAACTAAAAATGAGAGTAATATCTGAATATACAACATCTATCATTATCCAAAACTGAAAGTACATAAGTAAGACAACAAGGAGAAACTAGTCTGGAAATCTAATCTAGACAATGGGCAAGTTTTCAGCAACTGTAGGATCCTCCTGAGGGTCCAAGTCACCGGTGTCATCTAAGCTTGTGCCATAATACGTAGGACATAACTCCTCCTCATCACCTGTAATATTTTTAACAGTCCAATCAGGACGGGAATGAGCACAATACATCTCACGCAGCTCATATCTTGACAAGAAATATAAAGCATATGATAGGCTAAGATACATGAAACGCTGTAAGAATAAGCATGAAAATAACAGGGAACTGATAAACAAGCTATCTATATATGATAATAGAGAACTGTAAGTGACTACGTGATTTAGAGTACAAGGTAGACATGTGAACGGCTTGATTTACATATTATTACACTAAAGAGTTTGTACATGATTATACTACTTTGGAATTGTTCACATGACTATTTCTACTCCCCCATGCCCCAATCAATACACAAGGATCTAGACAGGTTATGTTATTGTACATGATAGTTTATACATGAAGCTCATGAGATCATGAGAGTACATGAGAGCACATGAGTATACATGAATAATGGGAGTCCACAGAATACATGATGTTCGTGAAAAGCACATGACATAATGTATTTGATGCACCCGAGGGGATAACATCTCATGTAAAGATCCATATAGTACTAATCCGTGATAATGTCGTGTCAGCATCAAGTAAATTAAACTATGACAAGAATATAATTTCTAACAAGTATGAAACGGTCAGAGAATGTATTCGCCTAATACCTTGACTGTCTGATGAGAATATGAGCCTGAGCTGGAGTATCTGAGTCATATTTTAGAGCAACACAGGTCACAACTTGTCTAACATGAAATAAGAATAGTCTACGATGCATTATAAATGATTCTAGGTCCTTCTAGGTCAAAGTCAACCTTGGTCAACTCTGGTCAAACCTGGTCAACTCTGGTCAAACCTGGTCAACCATAAGTCAACTAGTCTATCTACCAAATTTTAGGTCAAACACAACTTATCTAGTCATTTTAAACTTATTTGAGTTGATTTGGACCAAGTTTGACTTTAAGTTGACTTTTGTCAACTTGATCGACTTGATAATCAACTAGGCCAATTTAGGCTCATGGGGTCCATCCTAATCTGACTCATTAAGCCTAAGACTTTATCTATTAACAATCACAATATATACATTAAGTATTTTAGGTATCACATTCACTAATTATATATGTATATATACAAATATATATACATGGGTAGCTATAGACATATAGGCTCTATTATATATATGTACATATGAGAGCTATACCTGAGTATACGTGTACTGTCGGTGTGTGTGTGAGTGAAAGGAAATAAATGGTAATAGGAAAAAGGAATAAACTGAGAACTACAAGAATCCTGAAACCAAAACAAACCCAAACCTTGTATTAAACCAATGGTTCATAATTTCAAGGAAACTGAGAAAGAGTTCAGTTCAACCTGGATTTGACCTCAGTTATGAACACTGAGTATCAGCTCAGTTCAAACCCAAAAACCTGAGAACATATAATACAACGCAAGAAAACTGAAAATGAAAGCAAGAAGAAAACTAAAAATGAAAACAAGAAAAACTTGAGAATAGAGTTCAACTAATCCTGGGATTCTAAATCTCAACCCTGAGATTGTTTCACACAATCTGAAACATCCACTAAACTGAAGAAATCTCAGGAAGTCACTGATCTTAAACCCAAAATCAAGTTTTGCAATATATATAAAATCTGAACTTCAAGTTCAGAAGGGTTTTGAACAGTCAACCCATTCGAAACTCAGGTTTGATCCCAGTCCTCATTCTCTGTGAAACCCAGCTATGTAATATCCATCTAAACATATATATATATATATATATATATATATATATATATATATATATATATATATATATATATATTATTCATCAACAATTTAACCATTTAAAACAGTTTAAAGCAAAACTCTAAAAATACATTTCAATTTCGATTCATCGAGTATCAGAAATATGGGTAAACCCTTAATTCGAAACTCAAAATTCCATAATAAATCCAAATCAGGGTGCTCAGTGTGTTCTCCACATGAGTGCGTGTCAGGGGAAGTGTTTGTGTCCAAGCAAGTGGACACGAAGGTGTCTAAACTCTCAAAACACAAAAATCAGTGAACACAGTTTCAGTCTCCTCGTGCGGCCGTGTCTCGTCTTCGTGGACACGACACAGGCCATGTGGAGCCACGTGCTCATGCTCACACCTAGCCCAGGTGTAGGACTACACATTCGAGTCCCTGACACATCACCATGACGTGTCTAGATGAGACACGAGAGCCGTATCAGTGCCGACTTTCACGCGTGTGCGCGACAGGCTCAGATCCGTACGGCTCGATTTGTGAGCTCGATACGAAACGATATGACATGGCACTTGGGTGCTAACATGTCTGTCATGTCCCCAAGTCACACACCAAGTTTCACGTGTCCAAGTGACACAGACACTGCGCACTGCCACCCGAACAGCAGGACACATGCGCACGCGTCGGCTGTGGTTCGTATCCAATTCTGGACACGAACGTGATGCAATTTGTGCTCAAACCAATACAGATTCAAAAGTCATATTTAGATCTATAAATCCAATCAATTAGTTTTCAAAATTATGAACAATAAATCCTATATGGCATTTCATCGAATACATGCATATTTGCACTGATACGTGTCCGATACGGACACCAAATCAATACAAAATCCTACGAAACTCATCCTACAGCTAGGGGACCCCTAGATTGATGCATCTACAGGAATAATTCATGAAATTATAGAGGTTTGAAGAATTTACCTATTGGGATGAATTCCTATAGAAAAGCTTCGATTGTGTAGATTCCTCCTTGCGGCTCCAAATCCCTAATGTGAAGAACAGTATGGCAACTCTAGAGGGGGGTGAATAGAGTTTATATAGAAAAATAGCCAATTAAAAATAACTCTTTCACCAACAATAAATAATCAGAGTAAAGTGCGGAAAATAAATGAAGAGCAGAAGAGCATACGCAAACACAGCAATTTTAACCTGGTTTTCCTCGTGGAGGACTAGTCCAGGCCTGAGAACTCTAGCTCAGGATTAAATCCACTATTTGTGAAATAGTAGTTTACAACCCGTGCCTTTTCTTCAGAAGAGCACGTCAACTTCTAACAGATGATCGCAGTGGCGATTTGCTTGGAATTGTCCAAGCGACTTCTTCGACTCTTGCACAAGAATCCTAACTGAGAGATGCTGAGCACTCGACACTTAGGAGGCTTGTGGCTAGTAGATGGGAAGGGTATGGCTTATTTGAGCTTATAAGAGAGAAGAGAAAAGAAGATTGGATGGATTGGAATGAGAGAATTCATGCCCTATTTATAGTGTTTTTATAGGCAGAATTCGGCCAGAATTCGGGTAGGAAAATTCAAAAATTTGGCCGTTGGACAACTAGCAACCAGCTAACCCTAAAATTAGGGTTCCTGATTTCTAGGGGACAGAGTCCGGCCCGAACTCTGTGTGGAGGCAGAGTTCGGCCCGAACTCTGTCTCCAGAGCACAGAGTGGTTCTAAGGGGATTTTTGGGCAGTGTTTGGTTCAGTGGAGCTTAGGATTTTGGGTAGGCTGTAGACTAAGTGTCAAGAGCTCAGCAAGACTCAGAGTACACAAGTCTAGACTCAATGAAAATATAAAATACAGACTCGAAAACACACTGAGAGCCGGAGACTGAGCTGTCGTCTGTCTTGAACTGTTATGCAGACGTCGTGTGTCGTATTGAATTAATACAGATATTATTTAGTCAATGTAGTCAATATTTGGTTGACTGTGACTTTGTGTCAACAATCTCCCCCATATTGATAATTGACAAAATAATATATGTATATTCAATATTCATACCTGGACACAGTTGATTATAGTAACATAGCTCCCCCATACTTGATGCCGAGCTAGAATGTAATAGCTCCCCCGTAATCAGTGAATGGTGCTGAGCTAGAAGCAATAACTCCCCCGTAAATAGTGCATGGAACCTGTATAATATCTCCCAAAAAGCACAAACAAGCACAGAAATACGAAAAGATAGGATCTGATACCAAACAAGTATATCCAGCCATATATATCCAGACAGAATATACATAGTTCTCCCCATTTTGGCAGTTAGCAATATAGACTGCAGATGAATGAATAATAAAAGAAAACTGCAGTAGACAATTAATAGTAATACAACCACACCAAGCAGAGAAGAAACAGTATAGAAATAATCAAAAGAAGTACTAGCATAAAGTGTCATAACTAAATGTCAAACACACAACCAGAGTTTAAAAGCATCCAAGTACATAAAACTGAAACTAACTAACTAGAAATGAAAATGCAATAACTAAGATCATCATCAGTAGCAGCAGCAGCAGATAGTAGCCAATCTCCATCATGGAGCACGAGATGGTCCAGGAGTGTCAGAACGTCTGGGATCCACAAAAGCAGCACCCGGATCCAGGTAACGCATGACCCACGGATCATCAATGCGATAGCCCTCACGATCGGGATCCCGCTGCATGGGAATGGGCATAGTAGGATGATGGGACATGGAGTACCGAATATCATGCAGCGAGTTGCTGAGTGCACTCATCTGCAGGGTAGTGCGGTAGTCCATCTGAGCCCACCGATCGGCCTCTAAGTCGAAGCGATCCCGGAGCATGGTCTGGATGGAGTCAAGAGTGGCAGGTGGAGGTGGTGCAGCCTGACCGAAAGGAGGGGGGTCAGACTCCGCATCATCAGAATGCTCAGAAGCCTCAGGAGAGGCGACAACTGCCTGAGTACGTCGTGCCTTGGACAGGAAAGCAGGAGCAGGCAAGAACGGACAGATATCAAGTGGTATGTTAAATGCACGAAAGATCATAGGAAGGTACAAAGGATAAACCAGAGCTCGTGGTTTCTTCCTACAGTAAATCATCCAGTCCATCATTGTACGTGGAAGATTGAAAAAAATTCCAAAGTGAAGATGATAAAGAGCAGATATCTCAAGATAAGTGATGTCATCATGGGAACCTGTTTTGGGTAGAATGGTGTTAGAGATAATCCAATGAAGATCAGAAAAATATGGGTTGAGATATTTAGCCATGAGCTTGCGAGGACGTGTGTATGGAGTACACAAATCGTCCTTGAAGCTCTCAAGGGAAATTCTATCGGGAAAACGGAACGAGCGAGCGTCAACTAGCTTTTCCCAAGAATTGGGCTCTTGAAGATCAAGATATTCGGCTAAGTCAAAGTCATCAAAAGATATATTGATACCTGCAACTCGTGAATAAATATGGAGATCATCAAAGGTCATGTTGCAGTAGAACATTTGGACAGCATGACGATAGATAGCAGAAGTGGTAGTAATAAGCTCATCAAAACAGAGGTCGTGAAATAAAGCATCATATTGAGAGAAGATAGAAAAATTAATAGGATGTCCTGCAAATACCTGACGATTCTGATAGTCACTAAACCAGTTGTTTGAGGCATCTAATGAGACAAATAATCGGTTGTCATAGGTAGAAGGATTTCAAGGACGAGGTGGGTTGAACAATGGATGAGGTGGTTGAAGTTGTTCAATGATCTGTTCATTCGTTGGAGGAGAATCCGAAGAGGAAACACTCTCAGTTCGAATCCTCTTTCCACGATTGAACAAGCGAGGAGCCATAAAAAAAACTTGATAGTGTGAAGTATAGAAGACAAGAATGATACCTCAAATAATCAATAAACAGTGGAAGAGAATGATGAGAAACTCCTTTCTCTTGATTTTGAGGAGTAATGGAGCACTCTAGATCAAAAACTAGGGTTAGGGTTTGAAGGAAAGAGTTTGGAGAGGTGAGGAAGGAGGCAATAGTGAAGGAGAGAGAAGAAAATCTGAAATATAAGAGAGGGTTTTCTTTGGTCGGAAGAAATTCTGACCGTATGATCTAAAATGATCCAACGGCAGAGGCTGATCCCGACTCTGGAACAATTAGACCGAACTCGGCCCGAACTCTGTTGGGGGCAGAGTTCTGCCCGAGTTCTGGATTAGTGGTCTAGAACAGAAAACAGGCTGAAAAGATAGAAAAAATTGGTTAAGTGTTGAAGAAAAGTGATGGTTGAGGATAAAAGTTTGATGAAATCAATGAAGTACATAGAGAGGTACTCAAAAGTCAGAATGAACTTTAGAATGTAATAATTAGACAGTATTAAGTCGAAGCAAACCATATAATAAACAAAGAAATATATTGTAATTCAATATTTCAAATTTGCCATGGGTTAGCTGCAGGGGCCGGATCCCAGCTAGCGGTAGTCCTGAGGACTAGTGCACCGTGTCGCTTAGGCTTTTACGCCTTGTTGTCAGAAGGACCCTTTCGGCTTGTACCCATACCAAATTTGTCATAAAAGAATCAAAATATACTCGATATTTACGCAGGCGAGTCTCAACTTATAACTGCTTCATCCAAAATTCCGAGTTCACGACATAGGAAATTGAAGCGCTCTTCGGATAATGGCTTAGTAAAGAAATCTGCTAGCTGATGATCAGTATCAATAAACTCTAAGTTAATCGTGCCATTTTGCTGATGATCACGCAAAAAGTGGTGTTTGATCTCAATGTGTTTAGTGCGTGAGTGACAGACAGGGTTCTTAGTCAAATTAATGGCACTAGTATTGTCACAGAATATAGGAATATGCATAAAAGATAACTTATAGTCTTCAAGGGTTTGCTTCATCCACAGAATTTGTGCACAACAACGCCCAGCTGCTATGTATTCAGCTTCTGTTGTGGATAGTGCGACAGAGTTCTGCTTCTTGCTAAACCAGGAGACTAAAGCTTTTCCTAATAAATGACACGTGCCGCTCGTACTTTTACGGTCGACCTTACATCCAGCGAAGTCAGCATCGGAATAACCAATAAGATCAAATGATGTTGACTTGGGATACCATAGGCCCACTGTAACCGTACCCTTAAGGTATCGAAAGATACGCTTAACCGCGGTCATGTGTGATTCCTTAGGATTAGCTTGATATCTAGCACATAGGCAAACACTGAACATGATATCGGGACGACTAGCAGTTAAATAAAGTAAGCTGCCTATCATACCTCGATACTTACGTTGATCAACGGGTTTGCCGCTCTCATCTGGTTCGAGTTTGGTTGAAGTAGCCATTGGCGTGCTGATTGGTTTGACGTTGTCAAGATCGAACTTCTTCAGCATGTCCTTGGTATACTTCGATTGGCAGATGAAAGTTCCATTAGCCATTTGTTTCACTTGCAGACCAAGAAAGTAGTTGAGCTCTCCCATCATGCTCATCTCAAATTCTGTCTGCATACACTTGGCAAATTCTTGACAGTGGGTTTCATCAGTAGAACCAAAAATGATATCATCAACATAAATTTGAATCAACAGAATAGTGTCTTTAAAAGATTTTATAAATAGTGTAGTGTCAATTTTCCTTTTTGAAAAACCTTTCTCAAGTAAGAAGCTACTTAGCCTTTCATACCAAGCTCTGGGGGCTTGTTTGAGGCCATAAAGCGCTTTCTTTAGCTTGAACACGTGGTCGAGAAATTTGTAATTTTCAAAGCCAGGAGGTTGTTTCACATAAACTTCCTCCTTAATAAAACCATTCAAGAAAGCACTTTTCACATCCATTTGAAATAATTTAAAGTTTTGAAAATTAGCAAAAGCACAAAGCATCCGAATGGATTCTAGTCTAGCAACAGGAGCATACGTCTCATCGTAGTCGATACCTTCCTCTTGGTTGTATCCTTGAGCTACTAGACGAGCTTTGTTACGTGTGACTGAACCATCTTTATTTACTTTGTTTCTAAAAACCCATTTAGTACCAATTATCGAGTGATTAACCGGTCTAGGAACGAGTTCCCATACTTGGCTTCTCTCGAATTGGTTGAGTTCTTCTTGCATAGCAGAAATCCAAAATTCATCATTAAAAGCTTCAGAAATGTTTTTAGGCTCTACTTGTGAAATGAAGGCAGTGCTAGCAACGGAGTCTCTTAGTGATGATCTAGTAGTTACTCCACGTGAAACTTCTCCTATAACTAAATTTTCTGGATGAGAAGGTTTGAAAGAGAATTTCTTAGGCAAACCCTCCAGAGAATTAGTTTCGGTTGAAGTATTCATTGGAGTAGAAGTTGATGGCTCAACGTCATCATCAAGAGTACTTACTGCACTGTTGTCTTCATCAAAAGTCACATTTGTTGACTCTTCCACAATAAGTGAGCGTTTATTAAAAACTCTACATTCCTTACTCTTGGCGGCATAACCAAGAAAGATACCATCGTCAGCTTTGGCATCAAATTTGCCTAAGTTGTCTTTGGTGTTAAGGATAAAACATCTACAACCAAAAACTTTAAAATAAGAAACATTGGGGGTTCTCCCAAACCAAAGCTCATAGGGTGTTTTCTTCGTAATGGGACGAATTAGCACCCTATTCAAAATGTGGCATGCTGTACTGACAGCTTCTGCCCAAAAGTATTTCGGAAGTGAAAATTTATTCAATATGACTCTGGCCATATTGCCGAGAGTTCTATTCTTCCGCTCCACAACACCATTTTGTTGAGGAGTTCTAGGACAAGAAAATTCATGATCAAAACCATTTGCATTACAAAAATTTTCAAAATCATAATTTACGAATTCGCCTCCATGATCACTTCGGATTCGAGTAATCATGTAGCCTTTTTCGTTTTGAACTTTCTTCACAAAAACTTTGAAAACAGAAATAGCATCGCTCTTATTAGCGAGAAAGAAAACCCAAGTAAATCTTGAAAAATCATCAACAATAACAAATGCATAAAGTTTGCCACCAAGGCTAGCTATTCTACTAGGACCAAATAAATCCATATAAAGTAATTGCAAGGGTCTAGTAGTACTTACAGAGTTGATGGAATGAAACGAGGATTTAGTTGCCTTGTTTAGTTCACATTCGGCACATACCGTGTCCTTTTTGAATGTGATGTCAGGCAATCCTCTCACTAGCTTCTTGGTAGAAAGCCTGGATATAGCATCCATGTTGGCGTGACCAAGACGCTGGTGCCAAAGTAGTCGTTCGTCTTTGTGGGCATATAGACATCTACCTGCATTGTTAGTATTTACAGAAAGATAGAAAATATAGATGTTGTCCTCTCTTTTCCCTTCAAAAGCAATGTCTTCTGTTGACCTATCATAGATGTAGCAACTGTTTTGTCCAAAGTTAATATCATATCCATGATCAGCAAGATGACTAATGCTGAGCAGGTTATGCTTTAACTCGGTCACTAGGCAGACATCCTTTATTACAGGAGAAGGAGGATGTCCAATGATACCATTACCTATAATGTGCCCTTTGAGATTGTTACCGAAGGATACGTATCATTCTCTCTTCATCGATAGTGATGCAAAAAGATTTACGTCTCCCGTCATATGTCGCGAGCATCCACTATCGAGAATCCACTTACTTTCAGTTGAAGAGGGAAGGTCCACCTACATCAAGAGTAGATGTGACCTTTGGTACCCGAGTTCTTGAGGGTCCTGAAAAGTTAGTCTTTGGAAACCAAGTATATATCTTTTTATCTACAAGTCTTCTAAATTTGCACTGTGGTGAGATGTGTCCATGTAATCCACAGTAAGTACAGATAGCATTCTTATTTATACTAGGAGTATGAGAATAATATCTATAAGCAACAGGATGAGGATGGTCATGATGTGAAGAGTTAGCATGGTGATGATGATTATGTATAGAATGAGTGGCATGGTGATGGTGTCTATGAGGCATATCATGATGGTATTGTCTATGATGTGTGACATGCTGATATTGTCTATATGGCATGGCATGATGATTTTGTCTATATGGCATATGATGATCTTGTCTATATGGCATTGCATGATGATCTTGTCTATATGGCATGGCATGATGATTCCTATGTGTGGAGTGATGTTGATTGTGTCTTTGTGCATGATGATTGTGTACTGAGTGAGAATTATTCTTACGTGCACGTGGTTTGTGAAAGTTTGTGTATATAAATGCATGGTTATGTGCTGCATGAGAGTGACGTGGTTGACTAGCATGAGTGGTATTGTGCCCATGTGATTGGGTTTGAGGTTGAACAACATGTTTACCCAATTTGGTTTCTAATCTTTTAGAAACAGCTTGCAGTTCATCAACCTTAATATTTAAGCCATATATCTTAGTCATGGAAATCTTGTGTCTACTCTTTTCTTCAGCAAGCAACGTGTTGAGTGTAGTGATTTCTTGAGTTTGTTGCTCAATACGTGCTTCAGTATCATGTAAGCTTAATTTAAGCTTGGATACTTCATCAGGGTCATTAGTGGGTGTCGTGTTTCTAACATTATCAAAAAGTAAGGAAATTCTTTGTATCTCATCTTCAAGACTTTTGATTTTGTCCTTGGCATGTTTGTATTTACCGATGACCTTTTTGTGATCATCGAGTAAATCAGTGAAAGCATCGCCAAGTTCATCAAAAGAGAAGTCATCTAGAGTTTCGTTAGATACCTTGTTGGAAGTTGCCATTAGGCACACATTTGCTGTATCTTGAGGAGAGCCTTTTTCTTCCTCGGAGTCACTCGCTTCACTTTCATGCCAAATTCCTGTGTTGGCATATTTCTTTGATGAGTTCTTTTTGTATGGCTTCTCATAGCGGTTGCTCTTCTTCAAGAATGGGCAGTCTTTTCGGACATGTCCAGTCTTCTTGCAACCGTAACAGGTTGGCTCTTCTTCATCATCTTCGTATGAATCCTTCTTCCTTCGATTGAAGTGAAGGAATTTTCTGAAGTTGCGAACCATGAGAGCTTGGTCTTCATCATTCGAGTTATCGTCTTCGGTCTCATCGTGATCAGCCCTTCGTCGATGAGCTTTGAGTGCGATCTTCCTGGTCTTCGGAGCAGGCTCTTCGAAGTCCTTGAGGTCAAGCTCGTGAGTCATGAGCTTACCCATCAAGGTCTCTATTGACATTGATGTGAGATCGTTTCCTTCTATGATGGCCGTCACCTTAGGGTTCCAAATCTTTGGTAGCCCTGTGAGCAACTTACGAAACTTCTCGTGGTTTGAGTACTGCTTTCCAAGCGAGGATAGAGGATTGATGATGTCGAGGAATCTTGTGAACATTTGAGTGATCGTCTCACTTGGCTTCATCTTGAAGGCTTCGTATTCTTGAGTGAGACGGCTTATTTTAGATTCCTTGACCTGTGTGGTTCCTTCATGCGTCACTTCTAGAAGTCTCCATACTTCATGAGCAGTGGTGCATGTAGAGACCCTGTTGAACTCATTCCTGTCTATAGCACAGAATAAAGCATTAATAGCCCTAGCATCTAGACTTGCCTGTTTCTTCTCCTCGACAGAATATTTGTCGTGTGGTTTCTCAATGAGGTCACCATCGACAACTATCCTGGCGGGTTTTTTGTAACCGTCAGTGACGACAGTCCACAGGTCAAAGTCTAGAGACTTAAGATAGAAGCTCATCCTTGTTTTCCAATATGTATAGTTAGTTCCATCAAATAGGGGAGGCCTATGAGTGGACTGACCTTCACCATGATTGGAAATCAAGGATTGTGTGGTTGCCACGGATCAGCTCTTAGGATGTTAGTCCTTATAAAGAGAACAGAGCTCTGATACCAATTGAAGAACAGTATGGCAACTCTAGAGGGGGGTGAATAGAGTTTATATAGAAAAATAGCCAATTAAAAATAACTCTTTCACCAACAATAAATAATCAGAGTAAAGTGCGGAAAATAAATGAAGAGCAGAAGAGCATACGCAAACACAGCGATTTTAACCTGGTTTCCCTCGTGGAGGACTAGTCTACGCCTGAGAACTCTAGCTCAGGATTAAATCCACTATTTGTGAAATAGTAGTTTACAACCCGTACCTTTTCTTCAGAAGAGCACGTCAACTTCTAACAGATGATCGCAGTGGCGATTTGCTTGGAATTGTCCAAGCGACTTCTTCGACTCTTGCACAAGAATCCTAACTGAGAGATGCTGAGCACTCGACACTTAGGAGGCTTGTGGCTAGTAGATGGGAAGGGTATGGCTTACTTGAGCTTATAAGAGAAAAGAGAAAAGAAGATTGGATGGATTGGAATGAGAGAATTCATGCCCTATTTATAGTGTTTTTATAGGCAGAATTCGGCCAGAATTCGGGTAGAAAAATTCAAAAATTTGGCCGTTGGACAACTAGCAACCAGCTAACCCTAAAATTAGGGTTCCTGATTTCTAGGGGACAGAGTTCGGCCCGAACTCTGTGTGGAGGCAGAGTTCGGCCCGAACTCTGTCTCCAGAGCACAGAGTGGTTCTAAGGGGATTTTTGGGCAGTATTTGGTTCAGTGGAGCTTGGGATTTTGGGTAGGCAGTAGACTAAGTGTCAAGAGCTCAGCAAGACTCAGAGTACACAAGTCTAGACTCAATAAAAATATAAAATACAGACTCGAAAACACACTGAGAGCCGGAGACTGAGCTGTCATCTGTCTTGAACTGTTATGCAGACGTCGTGTGTCGTATTGAATTAATACAGATATTATTTAGTCAATGTAGTCAATATTTGGTTGACTGTGACTTTGTGTCAACATAATGCACCTGAAATCTGAATTTCCTCAACCACAATGATTCATAAACAATAATAGGGACCTAATGCAAAAGACTGGGGTTTCATAGGAGGAGAATTGAGAAAGTTAAAGGGAAGGAATTTACTTAGGTTTCCAGGAGAGAAAGAATGCAAAGGAGAAATGAATTCTCTACATAAGAGATATTAAATACTCCCCCCCCCTTTTGACCTAGTTGGCCGACCACACTTAGATGGGCTAGGGTTTCCTATGGGTTGGGCTTGGCCTCTTTCCTATGGTTAAAATGAAACATTAAATAAAAAGGAAATTGCTAACTAGCCTTAATAAATATGCCAATAGCTTCTAACCTTAGAATAGGATTACTAACCCTAACAAATCATGCTGCTAGGCCACTAAGTTATGGTGAGTCACTAGGCTAGGTTGCACCAAGGCCATACTGTCACAGGCTAAAATTACAACACTAATAATATAATATATAAAAATAACCAAAAGAATTTCACAATGACCAAAATACCCTTAAATAAAAAATGGATATGACACCCCCATCGCCCAAAAGCGCAGTAACATCTGAGCCTCACCAGAAGCGCAGCTCGTATAAA
>JANAVB010004797.1:155887-163387 GCA_029216955.1 Iris pallida | reverse complement strand
GATACCAAGAGTGGTATCTCAAGGTAAATGTGATTTACCTTGGTATGGACAAGGTAATGTGAATTACCTTGGTAATGGGTAAGGTAAGGTATTTGTGATACCTTCAAGATACGGTATTGAGATACCAAGTTAAAGTATCAAGATATAAGGGTATGGTATTGGGATACCATGGTATAGGTAGAGGGTTACCTAGATACTAAGGTAGAGGTAAGTTATAGGTTTACCTTATAGGTAAGGGTTTACCTAGGCTAAGGTATTTATACCTAAACCAAGATATTGGTATCGGGATACCAATAGGGCCAAGATATGTGGTATCTTGGTAGGTAAATGCTAGGAATAGGATACCTAGGCTAAAGTTGACCCTGTTTGACCATAGTTGACTGTTTTGACTCAAAGTCAACTAAAAGTCAACATTGGACCTAGAATTGACTAGAACTTGACCAGTTGACCAAAAGTCAACTGTGAGTCAACCATTAGCCTAGTTTAACCTAGATTGGACTAGGAGTTGACCATTTGACCAAAAGTCAACTGTAAGTCAACCTTTGACCTAGTTTGTCTTCGTGTGACCTAGTTTGACTTAGTGTGACATAGTATGACCTAGTTTGACTTAGTGTGACCTAGTGTGACCTAGTTTGACTTAGTTTGACTGAGCTTGACCTAGATTTACATATTATACACTAGAAAGCATGCCAAACACTATTAAACCCTAATTAATTATTGTATATCTCATATTTAGGTCTGTGACTATCCTCTGAGCCTCGAATCCTATTGACTGCTCAGGACCGCAGGCGAGTACATTCTCTGATAGTTTTCATTGCCTTAATATCTACTATAATCTGATTCAGTTGTAGTATCTTACTTGATTTCTGACACGATGGTACACGGACTAGTATATGTTGGATCTCGTCATGAGAGGTTATTCCTGGTTTACCTGGTATATGAGTACATTGTTCGATCTTGTTTTTTGTACTTGTATAGACACCGATTTGGGAGTCGGCTGGCCTCCTGCTCTTTAAATCCCGTGTCATGACGTGTCATGGTTGGATCCATTATACTACTCGGAGATGGAGAGTTATTAGAGGTTATGTGATCAATACCCCTACTGTATTTCTGTTACTACTTGCATCATAGCTTTACCCTCGCCTCACGTAGGGTAAAGCCTGACCTGTGTTACTACTTGTCTCATAGCTTTCCATTATGGCCGGCCTGATTCTTATTTTCTTGTATTTCCTGACTCATAGCCGGTCAAATGGAAGAGCCTAATCATGTGTCCCAAGCCGATCACATAACGCTCTAGTATCTCAAGGCACCATTTATGTTTACATTATACATCAGTTATTACTGTACTGGTCTACATTTCCAGTATTTCATACCCTGACATGATATCCAGATTTATATATTATGTTTATACTCCAGTGTTGATATTCCATCTTGTATTTTATTATAACTACCTCTTATAGAATTTGTCAATTCATATGGAACTGCTATTAGTGTTTGTACTTGCTCATATCCTAACATGATAACTTCGTTGTGTTTTTTCAGAGGATTCAGATACAGACTGTCCGACCTTCTACGGGTTTGGCGTAGACGCAGTTTACCACTTGGATTCAGTGAAGCCGATGCCTTTAGAGGACGCACCACCGGTAGGGATCTTAGACTAGTAGGTTTGACTGGACTGCGTTCCAGCTTATTATTTTGGGTTGTAGTATATATATATTTTTGGGATTGTATAATGTTTTAAACTCTGAACTTCTGGATGGACGTTGTGACTTGTATCTATTTCCAGCTTTCCTATTTCTATCATATCTTTATCTTTCGTGCGTATCTTCCTTAGATTCATGTGATTGAGTTATATATATTCCTCTGTGCGGAGATGACAGGTACATATATATATTATGATGTTAGATTTATAGACGACCTATACAGCGTTCTACTTGCCGACACTGCGGCATAGGCTGGACGTACCCACGTGCTCGTGCCCCTAAATAGGGTGCAGTTCGTGACACATTTTTATGGTGGCCCATGCAGGTCTATGTGTCGCAACTAGGGCGATATCGTAATGGTAGTCGACTTAGAGTACTAATTATAAGCCTGCAATTAGGATATAGGATCTAGGTTATGATAGGAGTTACTCAATCACATTTTAGGAAAATTTTTGATCTTTTGATTATCATGACAACTCTTCTTGCATTTCAATTTAATTGTTCTTCTTTGAAAATATCTTATCCTGTGCCATATTGATCTTTTTACTCGAATCTATCTCCAGGATGACAATGACTCGAGCTCAGGCCGTTGGATCCGGTGCAGCACCGGAGAGGTCCGATCCTTCGTGACCTGTTTCTCCGGTTGAGGGAGTGGCAGTCCAGGAGGCTGCCCCTACTATTTACCATCCAGGTGGCAGAGGCAGCAGCACCTAGAGGTCCTTCACAGCAGGTTCAGGGGCCTAGTGTTGTCGTTCTTGAGTCTCTTCTGCCTCTACCTGCACTGCCGATAGATGCTACACAGATGTTCGCGCTTCTCTAGCAAATGGTGGAGGCACAGCGAGCACAAGCTGAGGCGTCACAGCGTCAGACAGAGGCTTTGAGGCAGAGCATGGAGAATGCTCATCAGTTGGCTATGGCAGCAGTCGAGAAGGTGGCTGTGGCTCCGGTTCAGGGCGCTCTGGCCCAGAAGCCGCATCAGCAGCAGTCGAGGCCTGGTATAGTGCTGGACTTCAAGAAGATGGTTCCTCGAGAGTTCAAGGGAACCGAGGACATCCTTTACGTTGATGATTGGCTAGAGGACATGGAGAGGAGCCTGGAGCTGGCGGAGATCCCGAAGAGGCTGTGGGTATTAGCAGCGGTGAGCCAGTTCTTCGATATTGCGTTGACCTGGAACTGCACAAACCCTCGGGCATATGTTAGAGGGCTGACTTGGGAGAACTTTCGGAGGATATTTAAGGAAAATTTCTATCCTAATGTAGCTCTCAGCGCGTTGGAGGGCCAGTTTGCAGGGCTAGTCCAGGGGAACTCGTCGGTGGACGAGTATGCGGCAGAGTTCTTCCGCCTGAGCCGATTCGCCCCAGGGATAGTTCAGGATGAGGGAGAGAAGCCCTGCAAGTTCAAGAGGGGCCTAATCCATGTTGTTCGTTCTCGCACATCTGGGCGTCGTGAGGCGACTTTTGAATAGATTCTGATGGATGATCAGATAGCGGAGGAGGACTACGGTCTTAGGCCCAAGAGAAGCGATGATGCTTTGGGAGCTAGTTCTAGTACGGGCTCGGCAAAGCGTCCCCACATTCAGCAGAGGCCGTTCCAGCAGCCTCAGTTTCAGCAGCATCAGGCACCAGCACGTGTCCATCAGTAGCAGGGACAGAGGCAGGTTCCTCAGTATGCTTATTGTGGGAAGCCGGGGCACACCCGAAAGGCCTGTAGGAGGAGGTTGGGCGTTTGCCTGTTCTGTGGAGCTTTCGACCATCAGCTGAAGACTTGCCCTGTTCGTGCAGCCAAGAGAAGTCAGGACAGAGCACCACCTGCTAGAGCTCCAGCTGGACCTGCAATTCAGCCGAGGGGCCCGCCACTTCAGACGAAGCAGCGTCATTTTTTCCCAGCATCAGAGGGGAGCACCTCAGGGAAGAGCATTCGCACTAGCAGCAGAGGAGGCTGAGCCCGTAGCAGATGTCATGGCAGGTTCTGTTCTTCTCGATTCATTTCTTGCATTTGTCTTATTTGACTCTGGTGCTGCGCACAGTTTTGTGTCTGTATCTTTTGCTCTTAGGCACAATATTATTACTGAATCCTTGGATAGGACTTACAAGATTATGACTGGGGAAGGTATTATTCTAGTCAATAATATTTGCAAGGGACGGAGTGTTACACTAGGAGGACGGGAATTGAGTACGTGTTTGCTCGTAATGCCACTTTCGAGCTATGATATAGTACTCGGTATAGATTGTTGAGTAGGTACCATGCTAGTATAGATTGCAGGGGAGGCAGGGTTTTGTTTAGGCTGCCCGGAGAGCCAGAGTTTGAGTTTGCTAGGGGAGCAGCTAAGCCGGAAGATGGTTTCTGTGGAGCCTTGTTGGCGGGGCAGGATTTGCCACATCCATTGATACCAGAGTTCTTGGATGTTTCCCCGAGGAGTTGTTGGGATACCGCCCGACCGAGATATTGAGTTCTCTATAGACTTGGTGTCGGGCGCTGAGCCTATTTCACAGTACGTCTATAGAGTCAACAACAGCGAGTTGGCAGAACTGAAGAAGCAGGTCGACGAGCTGCAGGGGGTTTCATCAGATCCAATTCTTCACCTTGGGGCGCACCTGTTCTATTTGTACCGAAGAAGGATGGTACGGTACGCATGTGTATCGATTACAGAGCGCTCAATAACCTCACTATCAAGAACAAGTACCCGTTGCCAAGGATTAACGACTTGTTCGATCAGTTGAGCGATGCAAAGGTATTTTCGAAGATAGACTTGAGGTCCGGTTACCCTCAGCTAAGGGTAAAGTGGGAAGACATTCCGAAGACAGCTTTTCGGACTCGATATGGCCAGTACGAGTTTACTGTTATGTCATTTGGGTTGACCAATACCCCAGCAGTGTTCATGAACTTGATGAACAAGGTATTTCATCAATACCTAGTCAGGTTCATGGTGGTCTTCAAAGATGACATCTTGGTCTACTCGAAGACGTCGGAGGAGCATGAAGAGCACCTGCAGATTGTGTTAGAGACCCTCAGGAAGGAGCAACTCTACAGGAAGCTGTCGAAGTGTGAGTTTTCCTGGAGCAGATAGAGTTCTTGGGTCATGTTGTGACCGAGCACGGGATCTCAGTGGACCAGAAGAAGGTTTCAGTAGTGGAGGCTTGGTCTACACCCAGTTCTGTCGTCGAGATTTGGAGCTTTCTAGGTCTAGCAGGCTATTACCAAAAGTTCGTCCAGGACTTCTCTTGGATTACAGAGCCAAAGACTAGACTTACCAGGAAGGACGTGGAGTTCGTCTGGACTGAGAAGTGTTAGGCTGCCTTCGATGAGCTAAAGAAGAGGTTGACCTCAGCTCCTATCTTGAAGTTGCCTTCTCGGACTGGTGGTTTCACGATCTACAGTGACGCTTCTGGAAAGGGTTTGGTTGCGTTCTTCAGCAGCACAGGAAGGTGATTGCCTATGCATCTAGGTAGTTATGTCATCATGAGAAGAAATACCCTACCTACGATCTGTAGTTGGCAGCTGTTATCTTTGCCTTGAAGTTGTGGAAGCATTACTTGTACGGAGAGTGAGTTGAGATCATCATGGATCACAAGAGCTTGAAGTACGTGTTCACCCAGAAGGAGTTGAACGCGACAGAGACGGTAGCTCGAGCTGATAAAGGACTTCGATATCTTATTGTAGTACTATCCAGGTAAGGCCAATGTAGTTGCAAATGCCTTGAGTAGGTATCCAGTCGCTATGTATTTGACGACAGATCGTCATCTTTTGGCTGATCTGGATAGTTTGGGTATCGACATGATTGTTTCGGGCATGGAGATTCAGATGTGGGGCTTACAAATTCAGTCTAAGTTGATGGACAGAGTCAGATCAGCGTAGTAATGATGTTGCCCTGAGGAGCATCAGGGAGCAGGTGCGGGCAGGTTTGCTCGATGATTTCTCTATAGCCGAGGATGGGTCGCTGAGGCACGGTGCTAGATTGTGCGTTCCGAGTGGAGAGCTTCGGAAGGAGGTTCTTCAGGAAGCGCATCGCTCTCAGTACTCTATGCATTCTGGAGCCAACAAGATGTACAAAGACCTGAGAGAGCACGTATAGTGGTATGGCATGAAGCGAGATATAGCTCAGTTTGTATCTCGCTCCTTATCTCTTCGAGCCTTGAGGTATTATTTGTTTGTTTCTTGCTTGTCTTTCCTGTACTAGTTTTCTCTAATTTCGAGGACGAATTTTTTTTATGAGGGTAGATTCGTCACCTCCAATTTTCAAAACTGTGGGCAAATTTGTTATTTTCAATATTCTAATATTTTTGTGAATATTTATTTATTAATATTGTGTTTCGGGATTTTATTTGATCGGGTTTGAGTTTTGTCTCATTTCGACTTGTGTTAGTAACCCAGGTCAGTTTTGGACCCAACTGGACCCGACCAACTTATCATGACCAAACCCAGATATTTATATTTGACTAATCCTATTTGATTTTAGTGGGATTAGGGATTAGAATTAGATTTAGAACTTGGAATTAGGAGTTTCTAATTTATCATTTTGACCCCAACTCAAAACTATTATATTCTTTAACTTGGAGGGCATTTTGGTAAATTTTCAAATGCCCCCAAACCCTCCAAAGGGTGGCTGGCCAGATTTCACCCCTATTCTTCTCATTTTCAAGAAACTCTCTCTCTCTTTCTCTCTCTCTCTCTCTCCTCTCTCTCTCTCTCTCTCTCTCTCTCTTTCTCTCTCTCTCTCTCTCTCTCTCTCTCTCTCTCTCTCTCTCTCCACTTCAATCATTCCACAAAAATCCCTTTCTTTTTCCTTTGCATTTTAAGCTCAAATGGTAAGTAAATCTCTTCTAATTCTTCTCCATAATCTATCTCTCTCTAATCTTAGTGATAACCCTTATTTGTCTCTCATTTGTGGTTTTGATCTAGGTAGATCTAGCTTGGTGGTGGTGGAAGCATAGATTTTGTGCTTGACCTAAAAAGAAGTCTTTTCGAACTTTTTCTTGGGATTCCAACTCCCAAGAGGTAAACCCTCACTCTATCCTTTTTAATTACTTCTAGTTAGTGTCATTTGCATATTAGAGGATGTCTGAGGTGTAGGATAATCCATTAGAAGAGGTTTGAACCCATTGGACTCAATTTGGGACTTTTGGCTTAGGTTTAGTGCCAAATTTGGGGAAAACTCTAAATTGACATGTTTGGGTGTTGCCCCTAGCCTAATTAGAACTAATTAGGTTAGTTTTGGATGAGATGAGGCATGGTACATGTCCATATTTGGATACGTGGGGTCGTTTCGCGAGAAATCATAAAAATAGACTTTTTCGGTGTTTTCGGGTTCCAACACTGAGTTGACTTTTTGTACCGACACTAAAATCGGCAAGTTAGCACTTAGAATAGGTCTTAATCATTATTTAGAACTCGTGAATAAGTTTGGGAATCCGGATATGTATGGTGCCCGTATCGTGCGGTATCGCGAATCGGACACCCCGGAGTCGCCAGAATGGCCATTTGGCCATTCGGGCCTCGTTTCTCTCATTTTTGCTCGCTGCGCGACTTAGATCGCTTATGTGGGGTACGTGTCTAAGCCCTAGAGGTAGAATTGCGAGAATTGGGTATCGATATGTTTCGGGATATTTTTGGATATATATAAATGTTAGTGTTAGTGTTGTGTGTGTGTGTGTGTGTGTGTGGGGGGGGGGTGTGTGTGTGTGTGTATATTCTATAATATATATATATATATAATATATATATATATATATATATATATATATATATATATCTGTGTGTGTGGTGTGTGTGTGTGTGTGTGTGTGTGTGTGTGTGTGTG
>JANAVB010004797.1:37500-117273 GCA_029216955.1 Iris pallida | reverse complement strand
ACCCCACACTGGTCTCCTATGCTAAAGTCATCATTTGGCTAGGTGTCCAGTCAGAAAGTCGTATGCACCACTAGTGTTTTAGTGTTTAACTTAGTGTAAAAACTAAGTTATGTGTTATTCTACAAGTGACGAGTCACCAGGCATCTATAGCATTTTTATCGCTACTTTGCTTTGCTAAAGGCAAGTACTTCTACAAACTTTACATACTGCTATAACCATAAACTGTGATTTCCAACCATGTTAAATGCTGATCCTTGGGGTAGCAAGTTAAAACTTCACTGTTGTATTACTTTCAGTCTCTACCATGTTAGGACAGTTTTATCTCATGTTTAACAACGGGTTAAGGGGAAACTGAGTAGTGACGTGATCATGCCCCCTTCTCCATAGGTATTATCGAGCACTGTTACATTCTATTGTGTACTTTGTCGTATGTCTGATCGTTTGTGTATGGAATACACCGATGCCGTTAAGGGTACGTATGTACACTTCAGAAATTGATATGTACCACTGTATATCCTGATTACCTATTGACTGATCACTCACCTACTACAGTTTCAAACTTTAAAACAAATAATTATTGCCATGATGAAATGTATCTAAAACTGGATAAACATGATATGTCATATTACTTCTTTTCATCACATGATCAGTATTATATGTTTGTTAGATTCAGTACTTGCTCCCGTCCTGACAGGATAACGTTGTAGGTATACTTACTGAGGAGGAGTGCTCTGTGACTCATATTATGGAGTTACTGCCGAGGACCAGGCTTTGTCTACGAGGATGTACCTGCGGGGAAACTCGTCTAGTGTTATTTACATTTTGGACTTTGAGAGTAGTCATGTATTAGACTATATATTTTATGACTGGACCTGTATCCAGCTTTATTTTTGGACTTGTACTTGGACTACTATATACGAGATGATTTGTGTTTGAAATATTTACGACTCTTTATTACTTATAGAACTGTTAGCACATTTTAGTCTTATCTGTTATCTTTAGAACAGCTTACTACGCTTTATCTCAAGCGTAGGCTGGACATGACTCGGCCCGGCCCAACAATTGGGTAGCAGCGTGACAATAACCATGAGTAGTATATCATGTTAGTAGAACTGCCATGATGATAACTTAGGATAGCTTGGTTCGATACCGGTTTACGACATATCAGACAACTCGGACGGGTCATCCACACCTCCGAGGACATGAGCACGACTCACATGTAGAAAATTGTTCCCATATGCCCCGTGTATGACTCGTGGTCGGGTATCGGCTTTGGCTAACTATGTCTGTGACTCTGCTTGTGGCTTGGATTGTGACTCTGGGTCTTGATGCGCCCTGTGTGGCAGTTCTTGTTGAATGTGTTGGCTTGGCATCCAGTACGCATCGTAGTGCTGCTAGAGGCCGAGACTTAGTGTTCTCGGCTTTGGTTTGGTTTCCAGTACGCATGGTAGCGCTGCTGGAAGCTGAGACTTAGTGTTCTCAGCCTGCGATTCTGCGGCGGGTTGCGCCGAGTGGATTTAGCCCCAATTTGCTGGGAGCTCCCGTCCAGAATACAGAGGAGACTCTGCCAAATTTTTCTAGAATTCTCGGTCGGGAATTTAGTTCAAAAAATTAGGCAGAACCATTCCTCTGGTTTGCTAACCTAGACTCATGCTTACTTATTTTGGATATAGTAGTCTGATTCCAGTACTTGCTAGGTAGACTCTTAACTAGATTAGTCGCCTAGCTCTTGACCTGTCTTGTCCGTCGAATGGCGTAAGGAGAGTTGTTCCACCCGGAAGACGGTCTGCAACCCTGGTCCTTGTTTGGTTTAAGGGTTGTGGATCTGCTCCAGAGCGGTTCATGCAATCCTTGCCACTTTTTCGGCGGCATTTAATTAATATATTCTTGTCCCCTGACCATTCATTCTAGGAGTTATCCTAGTCTAGCTAGATAGGGCTGATAGTTGTCCTATGTATCGGGATTTGTGATTTTTGGATATATCTGAGGGTTGAGTATTATGGAGAGTATGATCTCGAGATATTGATTGATAGACTCATGTGGATTCTTGGATAGTGTCACTATTTCTTTTGATGATGTTCTAATTTGATCATATATGACTATGTGGATTCTTGGATTTTGATGATCGCAAATATTTTGCGGAACGAGGAGAATATCGAGGGTATTATTATATGATTTTTACTCGACTTCCCAAGCGCCCAAAACCTGATTTGTTTGCTATATCTCGGTGGTGGTAAGACTTATTTGCTGATAGCTTGTGATCATCGATTCAGAGCATTCTTGTGAGCCAGAGGGCCTAGCATTGTTTATAGTAATGAGCTTGGTATTTGGTGATTGTCTTTCTTGACGTGATATTCACTCCATCATGGATGGGAGACTCCTGATAGATTGATCCGATGGATAGACCGACTTGATGATTAGAGCTATAGGCTCCCTTGTATACTTGATGGAATATTATAGTAGAGGTTCTGATCTTGTGCTTGACCTGATATCCATGCCACGATGTGGGCAAATGATTTTATGTGACTAACAAATTTGTCCTTGTTTTTGACAAGACTACTTGTATCCGTGCTATAAGTCCAGCTTACCCTTTGAGGTACTGGACCTGATTTTGCACTGCGGTGCCCCTTGTCTACTGGCACTTGAGGTGCTACTTCCATGATTATATGGCATTGCGATGCCATCTTGATATTCTAGCTATATTATATGATTACCTGTACGGGTACCTTAGTAGTTGGCTTTTAGTCTTAGCGTGGTCAGGATTGCTTGCTTACTCGTTGCATGACACTAAGGATGGATCACAACTGGAACTATAGGTGCCGATGTTGATTCTTACTTAGTATTTTTGTACTGAGGTACGACATCTAGGAGGATGATCATGTGACCACGGCATGTGATTCTGGATAAATGTATGGATAATCTAGGCAACTTAAACTGGTATAAGCATTGGGAGGAAATGGAATCTCGAGATCGTGCAGTACTAGCTGCTTCCTCGACATCTAGTCATGGAGTGCAGGCTGGCTGCTACGGATAGTGTTACCGTCCGTTTTAGAGGATGGCAGTATCCGGCTATAACACCCAGTTTTCCAGAAGAGGGTAATTTTGAAATTTTGTAATTATAATTATTATTTAATGATATTTATTTCATATTAAGATTTTTAGTGATTTTTAATTATTTCTAAACTATTTAAATTCATGACTTGTGATTTATGGTGTTTTGCTAGTGAACAGTAGAGACTACCTACCCTAGAGCCTAGCCATATGATTAGGGTATTTAGACATTTTTGGGGTTATTTGATTTTAATAGAATTTATTTGAATTTATGGGAATTTTAGGAATTATTTTGGAATTGTTTAGATTAGGTTGACTTTGACTAGTCTTGACTCTTGTAGACAAACCTAGGAACTAACCCTAGTTAGTTGGACTTGGTTAGGCTAAGTGACTCTAGTATAACCTAGCATGACTTAAGTTAGTGGGTTTAGATTCATTAGAAATTGACTTAAAGAATTAGGAACTAAATGGGTTGAGAAATGACTTGTGGTTTCACAAGTCATTTTGTGACTTAACCTAATAGGACTAGCCAACCTAGTTCAAACCCTAACCTAGCCCATCATGGCCAGCCACCACTAGTTAACCTAGGGATTCCCCCACTATAAAACCCCTCCTAAAATCTAGGGCTAGCCTCCCTTCCTTAGGAATTTCATTTCAAGAAGAAAGAGGTGAGTTCCTATCTTTATAAATTCATTATAAATCCATTTTAGGTCTTTTTTCTCCCAAACTAGTTGCATTAGATCCTAATATCATTATTCTTGCTGTTGGTATTGATTGTTTGCAGGAAGGAAATAATTTGTAGGATTTTGGTGGTTTGAGGAAATCATTCCACTTGGGGCTTTTTCACCCATTGTTCATCAATAGGTAACTTTCCCATTTCTCCATGGATTTTCGATTTCCCTTCATCAATAAGAAGCCATAAGGGTCCCCTAAGAGTCTGGATAGGATTCGTATCGGGTGTCATGGGTTTCGTGTCCGTTCTGGACACGTATCAGTCCATGTGCATGACTGTTTGTCGAAATACCTCAAAGGACATTTCGACATGATTTTAGGATTCTATTTGAATAGGAATTAGGGTTTTAGTCTCGCTTACGTGTTTCCTGTGTTCTGAGCGTGTATTAGTGTCGTGTAGAGTCCCCACAGACACGCGGACACGCGGTTGCACGCGCGCGCGCGCGGGCAGGAAACTTGCCCTGCTACTCGGGGCTGTTTTCTCCTTGTACATGCCACTTTGGCCATTGAAACTTGACATACACGTTGTGTCCATGACTGACACGAGGCTCCTCGAGTTACACGAGTCCTCGTATCGTGTCGGACACGTATTCGTGCGTGCACTGTGCGTGCGCTGTGCGCGTGCAGTGTGATAGTTGGTTCTCTGTATTTTATTTCATTTTAATGTTTTAAACTGTGGTTTAATTGATTAATTAGATCCTATATATGTAGTGTAATCTCTGTTACATTAGGTTACATGATTGAATTAGGGAATATTGGATTCAAATTGGGTTGGTTACATGTTTCATGATACTGTTCTGATACTTAATATTTTCAGTGTATTCCAAATTCTTAAACCTCAGTTTTCTTGCTGATTATTCACTGTTATATACCCCCACATAATTGTTAGCTTAAGTTAATGCAATGTTTACATTCGATTGATCTTATGGTATTGAAAATAGGATTTTTGGTTAATGTGTGGTTTTCGAAATCTGTTTAACTGAGATTACTTACTTTGTATTAAACTGAATTGGGAGTTTGAAATTGGCTTTGACATTATGGTTGATTCTTTTAGGACTGAATGTGTCCTAAACTGTGTTACTTTCCAGTTTTTCCTTTTTCCTGAGAAATCATTGGACTGTTTGGGTTCCCATGTTGAACCTGAGAATGGAGGCAGGGAGGTTGATGTATGGGATAGCTACTGTCCAGTTTGCAATTGTTGTAGTAAAAACCTGGATCGAATTCCTATCCCCAGGATCATACAACCTGAGTTATTGATTTGAGTTCACTGTGCACACATACAACTGACACTGTTTTGAGTTTAGTATGTTTAGACTGTACATTGGTTTTCCTTTTGTACTTGATAACTGTTTTCATTTCCTTTCCTAACTATTTAACCTGAGTTTGCCTTTATTATTGAATGGGATTCGAATTTCAGTGAGGCCTATGTAGGTTTTAATGTTTGAATTCCTTTTCCTTTTCCTGAGAACCTGAGACTTCACTTAGTAATTTAATGTTGGATGATAACCTGAGATTGCAGTTCACTGTCATATTTTCCTGCACACTGTATATAAACATATATTCCTGTCATGCATTCCTACACCATTGTAATATCAAATCACCTAACTTCCATTCCTGCAAACTATCTTGATTCCCATAGTTTCTTAAATACCAAATTGATTTCCTATCTTTAAAACTGAATGGTATTGATACAATTCTTAATTCCTGAGCTGTTCTTCCCTTAACTGAGAATGAATTACTGTTTTCCTAATTTCATATTATACTACACTGTCATGTTTTCCATTTCACAGTTTACCTATGGTTGTTTACTAATTTCCCTTCCTTGGCAATCACTGATTGCTTTCACTGTTAATTCCTAAGCTGTTAATGGAATTGATAGCTTAACTGAGATTTGGTTTATGTTTTGAATTGGTGGATATTAAATTTAGGATTTCGATTTACATGGAATATTAGCCTTGAGTTGGTTCTAATGTATTGACATTGACACATTTCGCCATGATTAGCCTATCTTCTCACTGTTAGCTACAATTTCCTGACATTGCATACATATATTTTTTTTACACTGAAATTGAGAACTGAAAAACTTGTTTTTCTTTTCACTTAACTGATTTTGATTCCTTCCATTTCAAAGTTGCTGTGGACTGATTTGAATGAATGTATTATTCCTTGGTCAATGATTTCATGATTGTTCTATTATATTCGAATTTTATTGTTCATTACCCTTTTTCCCAAATTACTGAAACCTTTTCATGCAGTCCTATTTTTCCTGTTTTCTTTCCAGTTTTCTCTATGAACTTTGACATCAAATTTGATCCATTTCTTCACTATTAATAGCATGTTTTTAAAACTCTAATGAAAGCACCTATAGGTTTACTAATAGTATGTGAAATCTGGAATGCCTATGGCTGAGATATTGATGTTATGTATTAGGAGACTATTTTGGACTGTGAAGCTGATTTTGGGTTAACTCTTCTAACTGAGTTATGGGTTTTCTTCACTGTTTTGTTCACACATTATGCACACACCCTTGCCACTGTTTTCCCATTCATTGTATCATCCTCACACTCTCTCAAGCCTCACTTCATCACACATTCACACACACACACCTTCATTTCTTGACACTCTAGCTTAGTACACACGCACACATACACTTGTAGCTCACTGTTTTCACTCTTGAAGCCACACACACACATTTGTAAACCCTTTACACACACAGTTCAGTTTCACTCATACACACATTACACTCCTGTCAACACATTCCTCCTCTGTCCACACACACACATATTGTATCCTATATATAAGCATATAGATAATTCCTAATATATGTATGTGTATGATTATATATATGTATATGTGGGTCTATAGCTATAATAGCCTAATTATATATGTGTGGTGGTAGAGTAGCTTATGGGATCTCTAGATAGTTGATAGCTCATGTGCTAGGCACATGCCTATATGTATATAAGTATATACATATACCTTCATGTGTGATAAGTGTTATAGGTATATATGTGATATTGGCCTATGTGTGTCTATTAGACTAGTGGGAGCCTAGTTAGACTTGTTAGACCTAGATAGTTGAGTCTAGACTATTTTGACCATAGTTGACCTAGTTTGACTAGTATAGTTGACTGAAGTTGACCAAGAGTTGACTTTGGTCTAGATCGACCTAGAATCATGTAGAATGCATAGTAGGACTTCATTATATCATTTTAGACTTGTTGTGACCTGTGCTGTTCTGATTAGGAGCCAGACACCTCTCTTCGGACAGTACATTTACTTCAGACATTCAGATACGAGGCGAGTACATTCTCTGATCATTTCATATCCTGCTTAGAATTATTTTTTTGTATTAAATTACTTTAATTGATACTGGCACGTTGGTCACACGGATTAGGACAATATGGATCCCACCCTGAGATGTTATCCCTTCAGGGAGCATCGGGTACTCTATGTTCTGTGCGTTTCACTTACATAGCGTATCATATGCTTCTTTGGTTCTTTGATTACTTGTGACATATACCCTTATGATCACAGAGTCTCCTAGAATCTCTTATCCCATTTACTGGGTATCCTAGAATCTCTTATCCCATTTACTGGGTATCCTAGAGTCTCCTAGAATCCCCATTTTTGGGACTACTATGTACCACCCTTCGGGGGTTATTACATAGAATCATAACATAATCTGGTTGAATCCTTGTGTATTAATTGGGGGTACGGGGGAGTATAAATAGCCATGTGAACAATTCCAAAGTAGAATAGCCATGTACGCCTCTTTAGTATAGCCATGTACAATCAAGCCGTTCACATGTCGACTTTGTGCTCTAAATCACTAGTCACTGGTAGCTCTTTACTTATAGTAGATATTTCTATTACAGTTCTCTCTCTCTATTTACCTACTGTATTTCTTCAGTGTCTATATCTTACTTTACTGCATGATTATATTTCTAACCTGCTATGAACTATTGATTGTACTATACTCGCTCCTGTCCTGACTGGACCTGTTGAAAATATTACAGAGGACGAGAAGGAGGCCTGGGAGGATACCTTCTTCGGGACAGCTCTAGCTGAGGACATCACCCCACTGCTTAGACTAGTTTAGTTAGGCCTTATCTTATTTTCATGTTGTCTTGAGACTGTTTAGCTAGACTTTACTTCTGTTCAGAGATGTTGAGTTGTGTATATTCTTTCATATTCAGTAGCTGAGATATGTACTCTGGATATTTGCTGGGATATTATCTTAGTCTATTCTATCTTCTGTATTTTCTTGAGTTCTATATCTTATCGTGCTTTCTTCTTCCTTAGTTGTGATTGAGTTCATTTACTGCTTTGTTTTATATTGAGAGATGTATACTGACCTAGGACAGCGTTCTACCGCCGACACTGCAGCGTAGGCTGGGCGTTGTGACGTTCTCGTACCCTCACAGTGGGTGCGGGTCGTGACACGTTTTTAGTGGTGGCCCATGCAGGTCGAGTTTATGTAGTGGTATTCGAACTAGAGTACCACTACAGCCTGCAGTAGGATTAGGATACATGTTTTGAAGGTACTCAATTACTGTTAGGATTCTTTGAAAGATTCCTGGGACGTGTCACGACCCGGTCCCAATTACTTGGGTCGAATCGGATCATGCCCAGCCTGCACCGCTGTTGAGACGGCGGCAGTAAGCTGTATCACTCATGCAGGTAAATAAAACAACACAGTCTAATTGCCACAACTTTAATAATTCGAATAGTTTTAAAAAAAATTTACAATAAAAAGAAAGATACATCTGAGATACATTATTTCCACAAACATTCATGAATTATAAAAAAAGAAGAAAAATCTAGGCAACCAGCTCATCAGTCTCGAGATCATCGTCCTCTAGTTGGGACCTCGGGAAATATTGCGGAACAAAGCCTCATCAGTGATACCTAAAATGTTGGGTCTCCAGTCAGGAGGGAGCAAAGTACAATTTATGCTAATTTGACAATTAAAATAATAATAGAATCATGCACTTTTAAACAATTTTGAAAATCAACTAAGCAGTTACAGTTTTAAAACAGTTACAGTTCTGTGATGTGAATAGGCAATGAATATGACCGGCTTGGGTTGTACAGTTGTATCCTATTGATACGATATGGCTTATCCCCGTGTGTATGAGGGGTAAGCTAACACAGTCAGTATACTACTTTGGATGTGGTCATACTCATTACACTACTCCCCCAGTCCCCAATAGTTACAGTAGTTACAGTCAGTGCTCTCAGAGAGAGTTCCGTGTTGCATCGTGGTTTAAACTTGCATTAAAACGATTACTAAATAATTGTAAACTAACTAAAAATGTACTTGCCTTTGTTTTATTGACTGGATTCGTTTGTTAATTTTGGGTTGATGCTAGTACAGTCCTCGAAACCCTACAATTGAGAATTTGACTCAGATTCCAGGTTAACCAATCTAGCTACGCTAGTTGAAATCTCTATTTCCGTCCTAGTCCAATTTTAATTCTTTAATTAACCAAACACAAAAAAATACGATTTATCGTGCGTTGATTTAATACGAGGGAAAAATGTCATTTTTAACTTTGAATTCGGAAAACATCATCGCTGCCAGATTATTTATGAAAACTTGGTAATTTTTATAAATATAAATATAAAGCTAATTTTCTTATTTAGTGAGAAATACGTGACTTTTAATTATTAACAAACTTGTCAATTTAGGTGAGAAAATATTAATTAATTTTATACGAAAATACTTTTTAGTCAATTTAATCGTTAAATATTAAAAACTTGCAAAACCAGAAAATGACAAGAAAATCTAAGCTATTACAGTCACAGACCACAGCCAGCTGGACTTATGTCCATTACAATTTATTTACATAAATTGAAATAAGACAAACCGTCGTTAGTCTTAAACTGAAATATTAAATAAATATAAATAGAAATTAAATATAAAAATAAAAGTAAATTATAAGTCTCAGATATGGTCCGATCCTCATCTTGGCTAATTGCCTCAACGTCCGGGCGGGGCCGGTTTCGTTTGCACTTAGCCGGGTCCATTGACCGATACGGTCGTCTCCCAAAATCAAATATCAAATAAAACTCCGAAATCATTTTAAATTCATTTTAAAAATAATTCAGGATTTACGGAAAAATCGGACAGCATCTCCTCTGTTTTTGGTCAACCCAAAAACTGGGAATTGGCGCCGATAATTTCCTGCAAATCCCAAACCAGGGAAAAACCCGAATTTATATAAATATAAAGTCCACAACCGATCCACAGAATAATCGGGACGACCCGAAATAATTTCGGAAGTCCGATTCCAATCCACAAATCACAGAACGTTCCCGGAAAAATTCGGAAAGCTAAAACATACCAAAAATCCATTCCCGAAATATTTCGGGAATCCAATATAATTCACAGGACCTTTTCGAAAGTCCCGAAAAATTACAACGTCGCTAAAATCGAATTCCCAAAGGGAATCGGGGACCATTTCATCATCGACTAAAATAATAAAATGAGCGGGACAGGGGGTTATACCTCGGATTGCTCGGCTAGAGCTCTCAGATGAATAATAGAAAAAAAATGGTCCAGAACAGCGAATAAATCCCCGAAGTAGCGCTGGAACCAGCGTCGTCGAAGCAACGCCGAAAAACTCAGAAACTAGGGCACGACAGGGAGGTGCTGGCCAAATAGAACTGACCAGGGGCGCTGCGACGAAGGGCAGCGTCGATCCGCAGGTTCTGACACGGGGAACAGACACGAGCCAGGGAACGCCGAAGGGGTTGCCGAGAGAAGCTCGGCGGGGAACAGCAGGGGAAACAGCGGGGAAAAACTCGCCAAAGGGGGCAGCAGGCCACAGGCTGCCGGGGCGCGCTGTTGCGGTTGTCGAGGGGAGCTCGGCGGGGAGACGGGCGACGTCGACGTCGGAGGGAGCCGACGGGACAGCGGGTCGACGGTCGGCCGCGCAAAGGGGCGGCTCCGCTGGAGTGGGGTCGCCGGAGTCGGGGCTTGGCCGCGGGAAGAGGTCGGCCAGAGGGGCACGCTGGGACAGAGTCGGGCCCGGGCGCGGCAGGGCCAGGGGTCGCCGGCGGCGGCTCGCGGGACGAAAGGGGGATGGGACGGTCGGCGGAGGGCGCGGGCTCCGCTGGGGGCGCGGCGTCGGGTCGGACGCCGGAGAGGTCGCGCGCCGGGGAGAAGCGCCGGGGCAGGCGCTGGAGGCGGGGCGTCTGCGTTGGCCGAAGGGTCTAGGCCGCGGGAGTTGCTCGGATCCGCGGGTGAGGGGGCGCCGACGAGTTTCGGGAAGAAGAGGGGGTTTCGTCGGGTGAAAAGTGGTGAAGAGATGAGTGAGGTGAAATTGTTCCTAAGTAGAGAAGAAAGGAAAAGAGTGTTCTGTAGGGGGAGTTGTTGAGAAAGGGGCGTTATAAGGAGGTGGAGAGTTGTGGTAGTGGTGAATGGGAGAGTAATGGGGAAGTTAAGAATGTGAAACGAGGGGTTGCTCTTAAGGAAAGAAGTGGGTGATGGGTTAGTGGTGTGGAGAGGAGAACGTGTAGCAAAGAGGGGAGAAAAAATAGGGTGAGGTGACTTGAACGAGTAATGGGTTGCTGGTCCTTCGGGACCAGCTCAATTATATTTTATTATTATTATTATTATTATTTTTATTAATAGTTAACCAAGTCAAAAACCAGATTTAAAAGAAAATAGGATTTGGGTTTGGGCTCAGGCCTGGGTCTGGGTTCGGACTTGGGTCTGGGTCTGAAATCCAAAAGTCCATGTTATTTATTATTTTCGAAATCCTTTTCACTCAAAAATATTTAATAATAATATTAATAATAATTTTACTAATAATAATAATAATAAAACACTACTATTATTGAATTACAAAACATGGGTTTCACAATCTTCCCTCCTTAGAAAATTTCGTCCTCGAAATTAAAGGCAGGGTAGGAGAATCAAACAGGTACGGGTACTACACTCGTAACTCAGGTCCAACAATAAGAATTTCCAAGGCAGTCATGGATGAGACGGTTTAGGGACAAGTTTCATTTATGATATCATCCATGCAGAAAAATACAAAAGCGAACCAAAGTACACGAGGTTGATCAGACCATCATGCACCGGTCCTGATTAGACAATATATTAGTGGGTGCACCCAATAAAATACTGTCATGATCAAGCTCGATAAAGAAATAGCTTGCAACACTAGGCTATCTTAGCAACATCAATCAAGTTTAGAACGAAAAGATAAGAAATAGAAGTTATGTGATGGCTCAAATTCTGATCTTCTTCTCACCTCTGACTATGCTTGCAACTGGTTTCTCTGGCTCTGAAAGGTTGAGTCCAATCTTCAGCTCTGAATTATCCAAAATATGACTCGGATCCGAAATACAGCGTCTGAGTTGTGATACGTAGAAGATGTTGCACATTCTCAAGATTAGCTGGTAGAGCTAATCGGTACGCTACTTTTCCAATTCGTCTTAAAACTTCAAATGGCCCGATGTACCTGGCCTCAATTTTTCTGCTCTGTCAAAACTGATCGTTCCTCTGTTATGAGAAATCTTCACAAAGACACTATCTCTCTCTTCAAACTCCAGTGGTCGACGACTGCTATCTGCCCCATGCTTCTGTCTGTCTTGGGCAATCCTGAGCTTGTCTCTAATTAGTCACCATCTCAGGTCTCAGCAATATTCTTTTTCCTACTTTGTCCATGCAAGTGATGTACGGCAATGACGTCCATAGAGTGCTTCAAATGGTGTTATACCAATTCCAGCTTGGTAACTGTTGTTGCAAGAGAACTCCACCAAATGCATTTGGTCTTCCCAAGACCCTCCAAATTCTAAGACACAAAATCTCAATATATCTTCAAGCGTCTGGATTGACCTCTCTGATTGCTCGTCCCTCGGTACTCTATGAATCTGGTAAATATGCCGCATGTACAATGCCTCCAACTTCTCCGTGGATAGATCAACCTTGAAGGGGATAAAGTAAACTAACTTAGTCAGTCGGTCCAAAATAATCCAAATGGTGTTCTTCCCTCCTTGGAATCAAGGTAATCCTGACACATAGTCCATCGTTATGTGCTTCTACTTCCGGTCCGGAATGCCCAACGACTGTAGAAGTCCTGCGGGTCTCTGTCGGCTAGCCTTCACTTGTTAACAAATTAAACATCTAACCTCAATTCTGAATACATCCTTCTTCATTCCATACTACCCAACAATAGTATGCATATCCCAATACGTCTTGCTAGGATGTATAGAATACTGGTGCGCTTCTTGCATTAGCTTGTTCTTGTTCCTCAGTTCGCCAGATAGTACATAAAGTCTTGTACCATTCTTCAGAGCTCCATTATTGGCGATTTGAGAAACCCTCAAATGTTCCTGCCAACACTTGATCTCTAAGTTTGCAAAGTGTCTTGAAACTGAGTCTCCTTAACTTTGTCCATCAGACCCGAGCTCATTTGCATCTTCATCAACACTGAATCAGCATCCAGCTTCTTCCTTCCATTTCCAGGTAGTATAATCTCCAGTCCAAACTTCTCGATATCTTCTAGCAGGTGCTAGTCCTTGGTTAAGAACTTCGCCATCAGTATCGACTAAATGCATCAGCGACCACATTAGCTTTACCCTGATGATACTGCAAGTCGATGTTGAAATCCTTCATCAACTCCAGCCATCTCCTTAGTCTCTTATTCAACTCCTTCTGAGTGAAAACATATTTCAAACTTTTGGGGTCTGTAATTATTTCCACTCCCTTTCCATAAAGATAATGTTTCCATAGCTTCAAAGCAAAGATAACCGCATTAAGCTCCAGATCATGTGTGAGGTAGTTCTTCTCATGAGTCCGTAATTGTCTAGATATGTAAGCAATTATTTTTCCATATTATTAAAGAACGCAACTCAGTCCTTTATCAGAGGCATCATTGTAGATTGAGAAACCACCGGTTCCTGTGGGTAGCGCTAGTATCGGTGCTGTCTCTTTTCAGTTCCTTAAATGATGCCTGGCAAGCATTCCGTCCATATGAACTCTTCGTTCTTCCTGGTAAGCTTCGTCATTGGCTCCGCAATCTTGGAAAAACCCTTTACGAACTTCCGTAGATATGCCAGCTAAACCTTCTGATTTCAACAACTGATCTTGGGGTGCTCCACTTCTTGATAACAACATTCTTCTTAGGATCTACCGAAATTCTTTCTTCTGTGACAACATGGCCTAGAAAATTTACCTTTGTCTAATAAGATTTCACTTTTAGATATCTTACTATACAACTTCTCCTTCTTTAAACTTTCCTTAGGTGCTCTTCATGCTCTTCTTCAGTCTTCGAGTATATCAGTATGTCACCAATGAAGATGACAACAAAACTGACCCAAATACTCATGAAAGACTCTGTTCATGAGATTCATGAACACAGTAGAAGCATTCGTCAGTCCAAACGACATGACCAAGAATCCATACTTGGTGTTGAATGCCGTCTTGGGAATGTCTTCTTCCCTGACCTTGATCTAATGGTGATCAAGTCAATCTTCGAAAACACCTTAACTCCACTCAAATTGATCAAACAGATCATCAATCTAGAAAAAGGTACTTGTTCTTTAGTGTCCGATAGTCGACGCACATCTGTATTGTTCCATCCTTCTAAATAGAAAAGAGCCGGGGACTTGGTCAATGGTGAATCCTATGTCTCGATCTAAGATAATCCGGGAAGACTATCAGGGAAGGGATCTACCATAAAGGTGTAACTAAGAATTTATTCATGTGGAGAATTACAGCAAAAACTCTCATGATATTCATCTGTTCCTGCTGGGCTTCATCTTGAGCTTTCTGGGTCTCCATGATTACTTGAAATAGGGCAACCATTTGGGAGGTATTTGCTGGTACTGATGGAACAACAGGAATGGATACTCCACCAAGGAAATGCAACTCAGTTTGAGAAGAGGTAGGAATCGCCAGTGTAGTAAAAACTTCACTGGATGCATTATGGGAAAGGTCAAACAGCCGCGAGGGAAAAGACCCTGGAATTGGTTGAGGAGATGGGGTATGATCCGGAGATGACACCTCATCGCCAGCAGGATTGGTCTTGTCAATGGTCATTCTATGGAAGGTTTAGGATGCAAACATAAGCAAGGTATCCTACCAGTCTATAATCAAACCAAAAATATTTATTATAATATATTTCGGTCCTATGTTGTGACAAATTGATGTTCTAGTGTTCTAGTTGTTTATAAATATGTTTTCCTAAGTTGTTGTTCAGACCTGCATGGGCCACCACTAAAAACATGTCACGACCCGGTCCCAATTACTTGGGTCAAATCGGATCATTCTCAGCCTGCACCGTTGTTGAGACGGCGGCAGTAAGCTGTATCACTCATGCAGGTAAATAAAACAACACAGTCTAATTGCCACAACTTTAATAATTCGAATAGTTTTAAAAAATTTACAATAAAAAGAAAGATACATCTGAGATACATTATTTCCACAAACATTCATGAATTATAAAAGAAGAAGAAAAATCTAGGCAACCAGCTCATCAGTCTCGAGATCATCGTCCTCTAGCTGGGACCTCGAGAAATATTGCGGAACAAAGCCTCATCAGTGATACCTAAAATATTGGGTCTCCAGTCAGGAGAGAGCAAAGTACAATTTATGCTAATTTGACAATTAAAATAATAATAGAATCATGTACTTTTAAACAATTTTGAAAATCAACTAAGCAGTTACAGTTTTAAAACAGTTACAGTTCTGTGATGTGAATAGGCAATGAATATGACCGGCTTGGGTTGTACAGTTGTATCCTATTGATACGATATGGCTTATCCCCGTGTGTATGAGGGGTAAGCTAACACAGTCAGTATACTACTTTGGATGTGGTCATACTCATTACACTACTCCCCCAGTCCCCAATAGTTACAGTAGTTACAGTCAGTGCTCTCAGAGAGAGTTCTGTGTTGCATCGTGGTTTAAACTTGCATTAAAACGATTACTAAATAATTGTAAACTAACACAAAATGTACTTGCCTTTGTTTTATTGACTGGATTCGTTTGTTGATTCCGGCTTGATGCTAGTACAGTCCTCGAAACCCAACAATTGAGAATTTGACTCAGATTCCAGGTTAACCAATCTAGCTACGCTAGTTGAAATCTCTATTTGCGTCCTAGTCCAATTTTAATTCTTTAATTAACCAAACAAAGAAAAATACGATTTATTGTGCGTTGATTTAATACGAGGAAAAAATGTCATTTTTAACTTTGAATTCGGAAAACATCATCGCTACCAGATTATTTATGAAAACTTGGTAATTTTTATAAATATAAATATAAAGCTAATTTTCTTATTTAGTGAGAAATATGTGACTTTTAATTATTAACAAACTTTTCAATTTAGGTGAGAAAATATTAATTAATTTTATACGAAAATACTTTTTAGTCAATTTAATCGTTAAATATTAAAAACTTGCAAAACCAGAAAATGACAAGAAAATCTAAGCTATTACAGTCACAGACCACAGCCAGCTGGGCTTATGCCCATTACAATTTATTTTCATAAATTGAAATAAGACAAACCGCCGTTAGTCCTAAACTGAAATATTAAATAAATATAAATAGAAATTAAATAAAAAATAAGAGTAAATTATAAGTCTCACATATGGTCCGATCCTCATCTTGGCTAATTGCCTCAACGTCCGGGCGGGGTCGGTTTCGTTTGCACTTAGCCGGGTCCATTGACCGATACGGTCGTCTCCCAAAATCAAATATCAAATAAAACTCCGAAATCATTTTAAATTCATTTTAAAAATAATTCAGGATTTACGGAAAAATCAGGCAGCATCTCCTCTGTTTTTTGTCAACCCAAAAACTGGGAATTGGCGCCGATAATTTTCTGCAAATCCTAAACCAGAGAAAAACTCGAATTTATATATATATAAAGTCCACAACCAATCCACAGAATAATCGGGACGACCCGAAATAATTTCGGAAGTCCGATTCCAATCCACAAATCACAGAACGTTCCCGGAAAAATCCGGAAAGCTAAAACATACCAAAAATCCATTCTCGAAATATTCCGGGAATCCAAAATAATTCACAGGACCTTTCCGAAAGTCCCGAAAAATTACGACGTCGCTAAAACCGAATTCCCAAAGGGAATCGGGGACCATTTTATCATCGACTAAAATAATAATGAGCAGGACAGGGGGTTATACCTCAGATTGCTCGGCTAGAGCTTTCAGATGAATAATAGAAAGAAAATGGTCCAGAACAGCGAATAAATCCCCGAAGCAGCGCTGGAACCAGCGTCGTCGAAGCAACACCGAAAAACTCAGAAACTAGGGCACGACAGGAAGGTGCTGGCCAAATAGAACTGACCAGGGGTGCTACGACGAAGGGCAGCATCGATCCGCGGGTTCTGACGCGGGGGAACGGACACGAGCCAGGGAACGCCGAAGGGGTTGCCGAGAGAAGCTCGACGGGGAACAGCAGGGGAAACAGCAGGGAAAAACTCGCCAAAGGGGGCAGCGAGGTAGGGCAGCAGGCCACAGGGCTGCCGGGGCGCGCTGTTGCGGTTGTCGAGGGGAGCTCGACGGAAAGACGGACGACGTCGGCGTCGGAGGGAGCCGACGGGACAGCGGGTCGACGGTCGGCCGCGCAAAGGGGCGGCTCCGCTGGAGTGGGTCGCCGAAGTCGGGGCTTGGCCGTGGGAAGAGGTCGGCCAGAGGGGCACGTTGGGACAGAGTCAGGTGCGGGCGCGGCCGGGCCAGGGGTCGCCGGCGGCGGCTCGCGGGGCAAAAGGGGGCTGGACGGTCGGCGGAGGGCGCGGGCTCCGCTGGGGCGCGGCGTCGGGTCGGACGCCGGAGAGGTCGCGCGCCGGGGAGAAGCGCCGGGGCAGGCGCTGGAGGCGGGGCGTCTGCGTTGGTCGAAGGGTCTAGGCCGCGGGAGTTGCTCGGATCCGCGGGTGAGGGGGCGCCGACGAGTTTCAGAAAGAAGAGGGGGTTTTGTCGGGTGAAAAGTGGTGAAGAGATGAGTGAGGTGAAATTGTTCCTAAGTAGAGAAGAAAGGAAAAGAGTATTCTGTAGGGGGAGTTGTTGAGAAAGGGGAGTTATAAGGAGGTGGAGAGTTGTGGTAGTGGTGAATTGGAGAGTAATGGGGAAGTTAAGAATGTGAAACGAGGGGTTGCTCTTAAGGAAAGAAGTGGGTGATGGGTTAGTGGTGTGGAGAGGAGAACGTGTAGCAAAGAGGGGAGGAAAAATAGGGTGAGGTGACTTGAACGAGTAATGGGTTGCTGGTCCTTCGGGACCAGCTCAATTATATTTTATTATTATTTTTTTTATTAATAGTTAACCAAGTCAAAAACCAGATTTAAAAGAAAATGGGATTTGGGTTTGGGCTCAGGCCTGGGTCTGGGTTCGGACTTGGGTCTGGGTCTGAAATCCAAAAGTCCATGTTATTTATTATTTTCGAAATCCTTTTCACTCAAAAATATTTAATAATAATATTAATAATAATTTTACTAATAATAATAATAATAAAACACTACTATTATTGAATTACAAAACATGGGTTTCACAGGACGACCCTAGAGAATCTTATTAAACTTCGATTTGAATTATTTCCCTTGCTTTGTTGCTCTCACTCCTTGATTATTGAATTTGATTTTGTTGGATCGTTGTTGATTTGATTTTCCTATCGAGATAAATTTTATGGCCTGAGTTACGATATTTTTCTGATAACATATGTCGACGGGAATACAGGGATGGTAAAACGTCTACTTGGTTATGGAACCTAGAGTTTATCGCAGCTATATTAGCTGGCTTGGCCGAAACATAGAGACCTGACTTCGGATGTACGTATCTTGGTTATGAGATTTGGAATTCTTCGCAGCTATACTAGTCGGCATAGCGAGAATTCCAGACGACATGATTATAGAGGTACATGCCCCTGTTATGGACTCTACCGTTTATCGCAGCCTTGCTTACTAGCGTGGCGAGGACTCTGAGTATCATGATTTTTGGACAGACGCATATGATTATCAGATTGTATCTTGGAAAGGTTCTTAAATACATCGTCTCTATCTTCATTCCAGTTATTATAAATTGTTTCCATCATCAAATAATTTAGGAGTAGAGACTTTTTTTTAGCTTTATAGAGCTTATGCATATGTAGTTCTTTCTTAGTGTGATAATTTGATGACTTGTGATTAGGCCCTTGTCTTAGGAATGATAGTATAGCCTGGCTTTAAATAATGATTCTTGTAGCTAGTTTTCCTTTGTTGATATTTACTAGTTTTCAGCCTTGATGATTGATTTATTTTTCTTTTCTTTTCTTTTTTTTCTTTCAGTATGGCACCCATGATCCGAGCCCGTCGCCTGAGAGCAGCTGCAGCTACTGAGAGTGTGCCTCCACCTCCTACTGTTCAGGAGGTAGTTATCCCTCTATCTGATCAGGGGGTGGTGGCACCTCCTGCCATTGAGGAGATGGTGGTAGCCTCGCCAGAGAGTCTTCCTTCATCTCCTGTCGTTCAAGAGAGAGCTGCAGATTTGCCTGAGACCGAGAGCCCTTCCCTACCCTCTGTACTCCATATTGTACCACCCGAAGGTTTGCTACTTGACGCAGCCCAGGTGTTTGCATTTTTCCAAGAAAGGTTGATGGAGTCACAGAGAGTTCATGAGGAGGCCATGAGGGAGAAAATCCAGAGGTTGCTACGTCAGAGGGACTCCGTGCTTCTAGGAGGAGAGCCTAGCTCCAAGAGGGCGAGGAGCAGTACCCAGTCCTACCCAGAGTTTGAGGAGTACCCATTTATCCAGCCGATATCATCATACCCAGCTCAGTCTCCTATCCAGCAGAGGCCAGCTGAGCCAGAGCCTATCTGTGCCTACTGCAAGAAGTCTGGACACAAGTGGAGCAACTGTAGAAAGAGACTAGGATTGTGCCTAATCTGTGGGTCAGCTGCACACTGGATGCAGCACTGCCCTGATAGATCTGCCCCAACCAGGGCCCTGCTTCCAGGAGGGAGCTCTGGTTCTCAAACCTAGCTGGAGGTGAGTTTTGACCTAACCTTAGTTTTCCTTTTGTGAATTTTGATGCATCACTTGCTTGTATGTTTTGATACCTTGTGATTGCCTAGTACAGTAGCATGTTGGTATAATTAGAAGAGACCCCAGACTGATATTGCATGCCATGACCCCCATAGGTTACACTTTTCAACTGTATGATTTAAGATAGATTCTGAGACTATGATTGCTAGGGGTTTAACCTAGAAGGCCTACTACCATCTAAATTTCGAGGACGAAATTTTTATAAGGTGGGTAGGATTGTAACACCCAGTTTTCCAGAAGAGGATAATTTTGAAATTTTGTAATTATAATTATTATTTAATGATATTTATTTCATATTAAGATTTTTAGTGATTTTTCATTATTTCTAAACTATTTAAATTCATGACTTGTGATTTATGGTGTTTTGCTAGTAAACAGTAGAGACTGCCTACCCTAGAGCCTAGCCATGTGATTAGGGTATTTAGACATTTTTGGGGCTATTTGATTTTAATAGAATTTATTTGAATTTATGGGAATTTTTAGGAATTATTTTGGAATTGTTTAGATTAGGTTGACTTTGACTAGTCTTGACTCTTGTAGACAAACCTAGGAACTAACCCTAGTTAGTTGGACTTGGTTAGGCTAAGTGACTCTAGTCTAACCTAGCATGACTTAAGTTAGTGGGTTTAGATTCATTAGAAATTGACTTAAGGAATTAGGAACTAAATGGGTTGAGAAATGACTTGTGGTTTCACAAGTCATTTTGTGACTTAACCTAATAGGACTAGCCAACCTAGTTCAAACCCTAACCTAGCCCATCATGGCGAGCCACCACTAGTTAACCTAGGGATTCTTCCACTATAAAACCCCTCCTAAAATCTAGGGCTAGCCTCCCTTCCTTAGGAATTTTATTTCAAGAAGAAAGAGGTGAGTTCCTATCTTTAGAAATTCATTATAAATCCATTTTAGGTCCTTTTTCCCCCAAACTAGTTGCATTAGATCCTAATATCATTATTCTTGCTGTTGGTATTGATTGTTTGCAGGAAGGAAATAATTTGTGGGATTTTGGTGGTTTGAGGAAATTATTCCACTTGGGGCTTTTTCACCCATTGTTCATCAATAGGTAACTTTCCCATTTCTCCATGGATTTTCGATTTCCCTTCATCAATAGGAAGCCCTAAGGGTCCCCTAAGAGTCTGGATAGGATTCGTGTCGGGTGTCATGGGTTTCATGTCCGTTCTGGACACGTATCAGTCCATGTGCATGACTGTTTGTCGAAATGCCTCAAAGGACATTTCGACCTGATTTTAGGATTCTATTTGAATAAGAATTAGGGTTTTAGTCTCGCTTACGTGTTTCCTGTGTTCTGAGCGTGTATTAGTGTCGTGTCGAGTCCCCACAGACACGCGGACACGCGGTTGCACGCGCGCGCGGGCAGGAAACTTGCCCTGCTACTCGGGGCTGTTTTCCTCCTTGCACACGCCACTTTGGCCATTGAAACTTGACATACACGTTGTGTCCATGACTGACACGAGGCTCCTCGAGTTGCACGAGTCCTCGTGTCGTGTCGGACACGTATTCGTGCATGCACTGTGCGCGTGCAGTGTGATAGTTGGTTCTCTGTATTTTATTTCATTTTAATGTTTTAAACTGTGGTTTAATTGATTAATTAGATCCTATATATGTAGTGTAATCTCTGTTACATTAGGTTACATGATTGAATTAGGGAATATTGGATTCAAATTGGGTTGGTTGCATGTTTCATGATACTGTTCTGATACTTAATATTTTCAGTATATTCCAAATTCTTAAACCTCAGTTTTCTTGCTGATTATTCACTGTTATATACCCCCACATAATTGTTAGCTTAAGTTAATGAAATGTTTACATTCGATTGATCTTATGATATTGAAAATAGGATTTTTGGTTAATGTGTGGTTTTCGAAATCTGTTTAACTGAGATTACTTCTTTGCATTAAACTGAATTAGGAGTTTGAAATTGGCTTTGACATTATGGTTGATTCTTTTAGGACTGAATGTGTCCTAAACTGTGTTACTTTCCAGTTTTTCCTTTTTCCTGAGAAATCATTGGACTGTTTGGGTTCCCATGTTGAACCTGAGAATGGAGGCAGGGAGGTTGATGTATGGGATAGCTACTGTCCAGTTTGTAATTGTTGTAGTAAAAAACTGGATCGAATTCCTATCCCCAGGATCATACAACCTGAGTTTATTGATTTGAGTTCACTGTGCACACATACAACTGACACTGTTTTGAGTTTAGTATGTTTAGACTGTACATTGGTTTTCCTTTTGTACTTGATAACTGTTTTTATTTCCTTTCCTAACTATTTAACCTGAGTTTCCCTTTATTATTGAATGGGATTCGAATTTCAGTGAGGCCTGTGTAGGTTTTAATGTTTGAATTCCTTTTCCTTTTCCTGAGAACCTGAGACTTCACTTAGTAATTTAATGTTGGATGATAACCTGAGATTGCAGTTCACTGTCATATTTTCCTGCACACTGTATATAAACATATATTCCTGTCATGCATTCCTACACCATTGTAATATCAAATCACCTAACTTCTATTCCTGCAAACTATCTTGATTCCCATAGTTTCTTAAATACCAAATTGATTTCCTATCTTTAAAACTGAATGGTATTGATACAATTCTTAATTCCTGAGCTGTTCTTCCCTTAACTGAGAATGAATCACTGTTTTCCTAATTTCATATTACACTACACTGTCATGTTTTCCATTTCACAGTTTACCTATGGTTGTTTACTAATTTCCCTTCCTTGGCAATCACTGATTGCTTTCACTGTTAATTCCTAAGCTGTTAATAGAATTGATAGCTTAACTGAGATTTGGTTTATATTTTGTATTGGTGGATATTAAATTTAGGTTGTTTCTTTTCAAGGGTTAGCTAACATGTTAGGATTTCGATTTACATGGAATATTGGCCTTGAGTTGGTTCTAATGTATTGACATTGACACATTTCGCCATGATTAGCCTATCTTTTCACTGTTAGCTACAATTTCTTGACATTGCATACACATATTTTTTACACTGAAATTGAGAACTGAAAAACTTGTTTTTCTTTTCACTTAACTGATTTTGATTCCTTCCATTTCAAAGTTGCTGTGGACTAATTTGAATAAATGTATTATTCCTTGGTCAATGATTTCATGATTGTTCTATTATATTCGAATTTCATTGTTCATTACCCTTTTTCCCAAATTACTGAAACCTTTTCATGCAGTCCTATTTTTCCTATTTCTTTCCAGTTTTCTCTATGAACTTTGACATCAAATTTGATCCATTTCTTCACCGTTAATAGCATGTTTTTAAAACTCTAATGAATGCACCTATAGGTTTACTAATAGTATGTGAAATCTGGAATGCCTATGGCTGAGATCTTGATGTTATGTATTAGGAGACTGTTGTGGACTGTGAAGCTGATTTTGGGTTAACTCTTCTAACTGAGTTATGGGTTTTCTTCACTGTTTTGTTCACACATTATGCACACACCCTTGCCACTATTTTCCCATTCATTGTATCATCCTCACACTCTCTCAAGCCTCACTTCATCACACATTCACATACACACACCTTCATTTCTTGACACTCTAGCTTAGTACACACACACATACACTTGTAGCTCACTGTTTTCACTCTTGAAGCCACACACACACATTTGTAAACCCTTTACACACACAGTTCAGTTTCACTCATACACACATTACACTCCTGTCAACACATTCCTCCTCTGTCCACACACACACATATTGTATCCTATATATATGCATATAGATAATTCCTAATATATGTATGTGTATGATTATATATATGTATATGTGGGTCTATAGCTATAATAGCCTAATTGTATATGTGTGGTGGTAGAGTAGCTTATGGGATCTCTAGATAGTTGATAGCTCATGTGCTAGGCACATGCCTATATGTATATAAGTATATACATATACCTTCATGTGTGATAAGTGTTATAGGTATATATGTGATATTGGCCTATGTGTGTCTATTAGACTAGTGGGAGCCTAGTTAGACTTGTTAGACCTAGATAGTTGAGTCTAGACTATTTTGACCATAGTTGACCTAGTTTGACTAGTATAGTTGACTGAAGTTGACCAAGAGTTGACTTTGGTCTAGATCGACCTAGAATCATGTAGAATGCATAGTAGGACTTCATTATATCATTTAGACTTGTTGTGACCTGTGCTGTTCTGATTAGGAGCCAGACACCTCTCATCGGACAGTATATTTACTTCAGACATTCAGATACGAGGCGAGTACATTCTCTGATCATTTCATATCCTGCTTAGAATTATTTTCCTGCATTAAATTACTTTAATTGATACTGGCACGTTGGTCACACGGATTAGTACAATATGGATCCCACCCTGAGATGTTATCCCTTCAGGGAGCATCGGGTACTCTATGTTCTGTGCGTTTCACTTACATAGCGTATCATATGCTTCTTTGGTTCTTTGATTACTTGCGACATATACCCTTATGATCACAGAGTCTCCTAGAATCTCTTATCCCATTTACTGGGTATCCTAGAATCTCTTATCCCATTTACTGGGTATCCTAGAGTCTCCTAGAATCCCCATTTTTGGGACTACTATGTACCACCCTTCGGGGGTTATTACATAGAATCATAACATAACCTGGTTGGATCCTTGTGTATTAATTGGGGGTACGGGGGAGTATAAATAGCCATGTGAACAATTCCAAAGTAGAATAGCTATGTACGCCTCTTTAGTATAGCCATGTACAATCAAGCCGTTCACATGTCGACTTTGTGCTCTAAATCACTAGTCACTGGTAGCTCTTTACTTATAGTAGATATTTCTATTACAGTTCTCTCTCTCTCTGTTTACCTACTGCATTTCTTCAGTATCTATATCTTACTTTACTGCATGATTATATTTCTAACCTGCTATGAACTGTTGAGATGTACTGTACTCGCTCCTGTCCTGACTGGACCTGTTGAAAATATTACAGAGGACGAGGAGGAGGCCTGGGAGGATACCTTCTTCGGGACAGCTCTAGCTGAGGACATCACCCCACTGCTTAGACTAGTTTAGTTAGGCCTTATCTTATTTTCATGTTGTCTTGAGACTGTTTAGCTAGACTTTACTTCTGTTCAGAGATGTTGAGTTGTGCATATTCTTTCATATTCAGTAGCTGAGATATGTACTCTGGATATTTGCTGGGATATTATCTTAGTCTATTCTATCTTCTGTATTTTCTTGAGTTCTATATCTTATCGTGCTTTCTTCTTCCTTAGTTGTGATTGAGTTCATTTACTGCTTTGTTTTATATTGAGAGATGTATACTGACCTAGGACAAGCGTTCTACCGTCGATACTGCGACGTAGGCTGGGCGTTGTGACGTTCTCGTACCCTCACAGTGGGTGCGGGTCGTGACACCGGCTACTTTACTATACCTTATATACATGACATGCTCAGCACGGTGGCCTTACGAGGGACCGGTGGTGACATGCAGAGCCCGGTGGTCTTACGAGGGACCGGTGCTCATCTAGTCTTGATATACTTGGCCCCGTTAGCTTGCTAGATCGGCACGATCTGAGGATTCCTATATAGCATTGTTGGGGTAACCCAACCCCCACCTAGACAGCCGTAGGCATTTGAGTGGCCGCTTATTCATATAATTGTTTGGCTTGTTGCTTGCTAAGCTGGCTGGCCCGTAACGTTGTCTCGGCATGGTAATTCATTCACTTGTTCTTGTTTGATATAGGGGTGGATTACTGTTCCATTGACAGGCTACGAGTTTCGGTTGGCGATGCAGGTATTATTGGATGTTAGGGAGATTATGATGATTGTTGGTTATTTAGCTACATTAGATGTGGATTGTTATCGTGCGTTGGTACCGTACAATCCTTACCCTCTTTTACTGTTTATATATGCTATTCCTGTCATATTTTATCCTGCTGGCTTTTTTTCGCCCGTCCTTGAGCCTTCCTTTCTGGTACTTGCTACGGTTGGCCTGACCAACCCTGGATTGTTCTCAGATTGCCTGTGGCCGACCCTGTGGATCTTCCAGACTTGACTTGGGGGATGTGCTTCAGTTCCCGACCATGCTAAAAACTGTGGGAAGGTATACTCGTCTATACTATTATCCAGTACTGTAGAATTCCTGATTATCATATGAGTACTTTCTGCTTTCCATATGATTCTCTCTCTTGTAGTTATTTTCCTGTTATAACCTGTGGATATGAGATCGGATTTAGGCCATAGATACTTGCATGCTAGGATACCCAGCATGATTGACAGCCGTCATCGCCGTATAACGTATTCGTACCTTATACGGTGTAGCTGACCGATGTCCGTCCCCGTATTTCGGTACTGGGCGTGACAAGATGCTCTAAGGGGCTGTTTGGTAAACCGTATTTGGAGGTGAGATTTGGATTTTTATGGATTTGGAGAGAAATTCATGGAATCCTATGTTTGGTTGGAGATGAATTTTGATATGGAAAGTATGAAAAAATCCAGAACTTGGATTTGGTTGAATTTGGGAAGAAAAAATTAGTTATTCATTAATAATTTTGTTAAAATATTTATTCTTTAATAATTTTGTTAAAATTAGTAAATTAAAAATTAGTTATTCTTTAATAATTTTGTTAAAATATTTATTCTTTAATAATTTTGTTAAAATATTTATTCTTTAATAATTTTGTTAAAAATTAGTAAATTAAAAATTAGTTATTCTTTAATAATTTTGTTAAAATACTTATTCTTTAATAATTTTGTTAAAATATTTATTCTTTATAATTTTGTTAAAAATTAGTAAATTAAAAATTAGTTATTCTTTAATAATTTTGTTAAAATATTTATTCTTTAATAATTTCGTTAAAAATTAGTTAATTAATAAAAAACTAACTAATAGTTAGTTATCATAATTATATTCTAAGTTAATAATTTATTAATTAATAATTGTATTAATTAATAATTTATAATAATCCTAATTAATAATTTATTACTTTATTAATCATAATTATAATACTTTTATTAATCATAACCATAATCTTAATTAATAATTTATTAATTAATATTCAATTATAATCATAATTAATAATCTATTAGTATTATTATAATATTAATTAATAATTTGTTAATAACTATTTTATTATAATCTTAATTAATAATATTTAATCACGATTAGAACCATATTTTATGATAATTTAATTAATAATTTACCAATCATCATTATATAATTTATAATTATTATCTTTAAAATATTTAATTTATAGTTAATTAAAAACTAAATAATATTTATTTAAAAATTAACTAATCGTTAATTATTAATTATTAATTTTATAATTATAATAATCATTATTTATATAAAATTATTAATCGCTAATTATTAATCATTAATTATTAAAAATTATTAATTGTTAATTATTAATTGCTAATCGTTAATTATAATTTATAATTTTTAATCGTTAATTAAAAATTATTAATCGTTAATTATTAATTATTAATTATTAATCATTAATTATTAATTATTAATCATTAATTATTAATCATTAATTATAATTTATAATTATTAATTATTAATTGTTAATTATTTTAAAATTAACTAATCGTTAATTATTAATTTTATAATTACTAGTCATTAATTATAATTTATAATTATTAATCGTTAATTAAAAATTATTAATCATTAATTATTAATCGTTAATTATAATTTATAATTATTAATTATTAATCGTTATTTATTTAAAAATTAACTAATTGTTAATTATTAATTTTATAATTAATAATAACTAATCATTAATTATTAATTATTAATCGTTAATTATTAATTTTATAATTAATAATAATTATAATTAATTATAATTTATTAATAGCTTAATTATTGATCATATAATTTAGTTATTAATCATAAATTCAAATCCTATGTTTGGTTGGAATTGAATTTTGACTTGGATTTGGATTTTAAAATCCATAATTTGAATTTGAATTTAAATTTTAAATTTTAAATCTAAATCCAAAATTCAAATTTATTTACCAAACAAGCCTTAATAGGTAGTGATTCTGGTCGGCTGAATAATCTCGACAAACCAACCCTTGAGAAGTAAGAAAAGAACCATAATCCCTGTCAGCAATTGTGAAGGCATAAACCCCAAAAGACTTTTCAGAGTTGCAATGCCCCGCCTTGGCTTCCTCCCCCCCCCCCCCCCCCCCCCCCCCCCCCCCCCCGCTCCCCTCTCTTCTCTCTCTCTCTCCCTCTCTCTCCCCCTCGCCTTTGTACTTTTCCTTACTTCCTTACTTGACAGAAAGAAAAAGAAAGACTTAAAAAAGAAAAAGAAAAGTGTTGAAAGCAACTGTTCCCTCTCCACTTTTTTTTTCTTCTTTTGGTCCCTACTCATAATATTAGATTGGCACCCAGCGCTCATAAAAGAATTTAACAAACAATAGCCCATCATGTCACTCCAATGAGACTTCTCCCTCCAAACCCCCCAAACCCCCCAAACCCAACTCTCTCTCTCTCTCTCTCTCTCTCTCTCTCCATTCAATAATTCCAACGGGTGACCATTCTTTTTCCTCTTCTCATTGATTGATCTCCTATGGAATCCATGTGAGGAAAATAATGGTAGGAAAAGCTCATCACACTTAGCACTTGTCTGTAAGTACTGTTGCCTTCATTTTTCCCTTTAGCTTTTCTCATACGGTTCTGAACACTCTTTCTGCAATTTGATCACTTGTGCAGCTTTATCAGAATGCAACATTTATGAACATGGGTGGTGGTGGTTGTTGAGTTTTTACATCTTTTGTTTTGTTTTGTTGAGTGCCCATATCCCTAAGGTCTGAACTGAACTTTGTGTTGCAATCTTTGCTGTTGTCTTTCTGAACTATAGTAGTTTCCACTTAAGACATAATTTGTTCTATTCTTGTTTTTATCTAGGATTTTTTTTTTTGTATTTGTGACTTATTATCATCTCTCTCTCTATATATTTTTTCTTCCTTTAGCTTTTTTCCCAAGGTTCTTGAACACTACTGTCAGAATGCAACTTTTATGACATGGGTTGTTGAGTATCTCACCAAATAAAAAAAATGCAATAAGGGTTGTTGGGTTTTCATGTATTCTTAAATGCCCATGTCTCCAGTTTGACCATCATCGTGTACTTTTTTCCCCACAATGGGTAGCTATCATATATCTTCCGATTGCATCTTTTGGTGGTAGGTTTTGGAGGTGCAGTGACTGTTGGGTTTATGGTTGTCTTTAGAAATTGTTCTTGGATTTAATTTTGGTGCAACATCTTTAGATATAGTGGTGGTTGTTTTTATGATAGAGAGAAAATAAAAAATAAAGTAGAATAGGATTTGATTGAGAGAGAGAGAGAGAGAGAGCTGTGGGTGGTATGTTATGAGAGTGATATAGGTGGAGAAGGGAAGAAAAAAAAAATAAAGCGCGGTAGAGGCCATAAAAGAAGTGTGGGGTGGGGGGTTGGTTGCTTTCATGAACTGAACTGGGATTTAAAGGTGCCATACTGGGATTTTGCAGAAATTGAGAGTGGAGACCAAGTGCTCAGTTGTTGATCTGGACAGACGGCTCATGTTGTCATCGTCCGTTCCATCGAAGAGGCTGCGGCCTTCGAGTAATGGCTGCGGTCAGATTGCCTCCTGCTTGGTTGACGGGTGTGTTTCTGATCTTACCAAGTGTAGGGATTATCATAGACGGCACAAGGTATGCGAAGCCCACTCCAAGACTGCGATAGTGGTGGTCGGCGGGCGAGAACAGCGCTTCTGCCAGCAGTGCAGCAGGTAATATGGCCACAGATTGGTAATATCCTTGATTCATGTTTGTGTTGTTTTGGTATTACTCACATTTAAAGCTTACAGTCCGTAGCAGTCGAATCGTACTTTACATGCTTGCTTCTATTTAGCTGGCTTCTTGTGCAATTTCAAGTTAGCGTTTGATTGTAAGGTGGAAAATAAATTAATTCCACGGAATTATTTTACCAGGAAAGGGATTCCATGGAAATTTGAAATTTTCTTACGGAGACATTACCCCTTTCGGGAACCTCATGGTGGAGTCACCCTACTGTAGCATGGAGTTTTACAACTTGTAGTGCTGCGCTACCGTGCTACCTGTAAAGTACACCAGACATTTACTCTGCCTGAGAATTCATTAAGGCGTTTAAGCCAACCTTCCCACAGGATCCGTTTTTCGCAGAAAACAACAGTAGGCAACAGTGGTTGTAGGTCCGTAACCTCTTCATGCCCTATAGGACATGTACCCACCGTTCCTGATATTCTTCCGATTAATGGTCCTCTCTTGAACCAAAAGCTAGATGCCTAGTAGATTTCTCTTTGAACTAATAGCATAAAACTTTATGGTAGGAATGCAATAATACAATATCAGAATGCCTTCAAGCCCATTTTACATGCTGTGTCATCGACCAGCTGGCGCTTGAGGCCCTTGGTGAACGGATCCGCCAGGTTTTCCTGACTCTAAACATCAATCACTGCAATAACAACTCTCTTGATGAGATCGTGTACTGTCCTGTGCTTCAACCGCACAGTCTTCTTCCCGTTGAAGAGGTCATTTGATGCCACCGCTGCAGTCGCCTGGTTGTCGCAGTATATCGGTATTGTCGGTATTTGTGCCCCAACCACTGGAAGATCATACATGAGCTTCCGAAGCCATTCTGCTTACTCCGCTGCGGTATCAAGTGCAAAGAACTCAGATTCCATGGATGACCGCGAGAGCATAGTCTGCTTCTTCGACTTCCACGATATAGCAGCTCCACCCAGTGTGAAAATGAATCCACCTGTGGACCTCTCGCTCTCCAACTCTGAGCACCAGCTGACATCACTGAAGTCTTCTACTACCGGCGGATCTTCGCTGTAGTGCAGTGCATATGTCTGAGTTTTCTTGAGATATCTCATAACCCGTTTCACAGCTTTTCAGTGCTCAATGTCTTGGTTGCTCGTGAAACGACTTAGCATTCCCACGGCGAAAGCTATGTCAGACCTTGTGGCAGTAGTAGCATACATCAAGCTCCCGATTACGCTTGCATACTCCAGCTGCGCGATGCTTTCCCTCGAATTAGGCATCAGCTTCAGATCACACCTGTACGGTGTATCGATCTCTGGAAGATCCTGATACCCGTAACGAGTGATCATCTTCTCAATATAATGAGACTGTGACAGTGCTAGTCCAGTGTCTGTCCGGATGATCTTAATCCCTAAGATCACATCAGCTTTCCCTAAGTCCTTCATACTGAACTTGCTCGAGATGAACTTCTTTGTCTTCGTGATACAGCCCATATCCGTACCTAGGATCAGCATGTCGTCTACGTACAGACAAACGATTACACCTCTTCCATCAGCGAACTTTGTGTAAACACATTTGTCCGTCTCGCTGACCCTGTAACCGTTTGACCTTATAACCTTGTCAAACTTTTCATGCCACATTTAGGGAGCCTGTTTAAGACCGTACACGGATTTTACCAATTTGCAGACTGTCTTCAAGGCCCTTGACAACAAATCCCTCTGGCTGTTGCATGTAAATCTCTTCGGTCATCTCACCATTTAGGAAAGCCGTTTTCACATCCATCTGATGTATCACCATCTTATGTATTGCTGAGAGAGCAATTAACATTCTGATGGTGGTCATCCGGGCTACTGGAGCATACGTGTCAAAGTAGTCGATCCCCTGCTTCTGAGAAAATCCCTTGGCTGCCAGCCTAGTTTTGACCTTGTCAATAGTTCCGTCTGCTTTCATCTTCTTCTTGAAGATCCATTTGCATCCGATGGATTTCGCTCCTTCAGGAAGATCAACCAACACCCAAGTGTTATTTGAGGTGATGGAATCAATTTTATTGTCAATCGCCTCCTTCCAGAAAATCGCGTCTCTGGTCTTCATCGCCTCATCATAGGTAAGCGGATTTGCTTCCACATGATAGGTGACAAAGTCATTTCCGAAGTCCTTCGGCCTCCTCACACGTTTAGCTGATGGCTCAGCTAGTTCTAGTTCAACCGTTGTTTCAACAACAACATCTTCTTGGACCACATCCTCATTGAATACTTCAGTTTCCTACGCACCCTCATTGTTCTCTGGAACATCCGCAAGAACAATGTTCTTGTGTCTTGCAAATTTGTCTTCAAAATATTCTGCGTCGCGAGATTTAATGATATGATTTGACTCAATATCAAGAAATCTTCGAGCATCACTCTTCTCGGCATAACTCAAAAAGATCGTCTTTGTAGTCCTTGACCCAAGCTTCTGAATCTTCAGATTTGGAAGCTTCACATATGCCAGACACCCCCACACTCGAATGACATTCAAGTTAGGTATGATTTTGAATCAGAGTTCATGAGGAGTAACGTCTGAAGTTGCATGAGGCACTTTATTTAGAATAAAAGTGGTCGTCAATGCAGCTTCTCTCTAGTTGCATTTTGGAAGACCCGCAGTCAACAACATTGAGTTAATCATTTCTGTCAACGTTCTGTTCTTCCTCTCTGGTACTTCGTTTGATTGAGGAGAGTACGGAGCCGTAGTCTCGTTAACAATTCCATGTTCTTTGCAGAACTATGCGAATTCATGAGATCTGTACTCTCCATCTCGATCACTTCTTATTCTCTTGAGTTGTTGTTCAGTCTGCCGCTCAGCTTCGGCCCTGAACTCCTTGAACTTCTCGAATGCTTCGTCTTTCGCCTTCAGCAAGTAGACGGATGCATACTTTGAGAAGTCATCGATGAAGGTTATGAAATACTTCATCCCAACCTTTGTAGAGAATTGTTTGAAGTCACAGATATCGGAGTGTACCAACTCCAGAAGATCTGTACTTCGATTAACCCAAGGAAAGGGTTTCCTTGTGATCTTTGTTTGAGCACAAACTTCACATTTCTCTACCTTACCTCCATATTTGGAGATAAGTCCTAGACTAGATATTTTGTTTATTCGTTTACAATGAACATGTCCTAGTCTATTATGCCACAACTCAAGGGTATAAGCAGAATGAGTGATTGCATTAATTTCATTGGACTGATTTACAAGTTGAATTTTGAACATTCCTTCGGTATAAAAAGCTTTTTCGAAATATGTTCCCTTAATAGACATCACCATCTGGCCAGCATTGATGTCCATCATGAGGCCTGCATTGCAGAGTAGGCCTCCCGAGATCAGGTTCTTTGCGATAGCAGGTACATACTTCACACCTTGAAGCGTCAGAGACTTCTCCAAAGTTAGCTTCAAAACCACTGTTCCGATCCCGAGCACTTCAGCTTGTGCCTGGTTTGTCACCATAACCACTTCAAAAGTTGGTGTATAGATGGTAAACCACTCCTTGCTGGAGCAGACATGGCAGGTGGCTCCAGTGTCTACCCACCAGTCAGAGTCAGCCCTCATCGCATCGACCTGCGCAATCATAGCAACAAGGTCAATGATCATAGAAACATGGCTAGGCTCTCCTTGCTCTGTTTGCTTAGTTTTTGCTTTACATTCACTCTTGAAGTGGCCCTTCTTGCCATACTTGAAACAAGGCATCTGAGATTTTACCTTTTTTTGTTTGAAGGAAGTCCCCTTCACGTTCAGATTGTTAGGGTCCTTCTTCTTGCTGTGGGAAGCCGCATGCTTTTCCCTTGGTTCTCTGGTATGAACCAGATTGACGTTATCCAATTGCTTGAACAGTATGTCCACCTTCAGTTGAGCCCTCATCTGTTTCTCAACATAGATTTCCTGCAGGAGATCGTCGAGAGTGATCTCCAACTTCTTCCTATGCATGTTTGCATAGAACTTGCTCCACCCAGCAGGGAGCTTCGAAACGATCCCTCCAACAACAAACTTGTCGGGGAGGGGCATCGCCTTGTCTTCCAACTTCTGTCGCAGTTTCAGGAACTCCTTCACCTGCGACAGCATTTGCTTCTCGTCCTCAAAGAACCACTTGTGATATTTCTCAACAAGAAATATCTTTGCTACGGTTCTTATCATCCTCGTACAGTTTCTCCAGAGACTCCCAAATCTCTCTGGTATCATTCAAGAGAGTCTTCCATAGCATTTAGGATCATAAGCCTACAAATGTTATTATCCCTTCTCCATTTGGCCTGGTTCTTAGTAGCCGCAGAGATTGCGGCTGCAGATCCAGTCTCTGGAACAGTAGGTTCCTCCTCAAACAGCATGTAATCAACTTCTCTGAGTTGAATAGTGAGAGTAACCTTGCTTTTCCAGACTTGATAATGCTCTCCATCAAACTGTTCTAACTTTGTGAAGTTAGGATTGATGAGTGCAGCATTCAAGTTTTCCATCTCGTTAATTAAGCTTTGAGATTGTTAAACCCGGGGCACAATTTCGATGAAAAACTGAGAAAATGAAACAATTATAAAAATAATGTTTCTATGCAACACTTCAAAGAAGATGCACAAACAGAGATCTTAGGAGGATTATGGATTACGAAAATCTAAAAAGATTTTGTAACAACAGCTAACGATAGTAGTACTTCTAAAAAGAAAATACAAATCGAATTGCCAGCAGCAGCAGCGAAGTAGATGACAGGCGAAAGATGGAAGAACAGCCTGCTGGGGTGAATGATCACTGTTGTTCAAAGCTTAATTCGTCCCACACGAACAGCTTCCAGGAACCAACAAGTTCGACGGAGAACTTTAGAACACTCTGCTCTTCTGACTCCTCGGAAGGCGCACAGACTCCTGCGCTAAGTGGCGCTGGTGCACTGCTTCTCTTCTCTCTCAAACTCTGTGGAAACACGTAAGAAATTGTGCAAAAAAACACTTCTATCTTATGTGAATTCTGAACTTGTCTTTTTGAGAAAGAGAGCAGAGAAGCTTATATAGCCTCGCTCTGTAACCGTCCAATTAGCAACATGTTCGGGATGTAGGAAGAAACCGTCCCGAACATGCTGTAACTGCTCAATCGTACACAGACACGATCTGAGCCAAAGGGCGCACAGCACGCGCCATCTGCGCCACTTGCGCAACGCAACCTGATAGCGTGCGCCAACAAAATGCCACATTACGCCTCATGAGTCCATGAGTCCGAGTCCGAGTCCGAGTCGCTAAGACCCTACGGGGCTTAGTTCCAATGGAATAAATTCCAAGAGCAAAAAGCATGAATGCTTCATTATTGATTTGGCCTTTTTTTCCAATGGAAAAATACCCCCACATGGCACACCCATGTGCACCTCCACACCACTTGTGCTTCTCTAAACAAGCATAGCTTATATATAGAGATACACTTCCTTTGACCTAGCCGATGTGGGACTAAGGCTGCGTTTGGTTATGCATTATAACTCAAATTTCTGAGTTATAATGTCAAAGATGGGCCAAACCGCGTTTGGATAAGACTACTTCAAATGCTACATTCAGAAATTTTTTTTTGAAAACAGATGTTTAAAATCTGTTTTTGGAGAAGACCAAAAAGCTGTTTTATGAATCAACTCTCCCCAAGTCTGTGGGCCCCCTCCCCCCAAAACACTCTCATCTCTCTCTCTCTCCCTCATTTGCTCTGCACTCCACCCACTCCTCTTCACCTACAGCAAACCAGCGCCTCCTTTGAACCTTTCCTCCGCCTCCCACCCCCGAGTCCCTCTCCTCCTCCTCCCCTCCTCCTCCTCCTCCTCCTCCTCCTCTTTCTCTGACCATGCCTCATAGACGAGGACATCTTCCTCCTCGAAGACAAGAACAGAGAACGGAGCTCGAGCACGAACCCTCCGCCACGAGCTCCTCCGCCGCAAGCTCGTGGACTCGACGGCGGACTCGACTCAGCCGCGAGCTCGTGGTCCTCCACCGGGAGCTCCTCCTCCGCGAGCTCGTCGACTCCGCCGTGAGCTCGTGGACTCGACTCCGCCGTGAGCTCGTGGACTCGACGGCGGACTCGACTCAGCCGTGAGCTCGTGGTCCTCCACCGGGAGCTTCCTCCTCCGCGAGCTCGTCGACTCCGCTGTGAGCTCGTGGACTTGAAGGTGGACTCGACTCTGCCGCGAGCTCGTGGACTCGACGGTGGACTGGACTCTGCCGCGAGCTCGTGGGGTCTCGTCGACTCCGCCGCGAGCTGATGCGCCTTCGCCGCGAGCTCGTGTGTTCGACGACGACGGAGGTGTGGTTTGAGCTCGCTGGGTCTGATGGGTGTGGGCAAAAAAAAAGGGTGTGGACACATGAAATGGATATGGACACAGGAAACGGGTGTGGACACGCTAGAGTAGGACACAGAAAACATGACAGTAGGAAACAAGACACATGACACAAATTTTTTATACCAAACAAAATCTTAAATTTTTTTTCCAGAAAACTAATTTCCCAGATGAAAGTAATCAAACGTAAACTCTAAATCTTTATACTCAGAAAATAACTTTATAACTTACTTCCATAAAACTGTTTTCAGAAATTTTTTTTCAGAAAGCCTATCCAAACGGACCCTAAAATTTCCACTTGTGTATCATAGATTTCCCATTATATTGGCCATTTTATATACACACTACTACTTTATCTTCCACAGTGAAACAAGAGAAATGGTTTGCTATTAGTTCTCTGAATATTTTCTTCTAAAGTTTCCCAAAGTTTAAGATCATCTCTTCTCAAAATGTTGAACGGTGTTGCAAACCTCTGTTCCCACAGATTTCATTTGCTAGTGGAATTCGATGAGGTGAAACGAAGCTGTAGGAAACGTCTTGATGGACACAACAGACGCCGTAGAAAACCACAGCCGGAGTCCCTAATCTCGGGGAGCTTCACAAATCACCAAAGTTCAGGTATTCTTTCATAGTCCGTTTCTTAATTGGAAGCCAATAAGCTTCATTTGCCACTGGGACCTTTATTTGGGCCTACTAGTCTCCTTTAACATTGTTTTCTTCTGAAAAAAAAATGACTTTCTACAAGAAAATGCAATACTAATTGACCTCTTATAAAATTAAGCTTACCAAGACACTAAAATTCTTTGTTTTGTTTGTATGTTGGTCTTATTTTGAAAGAAATTAAGTATTGGCGTTGAGTTTGATAATAGTTGAGGAACATAAAATGTCCACAATTCAGATTTAATACAAAAAATAATTGCAAACCGAACAAATTACAAGTGGTATTGAATTACTGAAATGAGTTTTGGATGGTTCTTTCTCACTTGCAACTTTAAATATGCTCCGAATAAATAACCTCCATCTTTGAAGATACAATAACTTGTTTTTCTTACAACGACTTGCATTTCCACAGGTTACATGTTCACTTCTTACGGTCAAGTATTTCCAACCACTACACCGAAGTCCAACTGGCCTGCGCTCATCAAGACCGAGGAAGGTCCTCCTCTCTACGCCCACCGCTTGCCTCTCCATGTCATCGACCGCCACTTCCCTGTCTCCTCCCACGGCAGCTACAAAGAAGTTACACAATTCCCTTTCTTGCAGGAGAACATCGAAGCCTCGTCCTGCCTTCCCTTGCTCAAAACCGCCTCCACAGTTGCCTCATCGAGTAGCAGCAGCTGCAAACTGTTCGACTCTGATTGTGCTCTCTCTCTTCTGTCATTGTCAGCAGAACACGTCCCGGCTGTAGACCTGAGCCATGTGGCAGCCCCCGGCGATAGGATCCCAGTATGCCAACCTCTAGTTCCAGGCATGCATCATTATGTTGGTCTGGCCCAGTACTCCGGTTCCCAAGCTTCTAGTTTTCCGACCGCAGTTTCTTGTCCCAGAGTGAAGGACGAGCAAGTCGGTAACATGCTGGTTTGTGATGGTACAGATGCTGATTATAATTCCCATGGTTTGTTTCATGTCGGACTTGAAGGGTCCTCGCATGGGAACTCTCAGACTCTGCCTTTCACTTGGCAGTAGGGTTATACAGAGTGGCAACTCCTGCATTAGATTGTTCCCTCCAAAAATTGATGGAGACTGCTGATTCTCCATAGGAAAGCCATGTCCATTGGAGTATTCATTATCAATGTCATTACTTATGAGTTGATGATGGTTTAACTCTCGCATCTGGCAAAATCGGTACATCCATTGATAATTTCATTTAATTTGGACTGGCAAAAGGCAAATGGAAACCTTTTTTTTTATCGGCATAGTTAGTATTTTGTGAACTGGGCTGCTTCTATGTACATTTGGTCGTTGCACTCGACACAAGTGTGTAAATTGAATTGTAATCTGTATAATTTCTAATACGGCATACTCTCACATAATTTTGTTGAGTTCATCTTGAATCGAAGACATGTTGATTTTACTTATTTGTATTAGCATCAACTTGGATAGTGCAAAATGTGACCTAGATGATGTCTTGCAAAATTTTCTTTCTATTTCCTAGTTTTAGTTGCAAAACAGGTTATTAAGAGTAAACTCTCCTCCCTTTGTGAAGTTGAGGACATGAATCAAAGCCTCAAAGACGGCCATAATCTCGTGTTTGATGTCTTTTTCATTCCTCATTCTGGAACTTCTATGAACTCCAATATTTTGCTCTAAAGCCTGTCTTTGATGCAGAGGCAGCTAAATGTTGTTGGTGTTTTTGCCTTTGGACTAGAAAAGATAGTCCCACATCGGCTACACCAAATGGTGAGTATCTCAATATAATGCATTGCTTGTGTTGAGGTGTGCACATGAGGTGTAGTGGGGCACAAGTTTGTGCCATGTGGAAGTATTTTCCTAGAAGGAAAAAGGATTAAATCCAACAAGGATGCAAGTTAATTTTTGTTGTGCGGACTCGGACACGGACTCCAGGATGTCTCGTGCATGCACGGGAGTGTTCGGGGGGTAGGTGTGGACTGGCACACTTCTATGCTGATTGTGGGATGATCTAAAATATCAAACACTATTTTTGAGTATTGGTATTTTAGTCCCACATCGGATAGGAGAAGAGGTGAAGTCTCAACTCCACTCTATAAATAGAGCCCCTTGGCCTCCTTTGAAAGATGCACCAAGAAGAGAGTTGAGGGAGTCTGTTAAGTCCAGGAAGCCCGTTCAAGTCTCAAATATTGACTTACGAGCGTTCCAGAAGTTCTTCGTGAACTTGCTGGTTCCTGGAAGCTGTTCGTGCTCATGTGGGGCGAATAAAGCTTTGAGCAACGGTGGTTCATTCACCCCAGCATCTCATTCTCGCCTGTCATCGCTGCTGTTGCCTTTTATAGTAACTTCTTTTTAGAAGCTCTACTGCCGATAGTTGCTTGCACAAAGTCTCTTTAGATTTTTTGTGTATTACGTAGAATCTTTTTAGATCCTCGTAATTCAGAATCCTCTAGGATCTCTGTTGCACATCTTCTTTAAGGTGCTGCATTTGAAACGTTGTGTGTACAATTGTTTCAGTTTCAGAATTTTCCATCGAAAATTGTGCCTCGGCACTAACAATCTCAAAGCTTTATTGAGAAGATGGATAATTCTCGTGCTTCGCTCATCGATACTGGCTTTAACAAGTTGGAGAAATTCGATGGCGAATACTTCCAGATATAGAGACGAAATGTCACTTTAAATCTTCAACTCGTGAATGTTGATCACGTGCTGTCAGAAGAAGAACCGATCGTTCCAACCACTGGATCTGCTGCGGCTGTGGCCGCTGCTACGACCAAGCAAGCGAAGTGGAAGAGAAAAAACAGTATATGCAAACTACTGATACTCAATTCCATGGAAGACTCTCTGGCAGAGTCCTCTCCAAGAAGACATCTGCCAAAGAGATATGAGACTCCTTGGGAAAGCTCTATGAAGATGACGAGAACCGGTCCAAGATCTTCATGGTAGAAAAATACCACAAGTGGACCTTCGAAGACGAGAAGGCGATGCTGCCCCAAGTGAAGGAGTTTCTGAAGTTGCGTCAGAAACTAGAAGACGAGAACATGCCCCTCGTCAACAAGTTTGTTGTTGGAGGGATCGTCGCGAAACTTCCTACAGAATGGAGCAACTTCTATGCAAGGATGCATCGAAAGAAGATGGAAATTAGCTTGAAAGATTTCTTGCAAGAGATCCATGTTGAGGACGAGATGCGCTCTCAACAGAAGATGGATACTCTGTCCAAACAACTGGCGAAGGCAAATCTGGTCCAAACCAGAGAGTACCAGGGGAAGCAGGCTGCTTCTCATCGCAAAAAGGACTTCACGAATCTGAAAGTGAAGGGTCCTGCTTTCAAGCAGCAGAAGTCCAAGTCCTATGTGACTTGCTTCAATTGTGGCAAGAAGGGCCACTACAAATCCGAATGCAAGTCCAAGCCCAAAGAACAAGGTGAGCCTAGTAAGGTTTCTATGATTACTAATCTAGTTGCCATGATAGCACAGGTTGCTACTGTGGGGGCTGACTTGGACTGGTGGATAGACACTGGTGCGACATGCCATGTCTGTTCAGACAAAGACTGGTTCGTCTCTTATGAGCCAACTTCAGAGAAGGTCATAATGGCAAACCAGGCACAAGCTGAAGTACTGGGGATCGGGACGGTGGAGCTGAAACTCACATCGGGGAACACTCTGACGCTTCAAGGTGTGAAGCATGTTCCAGTAATTGCTAAGAACCTGATCTCTGGAAGTCTGCTCTGCAACGCAGGCTTGAGGATGGACATCAATGCTGGCCAGTTGGTGATGTCCAAGAAGGGTACATTCTTCGGAAAAGCTTTCCAAACTGAAGGAATGTACAAGATTCAGCTTGTTGTAACCCAGCATGATAATATAAATACAATCACTTTTTCTGATTATCCTCTTGAGTTGTGGCATAATAGGCTAGGACATGTTCATTGTAAAAGGATTAACAGAATGTCTAGTCTAGGACTTATCTCCAAGTGTGGGGGTAAGGTAGAGAAATACGAAGTATGTGCTCAGACGAAGATCACAAGAAAACCCTTTCACAGGGTCCATCGAAGCACAGATCTTCTGGAGTTGGTTCACTCAGATATCTGTGACTTCAAACAATTCTCTACAAAGGCCGGGATGAAGTATTTCATTACTTTCATCGATGACTTCTCAAAGTATGCTTTCGTCTACTTGCTCAAGTCTAAAGACGAAGCATTCGAGAAGTTCAAGGAGTTCAGGGCCGAGGCTGAGCGGCAAACTGGACAACAACTCAAGAGGTTAAGGAGTGATCGAGGCGGGGAGTATCGGTCTCATGACTTCTTATCATTCTGCAAAGAACATGGAATCATCAGTGAGACAACGGCTCCGTACTCTCCTCAATCCAACGGAGTAGCAGAAAGGAAGAACAGAACGTTGACAGAGATGATGAACTCCATGCTGTTGACTGCGGGTCTTCCAAAGTGTTACTAGAGAGAAGCTGCACTAACGGCAACGTTCATTCTGAACAGAGTGCCATATGCAACTTTCGACATAACTCCTCATGAACTCTGGTTCAAAGTCAGACCTAACTTGAATGTCATTCGAGTGTGGGGGTGTCTGGCTTATGTGAAGCTCCCGGATCTGAAGATTCAGAAGCTGGGGACAAGGACTACGAAGGCGATCTTCTTGGGGTATGTCGAGAAGAGTGATGCTCGGAGATTCCTTGATATCGAGTTAAACCATATCATCGAATCTCGCGATGCTGAATACTTTGAAGACAAGTTTGCAAAATACAAGAATATTGTTCTCGCGGATCTTCTGGAGAATAATGAGGATACAAAGCAGACAGAAGTCTTTAATGAACCAGTAGTCCAAGATGAAGCTGTCGTCAAGGAGACACCAGCTGAACCAAAACTCGCTGAGCCGTCAACTAAGCGAACGAGGAGGCCGAAAGACTTCGGAGATGACTTCGTCACCTATCATGTGGAAGCAGATCCGCTGACCTATGATGAGGCGATGAAGACCAGAGATGCTGTATTCTGGAAGGAGACGATAGACAACGAGATTGACTCAATCACCTTCAACAACACATGGGTATTGGTTGACCTGCCAGAAGGAGCAAGACCCATCGGATGCAAATGGATCTTCAAAAAGAAGATGAAAGCAGATGGAACCATTGACAAGTTCAAGGCCAGGCTAGTGGCCAAGGGGTTTGCTCAGAAGCAGGGGATCAACTACTTTGACACTTATGCTCCAGTAGCTCGGATGACAACCATCAGATTGTTAATTGCTCTAGCAGCAATACACAAGTTGGTGATACATCAGATGGATGTGAAAACGGTATTCCTTAATGGCGAGCTGACCGAAGAGATCTACATGCAACAACCAGAAGGTTTTGTCGTCAGAGGTCTGGAAGACAAAGTCTGCAAGTTGATGAAGTCTCTGTATGGTTTGAAACAAGCTCCCAAAATGTGGCATGAGAAGTTTGACAAGGTGATAAGGTCAAATGGCTACATGGTCAGTGAAACAGACAAGTGTGTCTATACGAAGTTTGCTGACGGAAGAGGAGTAATCGTATGTCTTTACGTGGACGACATGCTAATCCTAGGTACGGATTTAAGCTGCGTCACAGAGACAAAGAAATCCCTCTCGACCAAGTTTAGTATGAAGGACTTGGGGGATGCCGACGTAATCTTGGGGCTCAAGATCATCCGGACAGGCACTGGAATAGCGCTGTCACAATCTCATTATATTGAGAAGATGCTCACTCGCTACGGGTATCAAGATCTTCCTTTTATTAATACACCGTACTGGAGTGATCGGAAGCTGGAGCCAAATTCGAGGGAAAGCATCAGGCAGTTGGAGTACGCTAGCATCATCGGAAGCTTGATGTACGTTACTACTGCCACAAGGCCTGACATAGCTTTTACAGTGGGAATGCTGAGTCAGTTCACTAGCAATCCAGGCGTTGAGCACTGGAAAGCTGTGAAGCGTGTTATGAGATATCTCAAGAAAACTCAGACATATGCACTTTTCTACAGCGGAGATCCGTCAGTAGTGGAAGGCTTCAGTGATACTAGCTGGTGTTCAGATATGGAGAGCGAGTATTCCACAGGTGGATTCGTATTCGCCATGGGCGGAGCTGCTATATCGTGGAAGTCGAAGAAGCAGACTATGTTATTGTCACGCCCCAGAACCAGAATACTGGAGAGTGGGGGCGAACATAGCCAGCTACGTATATTGAAATGAAGTCCATCTCGCTATACGGTCACGGCTGTCTAGATATGAGGGTTTACTACAAGCCAACAGTCTCTTAAGGTCAAGCCTACTGTCTCAATCTCAAGCAAATAATATAATCACAAGATGTTTGACCACCAAATATACAATAAAAGGCGTCCCAAATATTACATATCAGCTGATCATGAAGCTAGTCGTACAAAATGCTAGGACTAGCAAGAGTTAAGTCATACATGATCAACCCTAGGATTTGTTAATCATGTTTACATCCCGTAGGCAGACAGTAAGTAAAGTGCATCGAGCTAACAGGTGCTCGTCGGCTAAACGCCTCAAAAGAATAACTTCACAATAGAGTGAGCAAAACAAAATAGAAAATCCACTCGTAGCCCAGATTTCTTCTAGTCGCCACCATCGGGCTGGAGGTTCGGAAGATCCTCGGGAGCTGCTCCGAAATCTGGCCACACAAAACCAGCTGGGTCAAACCCCAGAAAGAGCAAGTGCCACAAAGGAGGCCACAAAATAAGAACAAAAGCCAGCATATCAGAACATAAGAAAAGAAATGGAAGAAGGTACAAGTAATAAAGAGTACAACAGGACAATAAACGACTAGTGACGTGGGACCATTCCGGGAGCCAAGTTACAACCCTTAAACCAGACAAGGACCGAGGTTGTAACCATTCGCCTGAACAGCACTCTGTCTCTACCCATTTATTGTTAAAGATAAGTAAAACAAGCATGTACAAGAGTAGCCAGGTACAGGGACTAGACAAGACTTAGACAGGGCTAGACATCATCCATTCACAAGCGGCCAAGCAATTACTACGGCTTACTGCTTTAACTAACTAGGGTTATCACAAGCCTAATTACTAACAAGATGCAATAAAAATTTCCCAGTCCCAAGCCCTGCAGACCATCCAGTTATCCTTCCGCGGGTTGAGAGTATGGTTGGGTACATCGCCCGGGAGACGATATACCCTTAGGTGACTTAGAGGGTGCAACACATGACAGTACGCTGGAAATGTGCTCTACTCGTCGGCAAGCTACAAGTCCAATTAAGAGCGCCCAGATAACGAGATTGCCTGTGACTGGAAATTCTCCATGAACTATAGTTTGATCTAGTCATTAGCCTAATCCATATTCAGTATGAATCCCTGACCGTGGGAACCAGAGAGTCACGTCCTAGACATGATGTAAGACAAGACAAGTGGATTGCACAAGCAAGCAAGCAGGAACACCCACGGTGTCAAGTTGATTATACGAGTCAAGTTAGCCATCGCAACAGCATCAAGATAAATCATGTCAGGGTACTTGTCAGGAGTGTGCCACGACGGACCACTATCATGTCAGGTTGGTCATATCAGAAGTGCACCACTACGGGTCACTGTCGTGTTATGCTAGTTCCTTATCATACCATGCCATGTACAATATTCATTCCAAACATATTAAGTAAAATCAAGTTCATGACAAAAGGCATAAGGATATAAAATAGGCGTAAAATATCTAATAAAATATCAATATACAGGGCTATAGAAGAGCCAAGCTTAGAGAAATAAAACCAAAACTCCAAGAGCCAATGGTTTGTGCAAGGGGGGTCAGGGGTTGGATTGCGCAGGGTGTCAGCTGTGCAGGGTGCCAAGTGCGCAGGGGCACAGGGCGCAGGGGCAGATGGCGCATGGGCCAAGTACGCAGGAGTCAAGTACGCAGGGAGCCAACTGCGCAGGGGTATAGGTGGCGCCTGAGCAGACTGCGCATGAGCAGACTGCGCAAGAGCAGACTGCGCAGGAATGGTTGGCACATGGGGCTAAGCGCAGTTCACCATAGGGCAAGCTGCACGGTCGGCACTGTACTAAAGAGCGCAGGCCGAGAGGGGGTGCGCAGTCCAGCACTACGCTAAAGAGCGCAGGCTGCAGGCTGCTACTCCAGGCCGAGAAGAACACCAAGAACACCAAGAATTCAAGTTTTCATATCTTTGTCAAATGAAAGCCAAATCTAGATTTTCAAAGGTCTAACTTGAGTAAAATTGAATTCTCTTCCACATGGAAGCATCAAAACCCACAAAAATCCAACCAAAATAGATCAAAACCATGTAAATCCAAAAAATAGTTAAAACCTAGATCTAGAACAATGGAGACTCCAAATCACACAAGTTCTAATGTTGATCACCATGGCCTAATCTAGCTCATGAACAAATAAAATATGGTTCTCATACGGTGGCAAGGTGTACTTGCCTATGGTGTTTGGTGTTGTGTAGAGGAAGGAAGAAGAAGAAAATGGAGAAATAAATGAGAGAATAAAGAGGAGAGAAAAGTAGGTGGAGTTTTAATGAGGGTGGGTTGTGGTGGAATGAGGGTTGAACATAAGCTAAAGTGTTCCAATGCATGTTAAACCAAACCAAACCAAATCAAACCAATTCTCCTCCACAAAATAAACCAAGCCAGTTAAAACCCAATTACGAGAACAAAAATCTACAAGTCAAGCCAATTACAAGTACATGCCAAAATTCGAGAAAATAAATACAGGTTTGAAATATATGCAAGCTTGACAAAATACGTATTCAGAATATGGGTGTTACAGTTATCTCGCTCCTCCATGGAATATGAATTCTTTGCATTGGATGCTGCTGCAGATGAAGCAGAGTGGCTTCGGAGCTCATGTATGATCTTCCGGTGGTTGGGGCTCAGATACCGGCAATACCGATATACTGTGACAACCAGACGGCAGCAGTAGTGGCATCAAATGAACTCTTCAACGGAAAGAAGAGAACGGTGCGGTTGAAGCACAGAGAAGTACACGATCTTATCAAGAGAGGTGTTATTAGAGTGATTGATGTTCGGAGTCAGGAGAACCTGGCGGATCCGTTCACCAAGGGCCTCAAGCGCCAGCTGGTCGATGACACAACTTGTAAAATGGGCTTGAAGGCATTCTGATATTGTATTATTGTATTCCTACCATAAAGTTTTATGCTATTAGTTTAAAGATTTATCTACTAGGCATCTAGCTTTTGGTTCAAGGGAGGACCACTAATCGGAAGAATATCAGGAACGGTGGGTACATGTTCTATTGGACATGGAGAGGTTACGGACCTATAACCACTGTTGTCTACTATTGTTTTCTGCGGAAAACGGTTTCTGTAGGAAGGTTGGCTTAAATGCCTTAATGAGTTCTCAGGCAGAGTGAATGCCTGGAGTACTTTACAGGAAGCACGGTAGCGCAGCACTACAAGGAGTGTAACTCTATGATACAGTGGGGTGACTCCACCATGAGGTTCCCAGGTAGGGGTAATACCTCGGCTTTGCAAGCCAAGTCACAGCGGAGTAGCACCGCAAATAGGCAGGTAGCCTAATGCTGTATGATAATCGTAATAAAGAGAAGTAGACAGCACTACAAAGAGGACGATGTCCTCATGTTACAGTGGCGTGACACCACGAAGAGGTACCAGATAGGGTAAAGCCTCGGCTTTGCGAGCCATGTCATAGCGGCGTAACACCGCACGGAAGCGCAAGGCTTCATGCTGGGTAGTTTGGCACTACAAAGAGGCCTGTGACCTCATACTACAGTAGTATGACACTACGATGAGGTACCCAGGTGGGGTAAAGCCTCGGCTTTAAGCCATATCATAGCGGCGTAGCATCGCAAAGAAGCACAATGCTTCATGCCATGACTCTTTATAAAGAACTCACCTATAGTGTATGGACAGAGATATCAGGCCATCTCTTGAGGGTAAACTTGTAGACGCCCAAAAATTATACACTGAAACCAGGCTGGCACAAGGCCTTCAATGTGCAGCCAGAAGCACAATTGATGTCATTATGTGAGTATGAAGAATTGCAGTTATGGTGCAGAATTCAAGGCTTAGTCCATTCTTGTATCATGCTGTTATTTAACCTATACGGGAAGATTCAAGTCGTAGCGACATCTCTCCTAATGCATGATGGACAGTAACTGTGGGGAACGCTCAACCCATATATTGAGATATGTGGGGGATTGTTGGTGTTTTTGCCTTTGAACTAGAAAAGATAGTCCCACATCGGCTACAACAAATGGTGAATATCTCAATATAATGTATTGCTTGTGTTGAGGTGTGCACATGAGGTGTAGTGGGGCACAAGTTTGTGCCATGTGGAAGTATTTTCCTAGAAGGAAAAAGGATTAAATCCAACAAGGATGCAAGTTAATTTTTATTGTGCGGACTCGGACTCGGACACGGACTCCAGGATGTCTCATGCATGCACGGGAGTGTTCGGGGGGTAGGCGTGGACTGGCACACTTCTATGCTGATTGTGGGATGATCTAAAATATCAAACTCTATTTTTGAGTATTGGTATTTTAGTCCCACATCGGATAGGAGAAGAGGTGAAGTCTCAACTCCACTCTATAAATAGAGCCCCTTGGCCTCCTTTGAAAGATGCACCAAGAAGAGAGTTGAGGGAGTCTGTTAAGTCCAGGAAGCCCGTTCAAGTCTCAAATATTGACTTACGAGCGTTCCAGAAGTTCTTCGTGAACTTGCTGGTTCCTGGAAGCTGTTCGTGCTCGTGTGGGGCGAATAAAGCTTTGAGCAACGGTGGTTCATTCACCCTAGCATCTCATTCTCGCCTGTCATCGCTGCTGTTGCCTTTTACAGTAACTTCTTTTTAGAAGCTCTACTGCCGATAGTTGCTTGCACAAAGTCTCTTTAGATTTTTTGTGTATTACGTAGAATCTTTTTAGATCCTCGTAATTCAGAATCCTCCAGGATCTCTGTTGCAGATCTTCTTTAAGGTGCTGCATTTGAAACGTTGTGTGTACAATTGTTTCAATTTCAGAATTTTCCATCGAAAATTGTGCCTCGGCACTAACAAATGTCATACTAACTAGCAGTGTCGTGGAAGGCATGGGATAGTTCTCGATTCTACCTGACGTTAAGGTAAAACCTAAATTTTGCTATGAAGAAGACAATAAAATCTAAGCCTCAGTTTGGTTAGAAATTATAATGTAGTTTTCCGAGTATAAATGTTAGAGTGGAAGAAAAGAGTGTTTGGTAGCAGCAGTTCCAAAAAAAATTAAAAAAAAAACTCAAAAACTGACATTTAAAAGTTGTTTTCAGAGAGTAGAAAAAAAAACTATTTTCTGAGTTAAGTTCCTCTCTATCTCTCTCCCCGCACATATTCCAACCTCCCCTCCCCTTCTCTCTCTCTCTCTCTCTCTCAGTCTCCCCCCCCCAAGACAGCAGAAAGAAAAAAAAAAAACTTTTTTACAAATGTCCCCCTCTCCTCCGCCTCTAGCTCCACCACCCACCGCTTTGTCTCTGACCAACTTCCACCATGAACTCCATCTCCTCCACAAACTCGGCCACCACGGCTGGGTCAAGAACTGCATGGATGGCTCCGTCGAGGCCCTCTTCTTCAGACAGCTCGAGCGGCGGGTTCGTGTGCGTGGAGGTTCGTGCCCAACGCAGTGTCCTCCACCATGAACTCCAGTGTCCATGGAGCCGTTGATCTCCACCACGGAGAAGGTGGGTTTATGTCCGTTGATCTTCCCGTGTCCGAGTTCGGTGCTCGAAGGCTCCGGTCGGGTTCGAGGGGTCTAGATGGCATCAAGGAGGTGGAGACGGGAGATCGTCACCCGGCCATCGAGACGTGGCAGGTGGTCACCGGGCCCAAGGGGGTTCTAGCCCCAAGTGCTGCGTCTCCTTCTCAGTGACCGGAGTTCGGACAATCAACAGAGATGGCCGTGTCGATGGAGATGACGTAGAAGCCAAAGAAGTGGGGAACTGACGATCAACGAAGATGGCATAGTCACCGGAGAGACGTGGTGCTGCTCGCCGTCAGAGAAAGATGCAACACTGCTGAAGGCCGGGACTCCGGTTATGTGTGGCCGAAGTTCGGACACGAGGGTTGGGGTGGTGTCAGAAAGTATTCCTATGTCGAACACAAGAATTGTATTATGTTGTACTGAATGTGTACTATGGTTGTATTCTAAAATTATTTTACCAAACAGAATTTTTAATTTTTATTTTTAAAATTATTTTAAAGATAAAAGTTACCAAACGCAAATTCAGAATCTGTATACCAAAAAAATAATTTTATAACATATTCTTTGAAAATTGTTCTTAAAAATAAATTTCAGAAAACCTATCCAAACGGATCCTTAGCATCCTGTAAAATTTTGAAAATAGTTCGATATATGTTGTGAACATAGTGCGAAATGCAACATAATACAACCTTTTTCGACTAAATTTGTCAGGATTAAACTAAGTCGAAGAATCAAGCAAACGCACAATCCCAGAAACAAGCAACAATTCACATAATCACAAAGACAATAATTTTTTACGTGGAACAATCGAAATCCAACCTAGAAAAGTTTTACTAATGAAATAAAGGAATACACCAACTCTTCTTCAACTTCTCCCATCAATTTGAGAACGAATCCACCAAAAGTACTCAACGAATGAGAATAGATTATAATAGAGAAAATTACAAGTTACTGAATAACAAGAACTTAAAGACAAGCCACTTGACAACTCTGACGATATATATCTCCTTGAACGGTCTCTCTTCAAATCAACCACGAACTCTCATACTACTCCTTGTGGGACATTCATGTCGATCATCATACTTCTTGCGGCCTCCAGAAGGTGTCGGTTCTTCCTTTCTACTACTCCATTTTGTGCTGGTGTGTATGCACAGGTGGTCTGATGCTGGATCCCGTGTGTTGACAAGTATTCTGCAAGCGTCCCGTTGGTATACTCCATTCTTTTGTCAGACCTCAGTATCTTCACAACTACGTTGTACTGAGTCTGGATATGCTTATGAAAATTCTAAAAACAAGCAGGTAGATCACTCTTATTTTTTATCAAATACAACCAAGTGACACGAGAGGCACAATCAATAAAGGAAACAAAATACTTATACCCATTCATAGTGTTATAGTGCATGAACCCCAAACATCGGAATGTACTACCTCAAAAGCAATAGAGCTTCTATAACCCGTACCAACATATGAGCTTCTAGTAAGTTTTTCTAACTCGCATGCATCACATACTAATTTTTTTTATCTGTTTTTGCATAAATCTCTGGATATAACTTACTTAAAGTATCAAAGGAAGAATGTCCCATCCTCCTATGATGAAGTATCAAAATCTCCTTAGTCCTCTGTTGCAGTCCTCCCATTCATCCTTCTCTGCCAAAGATACCAGTGCTGAGTCCAGTCCTTCTCGATCTAGGTACCACAGTCCCTCATGCCAAGTACCAGTCCCAAGTCTTCATCCCATCCCTTTCTCCTGGAAGATCACCTTAGGAATATCAAATGAAACAATGCATTTAAGTTGGAGAATTATAGAACTAATAGACATGAGACTGACTGGAAAGGATGGAGCATGTAAAATATTGGATAATTTTACTAAACCTGTACAATTAAGAGTACCCTTACCGACCACTGGCTGGAAAGTGTCATCTGCAGTCTGAATGTTGTCTGCTGATGCTAGATGAGTGTAAGAAGAAAACTCACTAGCATTTTCTGTCACATGCCGAGATGCTCCCGAGTCGATAATCTAGTCTGACGTTTTAAGGGAAGACATAGATGCAAGAGCAAGTGACTCGTCAGTACCGTATGATGTTTGGGCATACATAGCAGCGTTGCCTCCAACGAAGAATGAGGTGGATGCCTCCTATGTTCCACTCCTCCTGTCTCCCTCGGTTGACGCTCTCTGCTTCCTCTCCAGCAGGTCCGATAGTGCCTGATCCTTCTCAGTAAAAGTGCCAATAACTCCTCCATTCCCTTCTGCTACCAGCAGATTTGCCCGATAACCTCCTCGGCTGCCTCGTCGACCCCCTCGACCATGACCACGTCCTCCAATATATCCTCGTCCATCGAACAGTCCACGTCCACCACCTGAGTCTCCCTCCTTAGGTGGTTTGGTACAAGCATACCGATGATGGCCCATCTCCTCGCAGTTGTAGCACTGTCGATTGTGCTGCCTGGGTTCTCCCTTGGACCCTGTGTCATCCGAGATGGTAACCGCTAGTACTGATTTTGCTTCGGAGGGACTACCTGTCCCCATCTACAGTCTGATGTGTGTCTTCTCCTGGATCATGGCCGAGATAACCTCTTCAAGACTAGGGATCTCTGGTTGGACGAGAAGTAAGGCCGTCCTCTGTGCAAATACTGCAGTCAGCCCTTTGAGGAATTTTATCGTCCTCTCCTGCAGACACACATGTCTCTCCTTATACTTCGGGTTCCTGCAGCTCGCCTGTTTTGAGGAGTGATCATAATCCAACCACAGACGCTCCAACTCCGTGGCATACTCATGCACCGTCTTTTTTTCCTGTACGGTATCGTCGATCTCCTCCTTTATCTGGAAGATCCGTAAGTTGTTCCCCACACCATCATAGGTCCTCCTCAACTTCTTCCATACATCCTTCACCATTTTAATGCCATCTACTGTGGCGGCAATAGACTGGACTAAGGAGTTGAGAAGCCAAATGTAGATTACCATATGAGTGGACTTCCACTCGTCGCATCCTGTCGAGCCCTCGTCCGGCTCTGTCTTCTCTTTCGACAGGAACCCCTCCAGGTTCTTTCCTGCAAGGGTTCTTCTCATCCGCCGTGACCAACTCAAATAGGTGGCTGGTCCATCCAGCTTCAGATCGATGGAGGGAAGTTCCAACTTCAGCGACGTTCGTGTCGTGCTCTCACCAGCCGACATCTTCATCAACTTCATCAACGTCGCAAACTCTGCAGAATCCAGCTTCTTGATAATCTCCTCCATCGATCTCCTCTTCTCTGATCATGTCATGTCCGCTCCACGACTCACGCTCGTCCTCGTCGTCCGTTCCTAGATCCGAACATGTATATTTTTATCAAATCTAGGCATCGGTGTCCTCTTTCGGAATGATCCGAACAATGGCAACAAAGGCGCCGTTGTGTGCGACACGGGGTGGGGCAGCATGCACGTGGGAGAGCGGTCGGCGCTCGTGCCACCGTTACCGAATAACAAGAACTTAAAGACGAGCCACTTGACAGATCTGACGATATGTAACTCCTTGAACAGTCTCTCTTCAAATCAACCATGAACTCTCCCAATCTCCTTCTCCCTCTTCTTGAGTTGGACAACTCTTTTCTGATTGATTGCCCACCATTTTTGGTTGAGAGAACTCTATCAAACCATCTCCTTAGTCGTTAAAATTCGATCAAAACTAATCCATATATGTACAGCCCGCACGGGACCAACATATTGCCTGTATACCTGTTGGTATGCTAACCCAAATTCACAAATGCTTAGAAAAACCCGCCTTGCAGCCTTGCAGCCTTGCAGACCGATATGCTGGTTCGATTTTGTTCCTCCATTTGGGAAGCACATGTATGCTACTGGCATGTCTGTGTTCGCTGCTCTTTCTATTTCTGGATCCATTTCAAGTCTCGTGACCTCCACATAGGAGAGAACCACCCCAAGATCTCCATTTTCCCGACTATATGTGGAGGGGCTTGTTATTCAGACGACCTTCTTACATAACTCAAATTTTGCACTCGGCAAAAATTTCATGATCATATCCGCTCTTTTATCATCCGTATAGATATTCTCAAACTCAGCGTACTTCTCTTCCAATACATCGTATCTACTTATATCAACTCATAATGTGCTTGGAACTGTTATATAATGTTGGATTGTTACCGAGGTGTATCACACTTTGATTGTCACATAGAATAACATAATGCTCATGTTTACGTCCCAACTCTTTCAAGAATTTTTTCATCCACAATAACTCCTTTTGCATGCCTCCATCGCTAAACTTGGCCACCGTCGTAGACAAGACTATGCACTTCTGCAACCCCCGACTGCCAAGATACTGCTCCCCTAGCAAACATCATCACATAGCGTGATGTCTATCTCCTGGTGTCGACGTCCCTAACTATATTACGTCAGTGTATCCTATCAACTTTATCTCATCACTCCCGAAAGCAAAACTCTAACAGGAAGTGCCTTGGAGATACTATAACACCCACTTGACCGTGCTCCAATATTTTCTCCTCAGATTGGAGAGGTACCAACTCACTATTATGATTTATCGAGCAAAGCTTGTCTCGTATAAACCATGACATACATATGGATTTCAACCGCTAAAGCATATATAAGACGCCTTCTCCATATTAGCTTTCTCCTCCTCATTCGATGGATGCTTCTTGGTGCTAATTTTGAAGTGAGCTGCAAGAGGCATGCTCACCTTCTTGGACCTGTAAATCCCCTCCCCCTTAATTTCCAATTAGCCTAACCCAATTACTTGATCTTAATCACTATTCATATAATCAAACCTAACCTAATCCTTTTATTTATTTATTTATTTATTTATTAACCTATTAACCATTTCTAGTTTAAATTCTAAACTAAATCCCCAACTACAATTTTAGCTAAACCTCTCATTTTTCAATTCTTCACACCCAAGCCCAACACCCATTTCAAACTACACGTCGCTTTCCATGAATCCTCCTCCTAGCTCCTACACTTGCGCATGCATTGCTCACCACCAGACCTCCCTCCCTCCAGCTCTTCTATCCTTGCTAATACCTCCACGGATCCCTCCGCCTGCCACTTCCTGCTCGCAACCGACTCGTCGGACAGCTGGTGCAGGGGACCTTACACTTACATCGCAGCGATAACCAAAGCCTGCCTTGCGCACACGTGTCCTTCCTGACGCAAGACCTTCAGCAGTTGTAGCAGTCGCATCAGAAGTAGTTGCAACATCTGTATAAACAAGGGCACCTTCCCTTGTTTTCTACCAGTTCGATCACTGCCAACGCCAGCACCTGGACAACCTCACCACCGTGCCTCCGCATCAAGTCCACCACTAGTCAATCAAACAAAGTTCCAAGTGCTTGTGAATAATGTGATCTTTTTTTCATTTTTCTGTAAAGTGTCTCTAATAAAGTATATAGGGATATTTATACTTTGGGTCTCAAATAAGTTTTAAAATTTGTGTTTGTGGGTCTCCATATTATACATAACTAGTCTACATTTTCAATTAGAATATCATAAGATCAGCTACCGTCTTTCCCAGGTGACTATTCATGTGTGTCTGCTTTCTTTTTACAATGCCAAAGGATTCGAAGTACAAATTTTATTTTATTTTTAAATTTTATATTAAGAAAAATAATCTTTGGAAAATGGTAAGGACGGAAAAGTTTATTACCATTGGAACATGAAGTGTTGTTTAGAAGGAGAAGACTTTATAGCATGCAAACTTTATTGCTTTGACTCTACATATAAATGACATGCAAGTTGACATAATAACATCATGTTTATAAAACTAGGGGTATTTTAGAAATTAAAAAGTTTCACCACCAAGTTTTCCTATTATATAGTAGAATAGATTCGTGTTTGGGTTTCGAAAGTGTCACTAATGTCTCAAAAGTGTCACTAATTATTTTTGGTGACACTTTTGAGATCCAAACACTAATTATGTATAATATGGAGACCCAAACACAAATTTCAGAACTTATTTGAGACCCAAATTCTAAATATCCCAAGTATATATAATGCAATATGTAATGGTAAATGAAAACGACCAAATCACATAGTATTTTTGGACCAGAATAAATCTGACAATACATCGGTTGTATACCGATGACATACAATTAGACCCAATTTTTGTCGAATTCAATTTCTAGCAGCCACTTACTGGAGAAATAGTATACTTTTATGCACTGACATTATACTGTCAGTATACCCACATGTATACCAATTGTATCTTGTTAAACAGAATTTTTGTTTCCAAAGAATAAGCCCTTCTCATTTCGGCCATTACAGTATATTAATAGCTTATCGACAATATACCACAAGTATGTCATTGATATACTGTCTTATTTGAAACTACTCAGCATTAAATATGTTAGAAATATTTTCTTTTCTCACTTGAAAACCTGTAGACAAAATAAACAAAATTAAAATTACCAGCCTCCGGAAAAATTGCGCACGAAGCACTGTCCTAAGAGTAGGGGTGAGCAAATACCGACCGCTACCGAAAAACGGACCGAATACCGATTAAAAATATCCCGAAAAATCGAACCGAAATTATATACCGATACCGAATTACCGAACCGATTAAAATATGGTATAATGGTAGTGGTAACGTTTTGAACGTAATATCATACCGAAAATACCGAACCGAACCGATTATATATATATATATATATATATATATATATATATATATATATATATATATATATTTGTTCGTGATTAATTTTTTATTACTCTTTTTCATTTTTTATTTTTGTTTTAGTTGGAAATTAGTTTGTTAGAACTTAGAATGGATTTGGTGGACTTGAAGTTATGTTAATAATGCTAAGAATTGAGTTTTGGTCTTTTAAGCTTATATTTTTGTGTTTTCATATAATTTTGAAATGAATTTTAGTGTACTTAAACTTATACTAAGAATTAAACTTAGTGATCGTGTTTGATCTTTTAAGCTCTTTTTAGGTGTTTGCGACTTGTTACATATTATTCTAATAAATTTGATTAATTGCTTGCTTGGTAGAGACTTGGCTTTGAAATTTAATGCTTCCAAAAAAAAGTAAAAAAATATTTTTCTAGGTTAAGAGGTTCATATTAAGTGTGTTGATTGATCAAATGTTAAATGGTAAAATACCGATACCGAATAAAAACCAACCGAATACCGATTTAACCGAAACCGAAAAAACTGATTCTAAATGGTACGATATTGGTATTGATTTTTTAAATACCGATTTAAAAAAATACCGAAAAATTCAACCAAATACCGACCGATTATACCGACGCTCACCCCTACCTAAGAGTTGATCTGGGTCTATGTGTAGACTTTTTTCGAATATGTCACGACCAGCACCCAGTGTAGGGGCACGAGAAGTGGTTACGTCCAGCCTACGCCGCAGTGTCGACGGTAGAACGCTGTCATAGGTCACATACATCTAACAGTTATAAGGTACCTGTATAGTATATACACTCCGAATGGAGGTGACATAATAAGGTACAACTCAATCACAACTAAGGAAGAAAATAAGATAAGATAGAATAAATGATAACACAGAATCCACAGATGATAAATACAAGATAGAGAGATAGCTGAAAGTCTAAGATAAACATCTCCACAAATTCAGAATACAATCTCCAAATAAATACAAGTGTATCTGACAAGACATGAAGATAATAGAAACTAGTCTAGCTAACTAGCCTAGTCTACTGGGGTAGTGTCGTCTACAAGTGTTGGGTCCTCCTGAGAGTCCAGCTCACATGTGTTGTCTAGGCCTGCTCCGTAATAAGTGAGATATAACTCCTCAGTGTCGTTTGTAAAATTTTTAACAGGTCCAGTCAGGACTGGAGCGAGCACAGTACATCTCACGCAGTTCATAATATGACAGGATATATAAATATGCAATAGAGTAAGATACATGAAACGCTGCAGAATATACATGAAATAAAAAGAGAGCTGTAATGTAAATAGATACTATAAATAGAGAACTAACAGTGAACTAGTGATTTAGAGTACAAGATGAACATGTGAACGGCTTGAATTTGTACATGAGTAATCTAAGAGTTTGCACATGAGTATACTACTTTGGAATTGTTCACATGACCATTTATACTCCCCCATACCCCAATTAATACATAAGGATCCAGACAGGTTATGTTATTGCACATAATATCACATGAAGGCCCATAATAGGGTGCACATGATTGTACACATGAGGGCTCCGTGAACATGGGAGTACATGAATCACGAGAGTGCACATGAAAGGTAAAAGCACCGGAGTACATGATGAAAGTGAAACGCACATGACATACTATAACCCGATGCTCCCGAGGAGGATAACATCTCATGAAGGGATCCATATAGTACCAAACCGTGTTAACATTGTGACAACATCAAGTAAAGTAATCTAGAGCATAAATGTAAATCCTATCAAGTATGAAACGGTCAGAGAATATACTCGCCTGATATCCTGAGTGTCTGGAAGAAATACTGCCTGAGGAGTGGTGTCTGGCTCCTAATCAGAACAATACAAGTCACAACATATCCAAACTGGTAAAATAAGCTACTATGATGCATTCTACATGATGTTGGGTCAATCTAGGCTAAAGTCAACCTTTGGTCAACTCTAGTCAACTACTAGTCAATGCTAGGTCAACTAGGTCAACCTAGGCCGAAACAAGTCTCACTAGGCCTAACCAAGACTATCCTAGCAAGCACATACCCTACACAAGTCACACTAGTCAAACAACACACTAACCCAAGTGTACACACTCCACATGCCATAGGCTATACTACCTAGGCTATGAGCCAACACAAGGATATAGGCCACACACAAACAATTTTCATGTATACATACCAATTCCCATGTCTATATACATACCCTATATATAGGCAATTGCAATATTTATTATTACATATATCACATTAGTATATATATTACATATGTGTACATATACACATAGAGAAGGGTATGGGGAACCATGCATATGTGTGACAGAAAAACAATAGAGCGATGTGTGTAATTAGATAAGGGTGTATGTGTTTACATTGACAGTGTAATGTGTAAATGTGTCAATGTGAGATTAGTGTCATAGGCTTGTGTACATACCAATGTGTGTGTCAACTTCAGATTTGTGGCAGTGGAATAAGGGAAACATGTTCTCAGGAATTCAGATTTTTGTGTGTGAGTGTAACATATGAGCCCAAAGCTAGAAAACAGTATGTGTTTATAGACTGAAATGAGTAAAAAATCTCAGGATTCCCAAGTCCCTTTGACAGTTCATACATAGTGTTCTCAGGAAACCTGAGAACCAAGGACAGTTAACATAAATAGTTCAACAATCTTAAACCAAATTCGAAAACCCAAATCATGAATCAACTTAACAGTAAACTAATACATGTATATATGAATTTATCTAGTGATTTAGGTTATTAACAATCCGTTTAAATTATAATTTAAACTCAGGAATTCAAATTTAAGAACTGTGTATCAGTCCTAACATCACATTGAAATTTCGAAAGCCAAAAGCAAAATTGAAGCTAAAATCTCATGCCTAGCATAAACCTTAACATGTTGGTTCATTCCCAGATATATTTAGATGACTACATTCAAATTAAAACAAACAGTTAATACATATTAACCCTTACAACCCAACTGTCAGTTAAGTATCAGGAAAAATAGGAAACCCAAATTCGAAAACTAAAACAACCAATTATCACACAAATTAGGGTTGGTAATTAATGACAAATATGGGTCAGTGTCAGAGGGTGTCTTCGTGTCCAAGTACTGGACACAACGTGTCCAAGAACTCAATGAACCGAACAACAAAACTGGACACAGTGAAGCAGTGCAACCCGTGACCAGTGCAACTCGAGTTCTCACTCGACACAAATCTATTGGACACGAGGCTTTGGGGGTGTCGTGTCAGACACTGTCCCTACCTTCGTGTCCAAGGACACGTGTCCAAGTGCCCTAATCATGATGCACGAGTACACAAGCAGCAGGACAGCCTGGCTACACACGCGTGGGGCGTGTCCACAACCCCAAAGCGACACGAACTGGACACGATTTGTGCTCAGTCAAAAAGAAAGTGATAAGCTACCTCAAAACATGAATTTCTATTCAAATACATTTTGAAAACAATGATGAAAATCCTTCTGTGGCATTTCATCGAACACATCAAAACATAGACAGATACGTGTCCGATACGGACACGAAATGGACACGACTCAACATGAAACCAATACCTACATCTAGGGGACACCTAGGGCTATGCAAATATGCAAAGAAATCAGAAATCTAATGGGTTAAGAGAGTGTTAGCTATAGGTTGTTCTTCCTCAAGAAAACATCCAAAATGAGGATCCCTCCTTGCTAGCTCAATGCTCCAAATTGCTACAAAACTGAGATTTCTCTCCATGAATACAAAATAGTGCTAGATTAGGATCATATGCAAAAGACTAGAGTGAAAAAGGATTAAAAATGAAGAATCTAGGGATTGGGGAAGAAATGACATTACCTCTTTCTATTTTTAAAAAATATTTCCTAAAGAGACAAGTCCTATAAAGAGGGATATATATAGGGCTACCTAGGGTTTCAATAGCCGGCCAAGTCTAGTAATCTAGGGCTAGGGTTTAGGTTTGGGCCTTCTCCCTATGTAACTTAAAGGCCCAAATTGCTATAGGCTCAAAATTCCTATGTAAAAATCTAAGGCAAATATCTCCTTAGTCAATTATCTAGATATTTATAATCTCGTCTTCTAGTGGATTTACACTAATCATGATTAGGACCCTAAGACTAATCTAGAATAGGCTAAGCTTCTAGGTCAAGTCTCAAATCAACACTTAACACATAAATATCTAATAAAATTCAAAATCACCAAAATTGACCAAAAGACCAAAATACCCTCAAGCTAGAAATGTGGTAGTGACAGAATACTCCTAGTAGTAAAATGCTCGCTCTACCGGTATCTCGTCGCTATATACAACTCGGAGAGATTAACCCTGGCTTAGCCTTTGTCCAGAGCAAAAAAAGAATGAACAAAAAAATGGAAAGAAAGGGAGAGTTTTTTGTGAATGAAAGATTTCATGTCATTATGATTTTTTTTAGGAGGAGAATGGAGATATCTTTCTCATTTTTTTTCCATCCTACAACACTATAGAAGAAGAGTGAAAGATATAGGCTTAAGGCATTTGCTGGAGAGTTAAAACACTCAATTAATAGAAATTTAGGGCTAATAATATAGCTATTAGGGAATGATAAATAGACCATATCAATGTTAAAAATGCTCAAGAATTAAGTGTAATGTAATGAGGTTTTGTAAATTGATTTTTTCCACCAATGATAACAACAACCCACCCTCCCCCCTCCCCCAAAAAAGTTTTGAAACCAAAGATAACAATATTCAAAAAGAGTAAAGATGAAGAATTTTTGGGTGATTATATAATATAGATAGATGAGATGTACAATGGCCTTGAATCTCATTTAATGACTATTGTCCTTATCAAAAGAAGTGCTTGATGGACTATGCCTTGAATCAGACTTTTTGGACCAAATTCAGAAAATAACACACATAGTATGCTAGAGGTTCTTGGGTCTATCGGATGGCACTTTTTATATGACCATGCATACTTTTTCATATTCATGAGAGTTGTCAAGGATCGCCCTGCCCTGTAGTCGCGACCTTCACGACCTTTCATATAAGTAAGTCCTTAAAGAGTTGGTGATTAGAGTTAACCCTGTAAACCTATGCTTGGACCTATTAAGAATTTTAATACTCATCATAATCAAATCACACTGGAATACTGTCACCACAGAAATGAAGTATCATTGTACATCATCGTACAACCTCTTGGACATTAGTTTAAAAGAATTTAATCTCAGGGCCAGTGTTCCATAAAAGACACCAAAGTCCAACTTGTTCCTACCTATTGAACCGGCTTTGGGATAACCAGTCAGACTCGATTGTGTTGCCACTGCTGGTGACTTACTTATGGGCTTAACCCCATCCCCCTCGATGATACTAGGATTAATTTTCTAGACAAACTCTTCGTCAGGAGTTGTAACTTCACCTCCTCGAAATTAGTAAAATTTCATAAAACAAATTGTTAATACTTTTATTTATTGTCATTTTCTGTGGGATTGTTTTTTTTTAAATTAAGATTTATCTTTTAGTCTTGGGCTATTTCCATTTCCTTTTGGGCTGAATGGCCAAGGGCCCATGTTTGTTTAGCAATCAGTATTGCTACTGGTTACTAATTCTTCCTGTTCTTGTTCTTCTCAAAGGAGAAGAATAGAATTTGAATTCCTGGCTGCAGTAACAGTTTAGTGAATTTTTCCTCTCCAACTAATTCTCGGACAGCCGAACCATGTGCTCCAACAACTTCTCAATTTCTTTCCCTCCAATTCTTCTTCTTTTCAATTTTCCCTAACAATCTATAAGAAGGACTCGAGCACCAATTCCTTCCATCAATTCTGTTAGCACTCCTTCTTCCTCCTCAAATTTTTGTTTTCAAACTGTTCCCTACCAATTTTGATCTAACCCTAGATCTAGGAGGAAGCCGCGACCATAGCAATGTCGGCGACGAGCATTCTTCTTTGATCGGTGGCGTTTGGATTTTTAGTCCTTTTTCTTGGCGAATCGACAACAACTCTTCTCGAACTACTGTGGATCAGTGTTCTTCCTCAATGAGAAATTGAAGGGTGAGTGATGAATTTTGTGTTGATCGAATTCTAATTTTTTGTCCATTTTCGTTGATAAGTTTGATTTCAATTTCCTCTGTTATTGATATAGAAGAATTGATTTCATATCAGAAGAATTATGATCAGCTTGGATTCGAGGAATCATTCATTCGAGATATGATTGTGAGTACTCTTTCTTAATCTCTCCTTCTAGTTAATTTCTTGGATGTGGATTTGATTTCATATCAGTGAGTTCAATCACGAACTCCTTGATATTGTGCTCATAATTCGTGTGATGTTGTTTTAATTAGGATTTGTTTCTCATCCTCTTTTGATTATTCGATGAGTTTCCTGAGTACCGTTTCATTGATTCCACCAGTTGGACCATAATCCAGATACAAAATACTTGATTCGATCAAATATAGATCGGGCTCTTTCAAGCAGGCGAATAAAACTCAAACCTCTTTTTGTATTTCTTTCTTGTCAATGTTTGATCTTCGTGGAGATTGCTGAAAGGATTCTCGTATGATGTCTTGATGTGCTCAGGTGTGTATCTAAGCAATTTTGTTATTGGATCGGGATCTGGATTGTGTCCGATCCTTCTCAGATACGGGGGACAGTATCCGAACCAGTACTGTGACTATTCGAACCAATCCACCTTCAGGTTTGATTTCTAAACCTGTGATTGATATTAAATTGTTGTGTGCCTTACTTGTGTCTGTGAATTCCTAAATCTCAGTAGGGGTGTTGTAGGAGCGACTAAATTGCAGAATTTATCTTGTGATGAGGGTTGGTTAGATCTATTGCAACTTTAGTTTTGGAATAGGATGGTGCCAAGTTTTGATAACTGTGTTAGTGGTAGATAATTGATAGTTGAAGGCAATGTTTGATACTCGAGTAGTAGCAGAGTGGGATGCTCCAAATATTTTGTATCTTGAGTATCAACACTCTGTTTTCCTGTGACATTAACTACAATTATTTTAAGAGTTGGTAATGTTTAGGGTATGCAATGATAACTGGATTTTCCTAAAACTTTTCATTATGTGCTGTCATTCTTACTTTGATCCTCTTAGAGTATTCCTGTTAAACCTGTTCCATTTTGGTCTTCCTAAATCTCGGCAGATATTATCTAATACTTGATTTCGAATACATGAGAGAAGTGGAGCATCACCTTACCTATTGATTTGTTGTGTTGCAGTTAGCCTAAACTGTGGCCTGTTGATTTATACAAATGTATAGGTTTAGTCAGGTTGGTATCTTGGTACCCTATCAATAGCAAGTCTGTTCCTTGCTAAGTTGATTTTCAGTTCTAACTTTGGGAAATATTAGGGCTAATCCTGATATCTTGGGTCCTGTGTTTATCCTTGCTTCCCTTGTTAAAGTTATGTTGCTGTATGTTTGAACATGAAGAGTTAGGTTTCAGTTCATTATTGATGTTTAAACCGTCTTCTTCTGTGGTGGTCTGATTTCGACATCAGATACTGTTAAGTATCTGAGTTTTAATTGATCCATATAGGTTATGTCTTAGGGAAGTATAGCACTGCAGGGAACCTCTTATATGTTGAATGACTTGGAGTTAGCAATTGAATGATAATTCTATATCTTTTACCTTATTTAGAGGGTTTAGTAAAGAACAGTAAGTTTGGGTGCTGGTGCTTGGTTGGTCTTTGCAACACTCATATGACAGTTTAACTATAGACTGATATTAAGAAGTGGAGTTGACAGTACATGACAAGTTGTTGACCTAAGAGTAGCATATAGATTGTTTTGAGTTTAGTTTTAATGAACTAAATTGTTAATTAGATATTAGCTTAAGCCTAAACAAACTAGAGTATTTTAATTTATAGTTAAAATATGGTTAGAATTATATGATAACTCAACTAGAACTTGCTTAGAAATTAATCAACTTGTATTAAATCATAACAGGAGGACATCCAGCTCCATTAATTACCTGTACTTTCTCGGAGCAAGGCAAGTACTTTTTTATGGTTTTTGTGCATGTACTTATCTTGTACTTTTCTCGTGACACATCATAACACGATATCTTGTACCCTTGAACAAGAAACCCTTGTACTTTCTTGTTCTTGTACTTACTTATGTCGGGAGGAAAAATACACTAGCTATGTGACCAAACCTCGATTACTATATTCATTTAGATAGCTTAGGCCTCGCATCGTGCACGCAGGTCCTAAGCCGTACCGATATTCATGTACTCCTGTACATATTCCTGTACTCATCCCAGCCGATTACATAGGCTAGTTGTATTTCAAACATTGTGCACATGTCATGTCTTGTACTTCAGGTTTATGGTTACATTCCTGTACTTTATTTTCTGTACTTTCATGTTCATTTTCTGTATTTCATATTTCATGTTCTCCTGTACTCATTTCCATATCATGATGTTCTTGTTCATTACCTAGAATTGTACTTTGCTCCACTCCTGACTAGGATATGTTGTAGGTGAGATGGAGGCATTGTGTGACACCTACTTTGGCCGTGAGCCTATAGATGCAGTAGAGCCAGCTGGAGTTGCTCTGGACTTAGAGGCCGAGGAAGCCTAGTATCTTACCCTTAGCAGTTATATTCTATTGTACTTGAGACAGTCAGACTTTATTTTAGCTGGATGAATGTAATAACTCTTAGACATGTACTTTGATTCTGGGATTCGATATTATAGTGCTGTGGTTTATATTCATTCTAATCTGGACTTGTAGTTTCCTTAGAGATTGGTACAACTTACTTCATCGTATCTAACAATGAAGGCTGGACGTGTCCGACTCGTGTCCGATTATTCGGGAGCGGGTCGTGGCATATTTTTAGTAGTGGCCCATGCAGGTATATCCTAATAGTACCTAGGTATTAGTGTACTATTAGGGGACTTGATTAAACTAGAGAAACTTGAATCAAAGCATAGGAAATCGGGTACATCGGGTATATATGGATATTATATAAACATTTACATTTACTTGTAGGTTAGGTTTTTATCAATCATGAAGTTTTCTTTTATTGCAGGATGGTCACTACGAGGAAGACCGCGGATCAGCATAGAGTTGCAGGCAGAATGAGACAGTCTGCACCAGACGTTCCGTTAGAGCAGCTTCCACCACCGCCTCCTATCTTTCCTCCGCTACCCCCGACGATGACGTTCGACGGCGCTCAGGTGATGGCCATGTTTCAGCAGTTAATGGAGGCTCAGAACCACCAGGCCGCACAGTTCCGAGTGACAGTCATGGATGCACTCAGGACCCGAGAGCCGGCAGCACCAGCACCGGTAGCACCTCCAGCACCAGCAACACCGAGACCGGGGACTGCCAGAGACTACCAGAACCTCTGTCTGATGGATTTCTGGGGCTACGAGGGGATTGTATATGCGGATGAGTGGCTGGAAAATGCTGAGAGGATACTGAAGATGGCGAGAATCCCGGAGGACCTGAAGGTGGAAGTTGCAAGCATGCGACTTTTTGATCTTGCCAGAGCTTGGTACCGGGAGGAGCCCCAGTTAGCTGCGCCCCAGGTTCTTTAGGCAGATTCCAAAACTCTGCTCAAGGAGAAGTTCTTCCCAGACGTGGAGTGAGATGAGCTTCGGATGCAGTTCGAGGTATTACAGCAGGGGAACATGACAGTGGCGGAGTATACATCAGAGTTCACCCGAGTCAGCAGGTTCGCGGAGAACCTAGTCAGAGCACCGGAGGATAGAGCTTGGAGGTTCAAGAAGGGCCTCACCAGAGAGTTGCGGCATGGAGTGGCGATCAATCAGGCGACTACTTATGCGAGCATCCTCAAGATTTCTCAGACTGTGGAGAAAGAGGCCGATCCGAAGCTGAAGAGGGATCGGGACATCGGCAGTAGCAGCTACCAGGCACCGGCGAAGAGGACTCAGATTTAGGCGAGACAACAGCAATCGGTACAGCAGCATCACCGTCCAGCCAGAGTTCATGCACATCAGCCACAGAGACAGCAGCAGGAAGCTACTTGCGCTTTCTGTTTCCGACCAGGACACCGCTTTGACGAATGCCGCAAGAGGCTCGGGCTATACTTATTTTGCGGGTCAGACGCACATCAGATGAGGGACTTTCCACAAGCTACAGCTCGAATGACAGGAGGACCTTGAGGAGCTGGAGGACCACCACTTGGACCATCCAGAGCACTGCAGAGGGTTCAGGCTTTACCTACTCAGCAGCATCATTTTGTACAGCATCAGCAGCAGAGGGGACCACCACAGCAGGGACGTGCTTACGTCATGGTCGTAGTTGAGGAGGATGAGGCAGTTTCAGATGTGATTACAGGTTCTATCCTTTTACATTCATTTCCTGCCATTGTATTATTTGATTCTGGAGCCACACATAGCTTTGTATCATATGAGTTTCTGCATAGACACGGCTTCACACCTAAGCCCACTAGGAGGAACTGTTGGATTATGACAGGAGGAGGGGTAGTGCCAGTTAGTGAGTTGGTGGATTGTCCTATAACTATAGCTGGGAGGGAGCTTTGGGCTCGACTTCTAGTGATGCCATTGTCCGGATTTGATATAGTCCTCGACATCGACTGGATGAGTGAACAGTTCGCTGTAATATACTGCCATGAAGGGAAGGTGATTTTCAGCCCGCTTGGAGTTCCACCGTTCGAGATCAGCAGACGGATCGCAGAGAGGCCAGAGGGATCTACTTCGGAGTAGTTGCAGAAGACCAGAAGTTGTCGCACCCGTTGATTGTGGAGTTTTTCGACGTCTTCCCCGAGAAGTTGTCAAAATTGCCGCCAGATCGAGATGTGGAGTTCAGCATCGACTGTCACGACCGGCACCCTTATGAGGGGCACGAGCACGTGGGTACGTCCAGCCTACGTCGTAGTATCGGCGGTAGAATATTGTATATAACGTCTGTAAATACTACGACTAACAGTAAAAAGGTACCTGTACAGTATATACTCTCCGAATGGAGGTGACATATCAATACAGTCTCAATCACAGAATAAAACTAAGGTAGATAGCTCAGAAAGAGAACATATGATAGATGAAAGAGTAAATAAATCCAGTGTCCAAATACAAGCCTATATATATACAACATCACAGGATCTCAAAATATAAAATAGAAACTACAGTCTGATAAAGCTAGCTGGATCGCAGTCCAGTCAAACCTAGCTAATCTACACTACTCCGGGAGTACAAAATCTAGTGGCTCTACTATAAAGCCACGGTCCTGGACTACTCCATCTAACTCGAGCCCATAATAGGTCGAGCAGTCCGCCTCAGAATTATCTGTAATATATTATAACGGTATCCTGTCAGGAAAATGAGCAAATACAAGCACTAACAGCAGTTCCATGTGAATTGACAAATTCTATAAGAGACAGTATAATGAACTACAAGACAAAGATAAATGAAGACTTGGGAACCGTTCGGAAGCCGAGTTACAACCCTTAAACCAAACAAGGACCGAGGTTGTAACTCTTCTCCCGAGCAGAACTTAGTCTCCAATCAAGGTACAATGTAAAGGCATGTAGAGCAAGTGAGTAACTGTATAGCATGCATGGTGAGAAGCACTGTATGTAGAACATGACAGGATATATGATAAGATAAAGTAAATATAAAATGTGCCTAAAATATTATAGCATAATGTGATCGGTATGGGTCAAGATCAGGCTTCCAGCCGACCGACTACAAGTACGTGGACTCGGCCCGGTCGGGATGGTAAGCTATGGAGCAAGTAGTAGCACAGGTCAGGCTATACCTATCGTGAGGTGAGGGTATAACTATGATACAAGTAGTAACTCAAGGTGGGCATTGATCACACTATCTATAAAATTCTCTATTCCCTGAATAGTATACGGATCCGGATATAGCACGTCATGACGCGGGATTCCCTAAGAGGGGAGCAAGTCCTCTTTAGGAATCGGCTTTAATACAAGTACAAGAATCAAGACCAAGCAAGTACCAGTATCCCAAGAAATCCAGGAATGATATCTCATGACAGGAATCCGACAATACTAATCCGTGAACTATCGTGACTGAGAATCAAGTAAGACACTATGACTGAATCGGATATAGCAAATATCAAGACGATGAAAACTATCAATAAATGTACTCACCTGCTGTCCTGAGCTGTAGGGTATATCAATGCTCAGAGCGGTAATCAGAAACCTAAAGATGAGATACTGTATGTTAATTTAGGTTTAAACAAGTTTAAGAATGATTCACAATGAATGATATGAAATCTAGGTCAAACTAGGTCTCACTGAGTCACACTAAGTCCTGTTAAGTCAATCTAGGTCAAATCAAGTTATATCAAGTCAATCTAAGTCAGTCTAAGTCAACTCTAGGTCATACCAGTCATCGCAAGTCAAAACAAGTCGAAGAAAGTCAAACGGGGTCAAGAGTTGGCCTACAATTGACTTTTGATCAACTGGTCAACTCTGGTCAACTCTAGGTCAACCCTAGGTCAAACTGGTCAAATGTTGACCAACAATTGACTTTTGGTCAACTGGTCAACTCTGGTTTGGATTGGGTCAAATCTAGACAAAGTATTGACTCACGGTTGACTTTTAGGTAAAAAGTTAACTCTGGGTCAACCGAGCCAAAATTGGTTCAAATATGACATTTGTAGGGTGTACCCAACAAGCCACCCAAGTTTAAAGTCAATCCGAATATCCGAACTCCGTATTTTGAATTTACCGGATTACCCCTTAACATTTATCCTTAAACCGTTCTAACTCGACGCCAAGTGGCCTTCCCTTAGGAATTCCACTCCGTGCTTCCTAGGATAGTAGGGTACTAGCCTATACAACCATTACCTACCAAGTTTCCTAGGATAAGTGGACATCCAGTCCATCTTACGGTCCGTATCGTCCGTTTACCCGTTATCTTGAATATTTTAAGATACAGAATGGTACGGCGCGATACCATCTTGTCACAACCCGCACCCTGTATAGGGGCACGAGAAGTGGGTACGTCCAGCCTACGCCGCAGTGTCGGCGGTAGTAAGCTGTCCTAGGTTGCTAACTAATCTCATACAGTGTATAAAAAGTACTTGTCCAGATATCAGCTCCGAATGGAGGACAAGTAAAGGATAGGATATACTCAATCACAGTCTAAAATACGAAAAGATAACACAGAAGTTATACCTAAGGAATTAAAGACAACAACAACTAACTACTAAAATAATACAACAATGTCTCAAACAAACTTAATACAAACTCAATCTCTTAACTTTAATACAACAAGTCAAAACATGAAAGCTAAAGTAGTCTACTAGCTAATCTCCTGAATCACTCCTGAGAGTCGGGACCAAAGGTAGCTAGTCCCTCGCCAGGTCCATGGTAAGTAGGGTATGTGTCCTCAGGATTATCATCTGTAATATTTTTAACAGGTCCAATCAGGACAGGAACGAGTACAACTCATCTAGAAAATCCAAGTAAATGACAAAGAACTATAAAGCAGTTATAGACAGTTTTATTGATGAGCATGGCAGTTTTATACAGGTAATGATGGCATAGAGAAACAGTAAGATACAAGAAAAGAAAGGTAACTAAAACAAGAGAAGAATCATGGCAATGGAGACGGTAATAAAAGCTAATTGAACTAGAATAACATGTATGAGTCCAGACAGTACGATATAAGTCTAATGTAATCTCAGTGTGAGTCCAGTCCATATAATTCGATACCAGATGATTTTCAGTACAAGATGAGTCCAACAGTGATCAATGAAATCAGGGTGAGTCCAACTATGATCTAACAGTGTGTTTTAAAATACCGAGGTCGACATATAAACGGCTGTAGGTATCAGGCACATCTCTCACTGATCGGACAAGAGATGGCTATGCTTCCAGTAGATTCCAGTGGGAGATTCTGGATTTGGGGTATGTCTACATGTCTTACTCAATATTTTCCTGCCCAGCAAGTGAATCCAAAATCGACAAAAGAATCGAGATGAGTCTGGACAATACATGATGATTCCAGAAATGATTCCGGAATGATTCCAATGACTCCAGTAATAGAGGCCAGCAAGTAAGGTATGTGTCGATACATGAATCTAGAAATATCCATACGTGTTGATACAGAGAATCATATAGAACTAACTAGAACTGAAATACAGTAATTGACAAATAAATGAGAGAACTATCAGAGAATGTACTCGCCTGATACTCTGAAAAAAGTAGTGTAATATCAGATGTCTGTACCAGGGTCACAATGTCCTAAAATAGAGCAATACAGTTATGACATGTCTAAAATGAAGGTAAATATAAGATACAATGCAATCTACATGATTTCTAAGCCAATCTAGGTCAAAGTCAAACTTGGTCAACTCTTTAGTCAAACTAAGTCAAATTAAGTCATACTAGGTCACAAAAAGTTAAACTAAGTCATACAAGGTCAAACAAGGTTAAACAAGTCTAATCTAGGTTAAAGTCAACTCTTGGTCAAACATTCTAGTCAAACTAGTCAAGTTATCTAGGGTTTAGTCAATAATGGTCAGACTAGTCAATATGGTCAAACTAGGTCAAAGTCTAGACTAACTAAGATTTTGGTTAATCATAGACTAGTCAATAAGGTAATTAGGTCAATGGTCAACTCTTTAAGTCAAACTCTATAAGGCTAATTCAAAACCAAACATAGGCTAACATGTCTTAGGATACCTAAGATACTATACAACAATGTTAAGGTATAACCTAATTATCTATACAAAGTATATCGCACATAAATACATATATATAATACCAACCTTAATCCTATAATCAAGCTAATCCCATACTCCAACTCAAGTCATGACTCAACTCTAAGTATCTCACTTAACCCCATACGTATCTTAATCTACATATGATTATCCTCATAATCCATATGGTTAACCTAATTATCTAGTTAGGGTTTAGTCAAACTTAAGTCATCAAGTCATCTAAAATCCATCTAAGTCAATTCTAGGTCAAGGTTGACCTATAGTTGACTTTGGTCAACAATGGTCAATTATCTAGTCAAACTAGGTCTACTAGTCAAGTTAGGTCAAACATGGTCAGACTAGTTAAACTAGTCATTTTAGGTTAATCCTAGTCAATTCTAGGTTAATTAGGTCAAGTTTGACCTAAGGTTGACTTTGGTCAACTCTAGTCAAACAAGGGTCAACTAGTTAGGTCATGGGTCATTAGGTCAATTAGGGTTAGCCCTAATGGCCATAGGCTAATGTATCTAGACCATAACCTCGATGCTATGTGTATACCATATATATATCTACAACTTGTCAGCTATACATATATATATATACATAACATATATATATACAATATTTATACATAGCCTATCAATATATATATATAGATAGCTAACATATATACATGTATATATACAATTTCATATATATATGTAAACCCATATATAAACTCAACTATATATATACCAATATATATAATCATATATAATATAACATATATATAGAGAGAGAACAATAGAGAGAGAGAGAGAGGGTGAATGAGGGGGTGAGAGAGATATAGAGTGAACTGAGACAGTGGGGGGGGGGGGGGGGTGTTCTCAGAAAACTGAGAACCACACACACACACACAATACATACATATATATATATATATACACACACACCTATACATACACATATACCCACACACTCATATACATATATATATGTATATTCAGTATATATACACATAAATATACATATATATATACATAAAAATTATTTTGAAATTCGTTTTAAAAACTGGAAAGAACAGTAATACTGTTCATTACTGAACTTAAAGGGGGGTAAACCCAAATCCGACTCCTAAACTCGACTAAGGCTTGAAACCAATGGTTGGTAATCATGCCCCTAGGTATACTCGTGTCCCTCGTGTCCTCAAGTGTCCACCACGACACAACACGACGTGTCCAAGAGTGAAAAACCCCAATCGGGTAAATTCCAGACACTACAGTGTCACAGCGTCGTACAGAGATGCACACGCGTGTAGGATACTGCACACGTGTCCATGTGTCTCGTGGTCGTGTCCCTAGGTTCGTCTAGGGTTGGTCTAGGTGTCTAGGTGCCTGTCCCGTGTCCAAGTGTCACCAGGACATGGCACGAAGCCCGTATCAGTCGAGTTTTCTCGACTGATGCACACTGCTACGTGCAGCGTCGTGCAGTGAGTCGAGTGGCTCGTTGACACGACACGAGCACGTGGGGTCTCGTGGTCATGTCCACGTATAGCCCACGTGTTGGAATACACACTCGTGTCAACATGAGGTGTCCACAACGTGTCTAGAGTCGACACGACTCGCGTGTCAGTGAGGAAAAACATGTTCGTGCAGTGCAGTGCATGACCCGTACGAACGCGTTTTCGTATTCGACACGACTCGAGAAGTTATGAGACTCGAGGGGGGGCCTGTCAGAGGTTGCCCCCACCTCTATGCCAACTGGCACGTGTCCACGTGTCCAATTCGTGGAGAAAACGGTGTCGGGTAGCAGGGGACAGTGCACTTTGCATCGTGTAGTGAGTTCGTGTCCGTTTTGGACACGAACATGACTCAGATTCGTGCTCAGTCCCAGGGTTTCGTGTCTAGCATGCTAAGGGCTACCCAAATGTGTAATTTGTTTTAGAAAATAACAACTTTCAAACCATAGTGACATTTCACCAAACACTCAATTAAACACACAGATACGTGTCCGATACGGACACCAAACCAAACCTATTTCCTACAAAACTTGACCCACATCTAGGGTATACCAATATGCATGTAATTATGAAGAGAAAACAGAATATTGACTAGGTTTGAGGGTGTTTACCTATGAGTGCAAAATCCTCAATAATAGACCTTTTTGAATGAAAACCTCCTTCAACTCCCAATGTCCAAAGCTTCACAAATCCTTGCTAGCAAGCCATAACTGGTATCCTCTAGTGTAGAAGAGTCTAATGCAAGAAACTAGGCTCAATTTGGAGCTAAATTGGTTAAATGGTGAGGGTGTGAAGTTGTAGGAAAAACTAGGTTTTAAGTGTAATAAAAAGAGGCTTGAATGAAGGGGGAGGGGTGTTTATATGGAAGGGGGTATGGGTTGGCTGCCATGGGGGGGGGGGGGGGGGGGGGAAGGGTAGATATTTAGGGTTCCTACCACCTTGCAAACTTAGCTTCTAAGTCTTGGACCAAGTAGATAGATATTTAGATTTCTAGAAAATATCTTAGATAGGTAATATCTAGATATTTGTAAACTAGATATTTATACATAAAGCTAACATCCTCTACTTAGTCTTCTAGGTTAGTTGCTAACCTCTAGATTAGTGCTAAACTAGGTTAGGAGCTAACATGACACTAATCAAATAATTAAATAATAATAAATTACATAAATCCAAATAAATTCTAATAAATTACCAAAATACTCTTTTGACTAAAAAGTGGTAATTTGATATCCTAATCACATGGTTAGGCTTACATGGTCATGGTTAGTCTCTAGGTTATGAAATCTCTAGGGTTTATACTAGGGTTATACTAGTAAAATCACAAAGTCATAAGCCATGACTTAGAAAATAGTTTTAATCTAACTAAAATTCACCAAAATCATATTATGACTAAAACACCATTATTTAATATTAAAAATAATAAATTTTCAAAATATCCCAATTTCAGAAAATTGGGTGTTACACATCTCCCCAAGCCCACACGCAACCCCGATTTCAACTCCGAAGCCAACCCACAAAATCTAAATCACATTATCTAAGTCCCCTCCAAGTTTTGACGCGTTCCGAATCACGGAACTCAATTTCCCCCATTCACTAATTCTAATTCAACCCTTCACTCACTCATTCAAACACTCTTTTTTCCACTCTCTTGGGACAAGTTTTGGGGGTTATTTTAGTGGGCTAAATAGGGTTATATAGAGCTAATAATAGGGTATATATAAGTATATACATATAGGTATATAGTGGGGTATATACGGGGTCGAATGGGGTTAAATGGGGGCCTAAAGGGGGGGTTGCTGCTGCTGCTGCAATTGCTGTTACTGCTGCTGCTGCTGCTATGGGGGGGGGGGGGGGGCAGCAGCCCCCTTGGCCCCCCTAGCTGCCATAGCTGCTCTCCCTTCCTCTCTCCTTTCCTCCTCCATTTCCCTCCTCTATTTCACTCTATCTCCCTCTCTAATCCCTTCTAAAACTCCTTCAAACACTTTCTAATTCTCTCTAAAATCCTCTCTATCACCCTCACATATATATAATACACACACACACACAACTAATTCTCATTCTCCCCTCTCTATACATACAAATGCACACACTCACACATACAAATCTACATACACACGTACACATCTATATATATATATATGTATATATATATAGACACACACACACACATGTATATATATATATATATATATATATATATATATATATATATATATATATATATATATATATATATATGTTTACCACTCAAAAAAAAAAAAAATATATATGTTTACCACTCAAAAAGGGGGTAAACCATAATAAATCCCTAAACTAGAATTTAAGGAAACCTACAAAATCTAGGGTCAACTTGTAGAGAATGATCTCCCCTATAATTAATGTGAAGGAATGAATACAAAATGAGGAATTAAATGAGAGTTAATGACATACCTAAATTGTAGATTTGAAGAGGAAGAAGAAGGAGTGGGAAGAAAGAAATGAAGAGAGAGAGAGAGAAGACTTAATGGTGAAGCAAGGAGAGGTGGAGGGGGTGGACTATGTGGCCGGCCATGGAGCGTGGGTAGGGGCACTTGTAATTACAAGTTTGCCCCTCCCTAAGCCTACATGCTAAATAATCCAAAATGGGTTTTGGAAATTGCTAAAATTAAATAAAAATCATAATTAAACTTAATTACTCATGGAGGACTAGTCCAAACTCCTAAACCTAAAAGTTTAGTGTGGTGCGCCATGGTTAAATAACATGCTAATTACGACTCAAGTCAAAATTCCCCGGGGTCTCGAATTAACTCGGAATGCGATGAAATTCGAACCCAACTCCTATAATAATTAAATATTAATATTCATGAAATAAAATTCCCAAAAATATGATAAAATAGAAAATTACCATTTTACCCCTAACTTGGAAAAGTGAGGGTGATAAGTCTATCCACCTTAAAAAAATTTCGTCCTCAAAATTGAAGACAACAAGCACAGGAAATCAAAAACAGAAAGACAAAAGAAATAGATTTATACCTCAGGGCACAAAAAGATAAGGGAAACGCTCCCGCATGTTGTCCTCCCTCTCCCCGGTAGACTCACCTGGAGAGTGATGTCTCCACGCAACCCGAACCAAGGTTATGACCTGGTTCCGGAGCACCTTCTCCCTGCGATCCAAAATCTCCACCGGCTGTTCTGGATAACTGAGAGTAGGTCTCACCTGTATCGCTGAATGGTCTAATACATGGCTAGGATCTGCCACGTACCGCCTCAGCTGAGATATATGAAACACGTTGTGCACTCCCTCAAGCCTAGTAGGCAAGTTCAGTCGGTAGGCTACTGCACCGATCCTCTCTAAGATGGTGAAAGGTCCGATGTAGCGCGGACTGAGCTTCCCACCGCCGCCAAAGCGAATAGTGCCACGTGTCGGGGATATCCTCAGAAATACCATGTCACCAACCTAGACACAAGACAAAACTCAGCACCTAGCTAACAAACAATCACAAACAACACGACAAGAAACTGAAACTAACTTCGAACTCTGATGGTCTCCGGTGACTATCGGCCCAATGCCGCTGCCTATCCTGAGCCACCCGAAGTCTGTCTCTAATCATCCTGAACTTTTCGGCTGTATCCACAACCATCTCCGGCCCAAGAAGCGCCCGCTCGTCGACATCGTCCCAAGACAAAGGAGTAAGGCATCTCCGTCCATATAGAGCCTCAAATGGTGACATCTCTATACTGGCCCGGTAGCTATTGTTGTAAGCAAACTCTACCAGGTGAAGATGGTCCTCCCAAGAACCCCCGAGATCTAGCACACATGTGCGAAGCATATCCTCCAAAGTCTGGATGGTCCTCTCCGACTGTCCGTCTGTCTGAGGATGATAAGCAGTACTAAACTTGAGCGAGGTACCCAAGCTAGCCTACAAAATCCTCTAGAAGTGGGAAGTGAATCGGCTATCCCGATCTGAAACTATGCTCACCGAAACTCCGTGCAATCTCACGATCTGACGAACATACAGCTCAGCCAGCCTCTCCGTAGACAAACCCACCTTGAAAGGCAAAAAGTGGGCCGATTTGGTCAATCTATCAACTATGACCCAAATTGCGTCCTTTCCTCCTGGCGATCGTGGAAGTCCAGATACAAAGTCCATGGTGATGTGCTCCCACTTCCACTCGGGAATGGGTAGCGTCTGTAGCAATCCACCTGGTCTCTGTCTCTCGGCCTTCACCTGCTGACACATAAGACAACAAGATACAAAATGAGCTACCTCGCGCTTTATGCCATACCACCATACGTGCTCTCTCAGGTCCCTATACATCTTGTTGGCTCCAGGATACATAGAATACTGAGAGCGATGCGCCTCCTGAAGAACCTCCTCCCGAAGCTCTCCACGCGGAACGCACAGCCTAGTACCGTGCTGCAACGACCCGTCTTCGGCTACAGAGAAATCGTCAAGCAAGCCCGTCCGCACCTGCTCCCTGATGCTCCTTAGGGCAACATCATCATACTGCGCTGACCTGACTCTATCCATCAGCTTAGACTGAATCTGCAAACCCCACATCTGGATCTCCACGCCCGGAATGATGACCTCGATACCCAAACTATCTAGGTCGGCCAACAAATGACGATCTGTCGTCAAGAACATAGCATCTAGATACCTGTTCAAGGCATCTGCAACTACGTTGGCCTTCCCCGGATGGTGCTGTAGTGATATATCGAAGTCCTTCATCAGCTCTAACCACCGCCTCTGCCGCATGTTCAACTCCTTCTGAGTGAACACGTACTTCAAGCTCTTGTGATCTGTGAAGATCTCAACTCGCTCTCCGTACAGGTAATGATTCCATAACTTCAAAGCAAATATAGCTGCGGCCAACTCCAGATCATGAGTAGGATAGTTCTTCTCATGAGGACGTAACTGCCTGGATGCATAGGCAATCACCTTCCCGTGCTGCTGAAGAACACACCCTAAACCCTTTTCGAAAGTATCGCAGAAGATCGAGAACCCACCTGACCCAGATGGCAAAGTCAAGATCGGAGCTGAAGTCAACCTCCTCTTCAGCTCATCGAATGCAACCTGACACTCAACAGTCCAGACGAACTCCACGTCCTTCCTGGTGAGTCTAGTCATCGGCTCTGCAATTCGTGAGAAGTCCTGGACGAACTTCCGGTAATAGCCAACCAAACCCAGAAAGCTCCGAACCTCGGCAACTGAACTAGGTGTAGACCAAGACTCGACTGCCGAAATCTTCCTCTGGTCTACTGAAATCCCATGCTCGGTCACAACATGACCTAAGAATTCCACCTGGTCCAAGAAGAACTCACACTTCGAAAGCTTCCCGTAGAGTTGCTCCCTCCTCAGAGTCTCTAACACAACTCTCAAGTGCTCCTCATGCTCCTCCTGCGTCTTCGAATAGATCAAGATATCGTCTATGAAGACCACCACGAACTTGTCAAGGTACTGATGGAATACCTTGTTCATCAAGTTCATGAATACCGCGGGAGCATTGGTCAACCCAAATGGCATCACTGTAAACTCATATTGGCCGTACCGAGTCTGAAATACCGTCTTGGGAATGTCATCCCGCCTCACCTTCAGCTGGTGATACCCGGACCTCAAGTCTATCTTCGAAAAGACCTTTACCCCACTCAGCTGATCGAATAAGTCGTTGATCCTCGGCAAAGGGTACCTATTCTTGATAGTAAGGTTGTTGAGAGCCCGGTAATCAATGCACATGCGGGACGTACCGTCCTTCTTTGGCACAAACAGGACTGGCGCTCCCTAGGACGAAGAACTGGATCTGATGAACCCCTTGTCCTGCAGTTCGTCGACTTGCTTCTTCAGCTCTGTCAACTCGCTGTTGTTCACCCTATAGACATGCTGTAATATGGGCTCGGCACCCGACACCAAGTCTATAGAGAACTCAATGTCCCTGTCTGGTGGCATCCCCGACAACTCTTCGGGAAAGACATCCGAAAACTCAGCTATCAACGGATGTGACAAATCCTGTCCCGCCAACAAAGCTCCACAGAATCCAGCCTCCGGCTCCGCTGCTCCTCGAGCAAACTCGATCTCTGGCTCTCCCGGCGTCTTAAAAAGAACTCTGCCTCGTCTACAATCAATGCTAGCATGGTGCATGCTCAACCAATCCATACCGAGTACCATATCGTACCTCGGTAGGGGCATTACGAGCAGACACGCACTCAAGTTCCGGCCTCTCAGAGTGACTCTCCGCCCCTTGCAAATATTATTAACCAGGATAATACCTTCCCCGGTCATAATCTTGCAAGTCCTACCCATATATTCAGTAATAATATTGTGTCTCAGAGCAAAAGAAACAGACACAAAACTATGGGTCGCCCCAGAATCAAATAAGGCAAAAGCAGAAAAGGAATCTAGGAGAACATGACCTGCTACAATATCTCCTACGGGCTCTACCTCCTCTGCTGCCAAAGCGAACACCCTGCCCGCGGGTGCTCCCCTCTGGTACTGAACAAAATGCTGCTGCTGGGTCTGAAGTGGAGGACCTCTCTGCTGAACTGCGGGTCCTCTAGCCGGCTGCACCCTATCCTGGCCTTCCTTGGCTGCCCGAGCAGGGCAGCCCTTCAGCTGGTGGTCGGTCCCTCCGCAGAATAGGCAAGCGCCTAACATCCTCCGACATACGTCTCTGCTGTGCCCCGTCTTTTTGCAGAAAGCACACTGCTGGGTCTGCCTTTGGCCCTGACCCTGATGCTGCTCGGCACGTACCGGTGCTTGCTGAATCTGCAACAGAGGCTGCTGCTGAAACGGCCTCTGCTGATGCTGAATATGGGGACGCATGGTCGGTCCCGAACTGGAACTCGCCCCTATAGTATCTCTGCTCCTCTTCGGCCTGAGGCCGAAGTCCTCCTCTGCAATCTGCGCGTCCATCAATATCTGATCGAACGTCGCGTCACGGCGACCCGAGGTACGGGTGCGCACTATATGAATAAGTCCCCTGCGGAACTTAGGAGCCTTCTGTCCCTCATCCTGGATCATATCGGGAGCAAACCTGCTAAGGCGGAAGAACTCAGCTGCATACTCGTCCACCGACGAGTTTTCCTGCACTAGACCCACGAACTGGCCCTCCAATACTGTAAGAGCCACGTCCGAGAAGAACTTCTCCTTGAAGAGCCTCCGGAAGTTCTCCCATGTTAGCCCTCTCACCGACGCATGAGGATCCGTACGGTACCATGTCAGCGCAATATCGAAGAATCGGCTGGCTGCGGCCGAAACCCAAAGTGCTATAGGAAGCTCTGCCAGCTCCAGGCTCCGCTGCACATCCTCTAGCCAGTCGTCTGCATAAAGGATGCCCTCTGTGCCTGTGAAGTCCCTGGAGCTCATCTTCTTAAAGTCTAATACTGTCCCCGGCCTGGACTGCTGCTGGTACGGCTGCTGGCCAATAGGGCCATATACCGTACCCGATGCCACTCTCTCCACTGCTGCCAGTGCAAGCTGATACGAGTTCTCCATGCTCTACCTCAGCATCTCAATCTGATGGTGTGACACCTCCGACTGGCACTGCGATGCCTCTGCCTGGGCCCGCTGTGTCTCCATCATCTGCTGAAGGAGAAGGAACATATGATGTGTATCCGTCGGTATCGGTGGTGGTGGCGGCAGCATCTCCGGAACGATGACCGAAACCCTCTGGGGTGGAGGTAGTAGACCTCCCTGTGCAACTGCCAGGGTCTCCGGGATAGTGGAATCACTGGGGGCAGTCTCGTGAACCTCCTCCTCAGCCTGATCAGATCTCTCGGGCAAGCTACTCGATCCAGTGGCCTGCGGGTGCGTCTTCGTCATCCTGGAGACGAATTGAAACAAAGAGATCAATATGGCACATGAATAGATTTATCAAAGAAGGACAGTTAATTTAATACAAGGGAAGCAATCATGATAATCAAAAGATCAGAAATTTCCTAGGTGTGATTGAGAAACTTCTATCATGTCCTAGGTCCTACGTCCTAATTGCAGGCTCGTAATTAGTACTCTAAGTCGAGCACCATTACGAGATCGCACTAATTGCGACACTGACCTGCATGGGCCACCACAAAAATGTGCCTCGACCCGTACCCTTATGAGGGGCACGAGCATGTGGGTACGTCCAGCCTATGCTGCAGTATCGGCGGTAGAATGCTGTATATAACGTCTATAAATACTACGACTAAGAGTAAAAAGGTACCTGTACAGTATATACTCTCCGAATGGAGGTGACATATCAATACAGTCTCAATCACAGAATAAAACTAAGGTAGATAGCTCAGAAAGAGAACATATGATAGATGAAAGAGTAAATAAATCCAGTGTCCAAATACAAGCCCAGATATATACAACATCACAGGATCTCAAAATATAATATAGAAACTACAGTCTGATAAAGCTAGCTGGATCGCAGTCCAGTCAAACCTAGCTAATCTACACTACTCCGGGAGTACAAAATCTAGTGGCTCTACTATAAGGCCACGGTCCTGGACTACTCCATCTAACTCGAGCCCATAATAGGTCGAGCAGTCCGCCTCAGAATCATCTGTAATATATCATAACGGTATCCTGTCAGGAAAATAAGCAAGTACAAGCACTAACAGCAGTTCCATATGAATTGACAAATTTTATAAGAGATAGTATAATGAACTACAAGACAAAGATATATGAAGACTTGGGAACCGTTCGGAAGTCGAGTTACAACCCTTAAACCAAACAAGGACCGGGGTTGTAACTCTTCTCCCGAGC